>JAYESA010000001.1:178390758-178763258 GCA_036927795.1 Iris macrosiphon
CTATTATAGGGCGTTCAGAGCTATATATATCATATTTTTATGAGTGTATGGTGAGTGGTCTACTGCAAGTTGCCCTAGCTAGCTAGCTAGCAGAAACAAACTTACCTACAAAGGAAAAGGCACAAGGCTTTTATAATTCATTACATTTTCTGTTTGTGCCTACAAAAGTGACACTTCTGATGCAACTAAGTGTCTTAGTTTGAAAGTCATGGATCCTACTTATCCAAACCCTAGAGTGACTTAGAGATGTAGATTCTTCTTTATATATAGAGATAGATGGCTAATTACATCATACACTTGAACCCATGAGAGAGTATACAGTTCATAGGAATTGAACATGGAAGGCACTATCAAGACAAGTATTAGGACATGACACGATCGAATCAGATACTATTACTAACACAATACAGATTTTAGAAACTTTAGGTTTCGAGTAGTAGAGATTTCATTAATTATACATACACACACACACGAAAACATATTAACTCATCACCTGGCCTGTCCAGGGGTAAGTCTGACAACCCCTACTCCATAGGATAACTCTAGACCATTTGGTTTTCTTAGGACCAGTCCAGTCCAAACCTAACTTAAACTTATATGTTTTCAATAGGGGTTAAGGACAAAAAAAAATTACCTTCGACTAAGGCAACCCCAACCTTCCGGACCGACCCTGCTCATCACTTGAAGGCACAATATTGATCGAGCTAGTGATTAAGAACCAGACGTGGAGGAGGAGTCTAAGTGGGATAGAGGATGAGATTTGTCCCAACACTAGATATCGAAGAACGGAGTAGATCTGTTGTGCTACAAATTATGTCTCCTATTTTTGTTCCTACCCTATTATATGTGGGCCAACCTGTCACGCCCAGTCCCACAGGGGTCCGTTCGTCCTCGCTTGATCCCTACGGAACCGATCGTCCTCGCACGGGCGTGATGCCGTGCAAGCCTAAAGTGCGCTTGCACAAGGCCAAAGCTTTGAACAAGGGCAAGTAAGCTATTCAAGACAGGTGCAGCGGCACATATATTGCAGAAAAGTAAAGAACACAATGGCATATGAAAACAAGCTCTTTATTGATAATCGAAAGTGTTACAAGCGGCGCTTGGCCGAGTTTATAGTTCGCTCAAGCTCTCTCATTCTCTCGATTACAATGACACCGTTCCATATATTATATCCCTCTATACAAAAGCAGTTCAAAGAAATCTCGATACGGCTCAAGGCATCGACTCCAGATTTTTGGTTCCTTGGGATGAGGCACGGCTATCGCTTCCTCGGATGATACAGCACCTGAGAACAAGCAAACTGTTGGTGGATCAGCACTTTTAAAAGTACTGGTGAGTATAAAACAACTGAACATAAGCTACACCCTTTGAAACCCACACAAAGTAAGCATGTGGCAAAATATTACATTACTAGTGATCTTGCTACTTTTACCTATGTTCATTTCATGCAACTCAGGATTATAGTCAATTTACATCTTTTGAAAACATGGCTTGGAAACAATTTTGCATAGTCAAATAATAAGCATACAATCGGGACAGTGTTCTATCGTGCAGTGCGCAGCATGTATTGTGCACCATATTCTAACTCTTAGGGACAAAGTTCTATAGTGGACTGTTCATCTCAAAACAAAACAAGCATTAAGTGGACTATCATACTTTCAAGCACACAAGAAGAACTAGCTATATAATTTCGGTCCCCGAGAAACTCAGGATCGGTAGAGGTAATCCAGCTAACCAATGACTCCTGTATTTGATGCTATTAGAAGCTGTGACTCATGGTTGCTCTTCACTAACATAATAGCAGTCGGGACCAAGGTTCAGCTCTACATTAATAGCCATTGTCCAACCGATGCAAATGCATGAAGCACTATCAAATAAACTTTATGTTGTAAACGAAATAAACAAACAAGCTATATATAAACTCTTGTATTTCTTACCCCCTTGTCGAACGGTTATCCCTGCAGCAGACATACAAGTTAGCAACAATTTGCATAAACATATATGTATAAGGTCATCTATTTTTCTGTCCGTCTCTGCATCAAACAGTTAGGTATGCAAGAAGGCTAGCCTAGCATGCGCCCTAACTATATGATCGCCCATGGGTAGCCCCATGATTAGCAGCGGTTGTCCAAGGTTCAGCTCTTCACTAGCACGCACCTGTGTCGGCAGCTGTGACTCAAGGTTCAGCTCTTCACCAACACACACGAGTACTAGCAGCTATGACATCATGGGTTCCACACAACACTAATAGACACATCGCCCCACTAGACCCCCTGTGGGCCGTATCCTCAGGGCGAAACAAAAATCTCTTCCGAATCGAGCGATTTCCAGTGCCCCAAGAACCGTCGAGAGACAAGACCTTATGCACAAGTTGTCCGAGACTAATGCAATGACATGAAGCATCTATAATGCAAGCAAAACAAATGATCAAGCAAAACATATATGGTCTAGCAAAACACACATTGTCAAACAAAGCACACCTCTCACATATCTAATAGCACACCCCACTAGACCCCTTGTGGGTCGTATCCTCAGGGCGCACTATTAGTCTATGCTTATACGAATCGAAGACTTATAGCAGCTCGATATAGCAAAACAGACAAACGAAACATATTATAGCAAGCACGATTTCGATTTCATATCTAACATGCAATATCTATCTCTTTCTTAGCATATTACAAGGGACTTATTCAAGCGATTATTTTACTTATTTTTTTTAGCATGGCAAAGGTTCGTTCGATAGCTGTGTCAGTGCAACTAAGCATGCAACATTTCTTATACTCTAGACTTAGCATGGCAAAGTTCTATCTCTTTCAGACAAGCATACAATCTCTAGTTAAGCAAGCAGGTTCGTTTCGATGACAAGCTATACGAGTTCTCTTATTAAGCATGCAGAGTCAAGTTCTATCATTCTTCTTATGAAATTATCTTCTTAAGCAAACAAGCATTCAAAAACTCAGATTCATTATTAAGGCGTGCAAGAATCATAGAATACAGTTCTGCCCACTCACATTGATCAATCGTCTTGTAGTTCGGTCGGGAACTCTCCGAGAAGACTTCCACTCGAGCAAGCAAAACGATATCACTTGTACATAGTGCCTACGCAGAGCGGGACACTACACAACTGATATTAAAAGAATAGAGGGCCCACATGTAATAGAGAAGGAACAGAAATAGAAAACATAAATACAGAACAACAGATATGCTCTGATTGAAGAACTGATCAAGCATGCAATTCCAATGTTAATTAATATGAGTGATTAAGAGGAGACTAATTAATCAATTGTAGGGTCCTAGTTAGGCAATGGTCGGCAGCAAAATCTGTATTGGAAAGACAATAACATCCATGTAAAAAAATAGTAAAGAAAGAATGAACCGAGTGAAAAGTAAGTCAGTAAGTCAGTCACTCAGTCTTGTAACACAATATATATATATCCAATAAGAAGAGAGAGAATTAAGGGTGTGGTAGGGTTGGCGTGAGAAAATAACTTTTGATGTCCCGCCCGCCGTCCAAATCGACATTCTCGCTCTCTAACATTTCTCTTTCTTTCTTTCTTTTTGTATCTCTTCTTCTTGTTTGCCACCCCACGCGCAATTGATGGCTACTACCATCTTCCCTAGCTTTCCTTATATTCCCTTCCCTTCCCTTCCCTTCCCTTCCCTATATATATACTACTACTACTCATATATTTTGTCATCTTCCCCCCCCCATATTTATATCCTTAGATGCAATAACTCATACTCTGCTCTACTCTCTAGCTACCTTTCCTTTCAACTATATTCATACAACTCTCTCTCTCTCTCTCTCTCTCTCTCTCTCTCTCTCCACAACGACTGCGTGCGAGAATAATCAACATTGGTGTGAAGAAAAAAAAATCTGTCCACAATACTCCGTTTTCTACTAGCGAAGGTATGCATGCATGGTTGGTTACATAGTATACTACTAAAATACTGCAAATCAGCGACATGTAGATAATGGATTTATAAATTTTCCTGAAAGTAACTTCGAAGTGAATTTTTTTTTTTAAAAAGAAAAAAAAAAACTAGATATGAAACATGAGATAATGGATTGGTAAATCTTATCCCTTCTTCTTCTTCTTCTTCTTCTTCTTCTTCTTACTATTATAGTTATTTAATTAATTAATCCTCTAATATTCTTTGATGAGGTGATGTAAGAGTGCTTGTTTAGGAAGTGATTGTGTTCACATACCTACATATCGTTTGGTTCAGTGAACTTGTTTGATATTGTTGTTGGTGTTTAAATTTTGCACCACTATTGGTGGTTGATAAAGCATTTTCAGCCATGTAGTGCACTCTAAGGAACATGGGGCATGATTGAAACTCATTATAAGTCAAATATTTTGTCATATGTATATATATATATATATATATATATATAAACAACATAGGACATTTACATGATAACTAAGAAAGGTAGGTAGTACAATAAACATGCAATTTCTGACTATCCTTGTCAATACAACAGCAATTCTTATGTTAAGCATGATTAATTTGTCTGTGCTTTCAGGAGCTAGCTAGAGGAATTGCAAATAATGGAAGTGGAGTGTTGTGTCCCACCTGGGTTCAGATTCCACCCCACAGAGGAAGAACTTGTGGGATACTACCTCACAAGAAAAGTGGCCTCTCAGAAGATTGATCTAGGTGTCATCAATGAAGTAGACCTCTATAGAATTGAGCCATGGGATCTGCGTGGTATAGGCAAATATATATGATCACAAGATTATTCGGTCGACGCGCATTTTAATCTTGACTAATACCCTCCTTAATTATTTTCTTTTCTATTAATGGCAGATAGATGCAAGCTTGGTTATGAGGAGCAGAATGAGTGGTACTTCTTCAGTCACAAGGACAAGAAGTACCCGAGCGGAACGCGCACTAATCGAGCCACCGCCGCCGGATTCTGGAAGGCAACGGGGCGAGATAAGGCCGTGCTCTCGAAATGCAATGTTATTGGCATGAGGAAGACACTTGTGTTCTACGAGGGGCGTGCACCGAATGGAAGGAAGTCCGATTGGATTATGCATGAATACCGTCTGCAGTCGAGCGAAAATGGTCCTCCTCAGGCAAGTTAATCAACGGTTAAGTGTGTCTGTAAAAAAATGTATATGTATATATATATCTAAGGTTCTTAACTTACTATATTCGATGATTTAATTAATTTCATATCCTATGTAACGAAAACTTATTAGAGATACAATGCAAAGAAATGTACTTCACTTTTGCTAGCTATCGATAACTTTTAGGAAGGGACTGATCATAACTTCTTGTCCTAAACTTTCACTTGGAGTACTAGATTATTCAAGTTCTTCTAATTTGCATACCAGGTGATATTTTCACAGCTAGTTTGCGACATGTAAACACAATAACTTATTAATTAGGACTAATAACTGAACTCCACAATTCATAGCTTAAATTTATAAGAATTCATATCATCAATAAAGAGAACTGAAAAAAAAAAAAGTGACTTCATAATGAGTTGAACATGCATCATCTTCTAACTTATGACACCAATTACAGGAAGAAGGATGGGTTGTATGCCGGGCATTCAAGAAGCCGATTCCAAACCCGAGGCCATGCTTCAACAGTTACAATACTTCCTATGGTAGAGACCATGACCGATACGGATTTCAACCGTTGCTTTCAGATGTTAGTCGGTCCACACGCATTATGGACTCGATTCCAGACCGAGGCAACCTGTATCAACAACCTTTCGGATACGGAGAGCAATTTGAATCTAAGATCAACTGTGGCCTCCTTGAGATTCCAGGACTAGACAGTCCTAGTATGTCGACAAGTTTAGCGACTAGTGAGTGTTTTGATGGCAATGTCGTCGCGGGTGCAAGGGAGAAGAACAACCTAAGAAATGATTCTTCGGGGCAATTTGTCGACTGGAAGGTCTTGGACAACTTGCTGGCGTCGCAATTGAGTGAATCGACCTCATGCTACAAATCAAATCTGCCAATGAGTAGTCATCTGGAATATGACTCAGTTGATCACAGTCAGGACGACCAGTTCCTTGCCTCCTTCCAGGACTAAAAACAAGTAACTAATTGTTCCAATTGACATGAAAATGTATTCAAGAACACACATGGTACCTACAAAAATATGGTTTTAAAGGACTTATTCGCATTGATTATAATGTCGAAAGTAATTAAGAAGTAGTGGAGGAAGAACTATAATTTGGAGTCACATTGTGACTTGTAGTTTCAACAAAGTTGTCTTGTTTGTGTAAGGGTTGCTAGTGTTCAAACTTCAATTTTTTACTGTTGTGCATAATGAAGGATACACAACAGTTCCTTCAAATAACTATAATTGTCATGTTGTAACAATATTACCTTCTTTTTTCTTGCTAAGAATGTTTTAATGCTTATGTGCTAGTAATTTTTTGGTTTCCAATTAATTATTTGTGGCGTTGATTGTAAACATTCTTTGCAGCTGGTTCTCATAAGCTAGAATTTCTAGACCTCCAGAAATTTTACATTCTGATTAAATTGCCATTGCTAACTTAATTGTTTGTAAGATAAATATTATGTTCGGTGATTGGGAAACTAAGAAAATGTAAGGGGAAGATGTCAAGATATATATATATATTTTTAAAATTTAAACTTTATATAAGAAAGGGAATATAAGATACTACAAGAGTAACTTTTGACCTCTATTTTCTATGATACTGAATTTGTTGGATTCAGAAGCTTCAGACAATGAAGTGCCACGGAACAATAATTTAGTAAAGTAACTACATTTCACCCTAAATGCCATTTTTTTCTTGAAATTTATAACCGGGTAATTTTTTTTAACTTAGATAACTAAGGCCAAATATGCGGCCCTTTTATTAACATGCCAAAAAATTATTTTCTCAATTTCATTTTATTAGGGATAAAAATTTACAAATTATATGAAGTGCAAATATATAATCAGGTAAAGTAAGCTATTGAATGAGAGCAACCTAGAAAAGCTTAGTTTAGATTAGAGTTAGCTCATGATGAGTCTTGTTGCTATTGTCATCAAATTAGAATTTCTGAAGTTAAGGATGCATTAAAGAAAAGAAAAAAAGGTAGGACATGATGATATTCCAAATAAGGTTGGAAATACTTAGGAAAGAAAAGATTGATGTGGATTATTGAAAAAGAATATATGGCTTATTGAATTATTCAACAAAATTCTAAGGACTAATCAGATGTTGGATGAATGAAAAAACAATATTATAGTACATATATATAAGAACAAGGGAGACATACAAATTGTAGTAACAACTATCGATGAATTAAGCATAGTCATACCATAAAACTACGGAAAAAATGATTGATAGATTAAGAAAATATATTAGAATTTTAAAGAAACGGTTTGGTTGTGTCATGGAGATCTACTATGGAAATTGTTTGTTTACTAAGCAGATTAGTTGGAAGTTAGAGTGAAAAAGAGATACTTATGGTTTTTATCTTAGAAAAAGTTTATGATCGAGTTTCTAGGAAGATAATGTAAACTTTAAAAAAGAAACAAGTTTCTAATAATTATATATATTGAGATTATTAAGGTGATATTAACCTGTTTTCTATTACCATTGACTTATATCAAGGATCAATATTGAGTTCTTACCTTTTTGCGACAGTTATGGATGAAATTAATTACTAGACATATTCTGGAAGAAGTTCTCTAATGTGATGTTTAATTGCTAATGATATTGTGTTGGTTAATGAGAGTAGAAACGTGTTAGAAATAAAATTATATATTGAGAGAGACTTTGAAATTTAAAGAATGTAGGATTAGTACAACAAAAACAAATTATATGAAATATAAATTTAATCCAAAGTCAAGTTGTCCATGATCATGCTAGTGCGTATGCAACATAGATATAAAATATATTATGCATGGTAATGAAAACTGATCAATAAAATCTACATAATTTATGTTATACTTTCACGCTTCTCGAACCACTACTCGGAATCACATCTTCCTATTTCATGGTTACCATGATTGATGATCCATTAGTCCCAAACAGTTTCCAATACTATTTTGTGGTACTAAACCACTTTCATGATGCTTTCCATATCTCAAAATACAATCTCTCTAAGTTACACATACAGATCTCTAAATAAATCATCTAGCTCAAGTGGTTAGAGTGAGGCATATCCTCCCAAGAGATTGCTAGGAGGAAGCATATTAATTTTCT
Organism: Iris macrosiphon; assembly: GCA_036927795.1. Classification (NCBI taxonomy): domain Eukaryota; kingdom Viridiplantae; phylum Streptophyta; class Magnoliopsida; order Asparagales; family Iridaceae; genus Iris; species Iris macrosiphon. The sequence goes on from JAYESA010000001.1 coordinate 178,398,950, forward strand.
ATTGAAAAATTAATGTGAGTTGCGGTACGGTGAAGATATGGTGGAGGTGTGATATTGGTGTGGTGCAGATGCGGGCCTTCGAACCGAGTTTGTAGGCCTTCGGACATGAGTCTATAATACAATTACCTTTTTTCAATATATATATATATGTATATATCATGGTTTTCTTATTCAAAAGATACCAACAGTATCTAATTCTTGTGAAAGCAATGGTTTTATCGGTGAAAGAGCTACAAGTACTTTGAGTTAGTATTATTATCAGAAGTTTTTTGCTTTACCTAGTATATCTAAGTAAATTGTCATCAATTACTTCACAAAACAGTCCATTGAAGCTCATATAACTTAGAAGAAACTTTAGAATATGTCGAGAACTTCACATCAGTTATAGAAAATTTGATCCTTCAACTGATTGTTTGGATATATGACAACATATTGTCATTACATCTGAGTAAAATTCGGTCTTGCATTGTTGAAATTAGAGCTATACTACTTCAGACTAAAGTTCAAATCTATACTAGTACTTACTATAAACTTATTCAAATATGTTAAAGACGTACATCTATTATACACAAATATATTGATTAGCTAGAAGTGATTATGATCAGGAATGCCAACAAGAATTTCGGTTAAGAAGAAAAAGGAAATTGGCAGTACTTGGATGACTGATCACAAGAGCTACTACTCCAGAATAACTCATGAATAACTACAGATACATATAAAGGCCAAGGCAAATACGTTGAATGCAGTATTGTTGAAAAAATTTCTAAAAATGCAAATTGAAAGATGTAAAATTAAAAACAGAAAATATGTAGAGGATTCGAGACACGTTACACGCTGTCCATAGAATATAATTTCGTCCCTACGAACAGTGCAACGGGTTCCTGACAATCTATTCCCGAGATACAACGAATCCTTTCGATCTACTGCACGGTGCACCCGGTAGTGAATTCCACGAACGATCACAGCCTTGTCCGAAGAAGAGAGATTGAACGGAGGAGTTTTTGAAAAAATTTAGGTTCTGGTGGTTTTCTTTTCTTTTCCGTCTCTGTACGATTTTTTTTTTCGTTCTAAACAGAGAACGAGAGAAATAGAAGAGAAAAACAGATTACTTTTATCTGATCTCAGGATCGTGTCCTGGATATATCTCTCACGTAACATTTTTCACTCTTTCCGCAACGGGATTATGTAAGAACGGTTTCGCGGAAGACCAACAACCCACCAGTCCAAACCTACGGAAATAAAAAATAAAATTAAAATAAGTTAAAAAATTACCTTTGTATCCATGTCCGTTCCGCAACGTGCAAGCGTGCTAAGTGCTAAATGCGTGACTAAAAAATGCGCATTAAATCGCACACCCGCTCGCGGGTTGGATGAGATCTAACCCATCCCCTACAAAATCCACTTACCCATTAAGAGCAATATATGAAAAGGAGAATGACTTCTTCTTTTTCATGTGAGGACTAAAAAAAAAAAAGAAATACCTTTATTGAATCACATGAATTGCTTTCAAAGAAAAGCCAAAACACATATATATCGTTGCTTGCTGAAAATGTGGTAAGAAAAGAAAATTATTGATCTCTCTCTTCATGATGGCAGAACAAATATGATTGATTACTTATTGTAGGTCCTCTCGTTTTCATTAGTTCATTGATCCAACATGAAAGGTAGCTTAACTCCATATACCATTAATATTATCTATAGTTAATTGTACTTTAGGTCCTAGAAACATTCAAAAAATAATAGGACTATCTGATATTATCCTCCTCTTATATTAGGTATATTGATATTATCTTCCTGTTAGATTAAAAGTTGAGAATACCTCCTTAAAAGTGCCGTTAAAATTTTTTTAATGACACTTTCAAAATTCATTAACACACTTTCAGGGAGGTATTTTTAACTTTTAATCTAACGTGAGATAATATCAATATACCTAATCTAAGAGGAGGATAATATCGAATAGTCCAAAATAATATTTGGATTCTGAAATGATATGAGATGACAGTTGACCTATTTTGACTATTCAAAATATATTAATAATTATTTAGGGTTAAATAGACTTCGGGTCGCATAAACATTATTGTTCTTCTTGAATTATGATTCAAATTATTGGATGGTCAACGCGAGTCGATCATCATCTTCATGACTCAAACACGTACGTTTATGAATATTTCTGGAATCCAAAGTGTAATTAATCCTATCATCTATGTTGACATAGACATAGTAGCTCTGTCGACACGTCTACCACAACGATGGGGAATCGGTCTCGATGTCGAGCTCGAGCTCCACCTGCACGCATGCCCTCGCGCCGATCGGGTTCTGGCACCAGACACCAACCAGAGATGTTGATTGTTGATTGGGAAATAAGCATCACCGTGCTATGCAAGTGGGCATGCATGCAGAAACTAAAAGCGCAGGACCACCCTCTAGAAATAAAAATCGAAGGTGATTTGGTCCCATATTCTAGAAAATCTATCTTTGCATTATAACATGATAAGGTTGGAATGGAGTAGCCCCACATTGGTGATTATATATAAGAACAATCAAATCAAAGCAAAGACCCTTCTTTTTGAACCGCGTATGTATAATCATGAACGAGCGAACGATCGCTATTTTGAATCAATGATGGAATGGAGGTCGATCGATCTCGATGGGACGGCGTGGCGGAAAGAAGCTGCTCGCAATGATAACAATATCATGAAAATGACGATTACATCACTAGTCATCCTCATTTGTTGGTTGGAGACCTTGTTTTCCTGTGTGCTTGAACTGGCAATGCACGAAAATGTGACCGACTCAGAGTCAGGACCTATCAAATCGGACAAGATTTAGAATTTGAACAATTTTTTACTGTTAGAACAATCTTTTAAGTCCATCGTGACTCCATAAGTGATCGGATGGTCCACAATAAGAATCAAGAAACAACCAAAATTAATTACGAACTGCTCAGAGCTGCAACTTTGTAAACAGGTTTTGGAGCACTAATTGTCAGTAAATACCTCTGTAAAATCATTGGTACATATTGAAGTTTTCATTTGTCCATCCAATTAAAATGTCGCCTACTGATCAGTGAAGGCAACTTTGTATTGCATTTACTTGTCATTATGACTCCATTTCGAGCTCAAATGTAGCCGGATAACTACTGTTTGGCTAGCCTCCCGTTTGGAGCCTCAAATGCCATTTGAGCAAATTCCCAACTCCGAAACTACAATCCAAATTGGACGAGAATCCTTCTACAACAAGGGCTGGCTGTGTGACACTCCCACGTAGAGCTGTCAAGTAGGTCGGTCCAGTCCAGCTCGACCCGACACAAAATTTGCGTGGATCAGATCGGGGCTGGACTAGATCTCTCGGACCCATGCACTATAGCAGATCGGATCTAAGAGGTGAAAAATCTCAGTCCAATTCGACATTTGGCCCACGACACGGTGGACTTTGGGTCAGACGGACCTGGACCGGTCGGATCTGGGCCAAGTAAAATGAAACCATCGAATAATTTTTTTTTTCCCACTATAACTTAAAAAATATAGTTTTCACAATATCTGGTGATTAATTAGTTTCTAATAAACAAATAACACTTTAACTTGATAAATATTTTTTTCTATATCTAGGTAATTAATTGGCCAATATAAAAAATTATTTTCTGCTATATCTAGAAAATTAATTAGCTAACCTTCAACTTTGGACCGAACATAACATCAGGTCATGTCGGACTGGGACGATCCAAGCTCAATTGGTAAGTCTATTGTCATGGACTATAGGTCTAAGTAGGCGAGATCCCAATCCGACCTGACACAGAGGCCTTAGCCCATCGAAAGTACAAAATCTAGTTACCTCAACATTTAAGTGCTAGTTCTGAGATAGTAGTCTAGTGGTAAAAAGCTTGGGACATGAGAGGGTGGACAGGGTTCGATCCCTGGAGAAATCTCGGATTGTTAATTAAGAGGTGTTGGGGGGTCTCGGGTAAAGAAAAAAAAGTGCTAGTATTTTTTTTTTTTAAATAAACTTTTTTTTTCCATTCTGCATATTGAACAAAATTGGTAAAGGAAACCTTTTCTTTTGTTACTAGCATTTGGCATTTTGATTGGAAACCGGACTTGAACCTAGCTATGGACTTTTAGGACCTGTCCTAAAGAGTGGATCCCGTCCTCCGAGTAATTAGGTTTCATTTCCTTAAGGACGGTTGGACACTAAATGTAGGTGCGACTTCTCTCTGAATTTTATCATTTCTTCGATCCCTGTTGTGAACTTTTTTTTTTTCAAAAAATTTACTGTATCAATAATATTTTTATATTAATTAATTACAACGATAAAAGTTTTGACAAATTTAAAATTCCGATACATATCATTATCCTAGATGGCGAAAACTAGTATATTATTTTTAAATTGAAACCCGTCCAACAGATGTATATATTTTCGCCAACTTAGTTGGTGAAAATTCAACAGGTTGACGTGGCAGAAAAAAATTCGGATTTGTCCAAATTTTTGCCAACTCAGTTGGCAAAAATTCAGCAGGCAGGCGTGACATGCAAAAAAAAAAAAAAAAATTTGTTGAGTTTTCGCCAACTGACTTGGCAAAAATTTTGTTGAATTTTTTTTGTTTCGGTTTGTTTTGATTTTTTTGGGTTTTATATTTAGGGTTTAATTTGGTTTGGATTTTTTTTTCTTTTGGGATAGTTGGGTTTGTTTTTTGTTTTTTTTTACTTTTTGTGTTGGGTTTTTTCTGGTCACTTATCAAATTTTCTATTTTTTTTAACGTTCATATTGTAACGTTAATATTTTGACAACGGCTCTTTTTTCAAAAAATTTACTGTACCGATAATATTTATATATTCATTAACTACACCAATAAAAGTTTTGAAAAATTTGAAATCCTAACACATATTCAAAATTTAAAAGATATATTTATGAGAAAATCATAATTATAATAGATATCACAATTTAACAAATAACCAACAAATAAAAAACCAACAAAAAAATTCTAAAAAAAACCAAAACAATAAAAATAAAAAACCATTTGTTAGATTTTAGCCATCTCTGATGGCTAAAATTTGACAAAAAAAAAAACACACAAGTAACAAAAGCTTTCACCATCCCATATGGCAAAAAAAAAAATTATATTTGTCAAATTTTGCCATCCCAAATGGCAAAAATAAAAAAAATAAAATTATATTTTGTCAAATTCTTGCCATCACAGATGGCGAAAATGTAAAAGGAAAAAAAATTATTATATTTTGTCAAAATTTCGCCATCCCAGATGGCGAAAATATAAAAATAATTAAATATTTTTTTATATTTGTCAAATTTTAGCCATCCGAGATGGCTAAATTTGACAAATGGGGTTTTTTGGTTTGTTTTTTTAGATTTTTTTTTTTGGTTTTTTTATTTGTTGGTTATTTGTTAAATTGTAATATCTATTTTAATTATGATTTTTTCATAAATATATGTTTTTTATTTTGAATATGTGTTAGGATTTCAAATTTTTTAAAACTTTTATCGGTGTAGTTAATTATTATAAAAAATTTATCAGTACAGTAAATTTTCTAAAAAAAAGAGCCATTGTCAAAATATTAACGTTACAATATGAACATTACAAAAAAAAAGTTGATAAGTGACCAGAAAAAAACCAACAAAAAAGTAACAAAAAAAATCAAACCCAACTATCCCAAAAGAAAAAAAATTAAACCAAATAAATCCTAAACATAAAACCCAAAAACAAACCCAAAACATAAAACCAAAACAAAAAAAATTCAGCAAAATTTTCGCCAACTCAGTTGGCGAAAACTCAACAAATATATATATTTTACATGCCACGTCAGCCTGCTGAATTTTTGCCAACTCAATCGCCAACTCAGTTGGCAAAAATATGCGCATCTGTTGGACGAGTCTCAATTTAAAAATAATATGCTAATTTTTCGTCATTTTAGATGGCGATATGTATCAAAATTTTAAATTTTTCAAAACTTGATCGGTATAGTTAATTAATATAAAAATATTATCGGTAGAGTAAAAAAAAATTTCCTTCTTCTTCTATGATTGTCCGTCGTAACTGTTCGGCTCACTAGTCACTAGTCCCATTTCTACCATTTTATTAAGTATAAAAATAATAATATTACTATTTGTCTCTCCAAAATGTGTTTTTCCAAATCATTACTTCTTATGTAACAGCTGACGTAACGGTTAATGTAACAGATGACATGACAAATTTAAAAATAAATTTTTTTTTTTGGATAATTGATTTTTTTTGTTAAAATTTATCATGTCACATGTCATGTTAGATGTCATATAATACTATTTAACATATCACGTCAGTTGTCACACAGGGGAAGAGAAGATTTGGAGAGACACTGTGGAGGTACGAATAACATTGCTCAAAAAATAATCAATAATGCTAAGTTTACTACCAATTGCTTACAACCAACTTACAACCCTCTCTCCTCCCCTGCTATCTGGGTCCCATCCGGTTCCACCTCTCTCCCAATGAGCAGCTGTCACGTGATGTTCCTGTCACCGGACGACCACCAGACTGCCACCGGACAGCCACCAGGTCCCCCCTCTCCCAATGCACGACCGCCACGTAGCCGCCACGTCATTGGTTGTAAGTGGATTGTAAGCATTTGCTTATAGTGGTAACATTGTCCAAAAATAATATGTTTTTATTCTGACTCGAATTTGGACAAATCTAACATGGGCTATGCTATACAACCCTCTTACAACCGGTCACGCGAAGGTCGTCCATTGGAAGAGGAGAGAGAGGTGGGATCCGGTGGCCATCGGGTGATCGTCCGACGATAGAAACGTCACGTGACGGCCGTCGATTGGGGGAAAAGATATTGCCTGTGCCAGGAGGGAGAGAGAGAGAGTTGTAAGAAGGTAGTAAGCATTTGGTAGTAAACTTACCATTATTGGATCCGACATATGCCCTCCCACCTCATCACTTCGACTAGAGGTGATTTGAGTTCTTATTTGCATGTTGATTCCGTAGGAGCTGACACAAAAAAAAATCAGCCCAGCCCAGCACTTTCCGAAAATCCCTAAAAATAAAACCCTAATTCGAAAAGCGACTACTACACTGCTACCAGTGTTCTAATACTCTTCCAATCTCCGCCGGAAGATGGCAGCGGAAGGCATCGCTGGATCGGCAGCTGGATCGGCCGACAAGACGGTGCCGGAGCCGAGTCCGAGCCAGGTACCGCCACCTTCTTCGAACTTTTATGTCGATAGAACCCTAATTTTTTCTGCCATTCTCCATTTATAAATAAATGGAAAAAAAAATTGTAGTTTGCCTGTATTGATCCAAGCATTCTATAGAGTGAATGGCTCTCTGTTGTTGTTAATTCAGGAAAGAATTCCGACGACGTCGGCGTCGGCGTCGGCCGGGAGGGTGAATTGGGGCACGGCGACCCTCGTCGCGGTGTTCGCAGGCTTGCTCTACGGAGGAAGCAAGGAGGCTGCCGCGTCTGTAGTAAGTTTTTCTTCCTTCTTTCAGATTCACTTGTAAAATGTATGTAGATGTGTATACTCATGCAAGTAAGTAAGAGAACATGTATGTGGCAAATGGGGAATTGATTAGCCGGCTTGTCGTTCCTTTCAGTTGTTGGCCAATTTGAAAGCATATGCAAAATATTCATTTTGTTAAGCATTGAGGATTATGGAATATAAATTTTTAGAGGATTATGTAATATAAATTTTTAGGGGATTTTGTTGTTGAACTTTTGGAAAATCCGCACAAAGTCTATGAAGATCGAACTTGTGAAAGCAAGATGAACTTGCTATTTGGAATAGACAACAATTAAAATCGCTAAAGCAGAAAGAATCTGCGATTGAGATGAAAAACAAAACAATGAACACTTCCTGGAACTTTATGCTAATCAAGTTAGCACAAACCCCTGCTGGGTATGGTCAAAATCACTGTTGCTTAAAACGAAATTCGACCATCTCCGTCGATTCACTTCCAGGAACCACCAAATTCTGAAGAATTTCTGGAACTTTCTCCTTTTCACCTCTATTATGGACTACGGACTACTAGGACTAGCAAAACTCGGGTTGCTAGAGAGGGATCTCTTTTTCTTTCTTTGTGGAATTCTATCTTTCGCACTTCTTCTCTGATCTTCTATTTTATCATGTACAAGAGCAACATTAAGGGAAGCAATTCCTGTTAAGAAACTGAACTGCCTACTAAAGACCTGTTGTAAAAATTGCTCTAGTCGGTAGTCGGCGGGACCGACTGGAGTTGGGTCCTAATCGGTCGTAAAATCGGAAATGCTTAAAATCGGGCCTAGTCGGCCGACTAGGCAGCCTAGACGGCTAGGCGGTCCGTAGTCGGCCGACGGTGCGGTTAAAAAGAACTCGTCTGTTGATGGTGAAGCCCTTGGTAGGAGGCACGCGGGCGCCGCACACCATCATCGACAGAAGGATGAAGATGGCCACAGAGGCGATGACGACGACAGCGGCGTTCAAGAACGAAGAGTTTGCTATGGCAACAACAAAATGCAGAGAGAGAGAGTAGAGAGAGAGAGAGTGAGAGGTAAGGAGTTTATAGTTGAGTTGTGTTGACTGTTGACCGCACCGGTGAGAATAACTAGAAAATTCATTTGCTTTTCCTTTTTGCATATGAGTCTGTTTACAAAATATGATGGATGACAGATCTCCCTCTATCTACATTTCTATCTACATAGTTCTCAGGTGACTCATACGAAAATAAAGTAAAGTGAAGGGTCTTACGTGAAAGAATTTTCTTTTGACTGCATGTGAGAGTGATGACAGGCTGCTAGCATTAATTGGTGCGTCAATGATCACATGATGGGTTTCCCGGGTGACTCATAGGAAAATAAAGTAAGGTGAAGGATTTCTTTTGACTGCATGTGACTGATGACTCAGGCAGTGTAGTCAAAGGCGCGTCTCAGGCGCGCCTTACTCCTAGGCGCAGGGGCAGCGCCTCAGGGCACTCCGGACGGGGCGCAATTCTTAAGGTGCACCTAAGGCGCGCCTAGGTGTGCCTTTTCCGAGCGCCTTGAAATAGCTAAGGCGCGCCTAGGTGCGCCTTGAAAATCTTGTCAAAAAATAACATGTTTAGACTGTTTTTTTAACTGTTGTACTGTTTTTAGACTGTTTTTAGATCTGATGTACATTTTTTTTACTGTTTTCTCTCTCACTCAATTCAAAGTGATTGCAACCTAGACATGGGAGAATTTGAAGCACATATGTTTATCAATGTAGAAATCCGATGTGAATATATATATATATATATATATATATATATATATATATATATATAATTTTTGCGCCTCGCGTCGCTCGGACGCGCGCCTTAAGTGCGCCTTGTGCCTCGGACAATTTGGACCATTTGCACCTCGAGTACGCCTTGCGCCTTTGACTACCTTGGACTCAGGGAACTTAAAGAAAAAAAAGAATCCTTATTTTTCAGGTCTTGTAGGCCTAGCCTCCCCGTAGGATTACACCTTACTTTAAGTTCCTACATGTAACCATTGTACTACAATAGAACCCAATATATATTTTCTATTTCCACTTCATTCATGTCACATGAGCATAGGTCCGTATGTTCTTTATTTGACATGACCAAATTTTATTTTATTGTCATTATCCTTTTCTTTCTACTTGGAAGTTCCAAAGAATATATATATATATATATATATATATATATATATATATATATATATTTCAAAACGATTAATCCGACTAGTTTTCGATTAATTCGATTAATCCCTAGTCTCCGCGAACCGATTAGCGACCGACTAGCGATTTTTACAACCTTGCTAAAGACGTGGGCGAAAAAACAGGAGCAACTCTTGAACAGTTTGTAACTAAACGACCAACTAGAAGCTTAGATTCAACGTAGTGGCTCTATCACGCGCAGCCTTGCAGCCCCGCTGCACCACTACTCTGCAGTCGTGCAGCACCGTTGCCCCGCAACTTTGCAGCACCATAACCCCACACACTACACAACCCCGCTGCACCGTGCAAATTCTGCCCCTGACGTGCAAGAGCGCGCCTACTCCGGACCTAACATGAACGTGCAAAGTGTGTCATTTTGTGCCAACGTCTGCTTGTCGCTCCCGCACCCGCATCCGAGTCCAAGCTAGGCCCCTTTGGGTCCTACCTCTAAAGGGATTCTCCAAGAAACAGGGACAAAAATAAATGTTGATTATTGGATTCAAACCTAGCCTACTAGAAAATCCACTTCTATACTAATCACTTGAGCTAACATACCACATGTGTACAAGTTAATAAATGTATGTTCAAATATTAAAACACACACATTGGGTCTGTCCCAAATTGTAATAGTTGGACTGATTCATCTAATGATTAATCCTAACAATCCCTCACATATTTCAATATATGAATGAACGTTCTTCACAGTGCCCCTATACATCGTGCATTAGGATACATATCGCTTACGATTTAGTCTTTCCGCATGAGTTGAACTATAATACGATACATAGTGGACTATAACTTGAATTCAATACCATAAATTTAATTCTTACCACTCACACAGTTATGCTAAAGGTATTGTACTGACCTGGTTTCTATATATGCATATTGTATTCTTCAAGATACAACCTACATCTATTTTTATATACATAGGTGGGTTCTTTCCTTAGAGAGTTTAAAAACCTAGATTGGGGCTATACTATGAGAAAAATATCTTGTCATGACGGTTGAAAAAATGTTATAAATAACTTTTTATAACACTTTTTTAGTTGTACATAAGTGTTATAAATATCAGTGTTGTAAATGTTTTAAAAATATTTATAAATGTGATGTACATATATAACATTTTTTTTCAAAAGCATTATTAAAAACCACATTCAAACTCACTTATTATAACGCTTTCACAACGAAAATGTTATAAAAAGTAAAAAAAAAGTGTTATAAAAACATGACTCTTAGTGCTGGTCAATTTTCAAAGCGTTATAAAAAAACATGTAGCCTACAAGAAAATGAAACCATGAGACCAAAGAATGAACAAAAGTAGTTAGATTAATTCTTTGTTTGAACTTTAATACATTGTACAATTTTGATATATTGTATTTACACTCATTCCTTCTTACAAATGTTTGCTACAACTACAAATAACCTCCTAATACTAGCATTTCGTACATACTCAGTAAAGATACCAACTATTTGTCTTCCTCCCCCGAGCATGACTTGTGCTTGACTGGGTTTTAGTCAAGACATACTTGATTGACTTCTTCAACTTACCGCCCTGAAGTGTGCCTCGACTACTTGGTTTTTCCTTGGTTTTGAAAGGTCTGCATATACAACATTTAAGAAGCATAATTGTCATTGAAGTATAATTTTTCAGTACCAATGAACAGTGTGAAATACTTCATCAGAGAGAGCTTGTTCCTCAGCCGTTGCTACTTCGTATTGTTCCATATTTAAGGCACACTACAATGACCAAAGTAGTATACATAAAAAAAAATTAGTATTCCGACCTATGGGAAATTCTAACGCATGATAGATTATATGGCAAGGCCGCTAGAAATTCTAACCACCTGCACTCGAGTCACCAAGCCCAATTGAAAAAAGAAAATTATAAGCCCAATTGAAAAAAGAAAATTATAGTGTTTTCATTAGCAACGGGCTCACCGAATGCATTGACATTACGATCGCTGACAAGTCTCCCCCTTTTGACTGTGTTTTCTTTCACGAGTTCTTTTTGTAACGGCCTTAACCATTCTCGGTTTCAGAACACAGATGTTGATCCCATGAAACACTTATAATGCCACATCGAAATTACCTCTGATATTCCAACCGTCCCAATAGTGCACGGGCTTCCTGTCCCAACAATAAATTGTGAATCCAGATAATACTAAAGCACCCGAAATATAGCCCACTAGAACCAGAGAGAAAAGAAGCAGCTTATAATTCAAGGAAAGAGTCTCCTGTAGTATCGACTCGATGTCCTCTACTTGACTGTCATCATCCATTTTGACTCCCTATTCCAATTCTTGATGAGAGACAGCTGACATAGAAGTCCCTCGTGGCAAGCGAATCGGGGGCTGGGGCATCTCATCGAAGAAACTAAATATCAAGAATCATGAAATGAAATAGAATAAAGTCTTGATACATAATGTGAATGACTTACTGCAGGCATGCTATGTAGTAATTCACATGATTGAATGCAGGAGAAAGGCAAAACCATTCCTCTCCTAGTTGGTTTGTTTGTTGTGTCAGTAGTATCATGGCCAGTTCTCTTCATCGTGTTTGGCACATCAACATTTGAGGAAAGCACAGGATTTGTATAACCATCAGATGATTAATGACCCAGAAGGGAAGTGGCACATCAACATTGTATTTATGGATTTCCATTTGTGATATATTATACACTTTAAAATAGTAGAAGTTCAGTAAGTTAATAGATGTTGGTCACCAATCAATATTTTATTTACCATACCTGTGGATTCACAGCTATATAACAAAGTTCAGACCCTGATAAGGAAAGACAACTGAAACTGTACTCTGAGCACGTTATCTGGAATGCTCTTTTCAATGCCCACTTAGCTAGCTCTAAACCATGGCTGGCTGGTTCTATACATTGTGGCAATAGCGCTATAGAACAAAGTTCAGACCCTGACAAGGATGAAAGAAATATCTTGTATATATGTTTTTCTTTTCATATATGAGAAACCACACCAGCTTAGGATTCATCTTAATTAGTATCAGTAAGTTCCAATCGTTTATGTCAATAATAAACTATATCAATTCTCACAATCTATGAACAAAGCTCTCCTTTTCGAGTTGTCTACCAATACAATAAAGATTACTTACTGCCTATCATGTCTGTTTAGAGCAAGATTAGTCCAGGAATGAGCACCCAATTAGTAGTATGTACATGTCTATCAAAGAGAGCATATGATAATTTACTCTTCTACAACTATATATATTTCAGTGTAGGATCTATACTTGCTGGAAGAATCTTCAATTTCCTTACATATACTGAGACTTGCTTTGAAGCAGTTAACCTGAACTCTACAGAGTTTTTCCTTGAATCAAAAAATTGCATTTTTCTACTTATCTCTAGTTATGTTTAGCAAGCAAGGAACCACTGTAGATGTGCTTTAACTGTGCAGTAACGTTAAGAATATCAAAATAATAGCATAGTATCATTGATAATATACCGTAGACTGTAATATATTACAGTTAAGTAGAGTGTTGCAATTAGCACTCACCAGAGGAGAAAGAGAAGACAAAAGGAACATGAAGCATTGTATGGCCTTCACACCCATCTCTTCAACCTCTCTTTTTATCTTCGGTAACCTCTATTTTTTTCCAGCTTGCTTGTTCTGTATTTTTTGCTTCAAAGAAACAGATAGCACCAAAGAGGTAGCAAGGAAAATCAAGAACACTGCACGATTATTTAATTTATAACAGAAAATTTATATCCTCTGTGAAGTTATGTAAATAGAAAATAAAGAATAACGTAGTGGCTATTTTAAAACTTTGGGATCATGTTTAATGCTATTATTGGATAAGTTCACCTTCCTTGTGTCCCTTCTCCTTCAGTTTTGACCTACAAAATGAAATGCCCAGACCACATCTTTCTTCGGCTTTGGCTTGAAGGAAGTTGGCTTCATTCGTAGGTTCTTGAAGTCCTTTCTACTGTAGAAGGTAGTTTTTTTTTCTTGTAACGGACCATATTTGCCGAAGCAAACTTATTGGACAAGGTCCATCTTGATCTTGTTTATAATTCATCCTCAATGCGAATGAAAAACATAAAATCCTCCAGCTTCACTTTGCCTTCTTACGGTATATACCGGTCGTGAAGCGATCCCAGCTTGTAGGAAAAGTAGATAGAATAACTCCCACCATGAATTTGTCAACTAGAGGCGTATCTTCTTCTGCTAGCTTTTGCTGAAGCTTTATGAGCTGCTTTACCTATGGCAATACTGTCTTTTCGTCTTCAAATTCCATTGCCATGAACTTATCGACGAGATAGATCTTGGACATATTTTTATCGTCCTTGTACTGCTTTTCAAGAGACTCACATATGTCTCTATTCTTTTCCTTCTTACTGTAGGATTCAACCAAGGAATCCTCAAAGGAGTTAAAAATTAGCAACTTCAAAGATTGCTCTCTCTCTCTCTCTCTCTCACTCACTCACTGATGTTTTGCAGTAATCACAACAACGATAGCTTCAGTATTCTCCGTTTTCTGGAATCATAGGTTCTATGTTTTAGACAGAACAAACTCCACATTGGCGAGTTGAAGATTCAGGTTGATATTCCTCTTCCAGTTATTATACTGTTTGTTGTCAAACTTTTCAAGTTTGTGAAAGCTAGTTACGAGAAGACTTGTACGAGCATCCACCTTGGATTTTGATAAGATTAGATTCTTGTAATCTTATAGAATCTCAGGAATCTCGCTTTAAGATTTTTGTTGAAATTTCAAAAAAATCGCACAATTCTATGAAGAATATACTTGGGACAGCAAGATGAACTTGCTATCGGAATAAACAACCGATGAAAATCGCTAAGCAGAAAGAATATGTGATTGAGATGAAAAGTAGAATAACTGATGTCGAAGTATTAAGCAGTGGACACTGCTGAAACTATGTGCTAATCAAGCTAGCACAAAAGTCTGTTGGGGTGGTCAAAATTGTCGTTGATTAAAGTGAGATTCGACCGTCCCCGCTGATTCTCTCCTAGGAACCAGCAAGTTCTGATTTTTTTTTGGAATGCGCTCATTGTTACCTCCCTGACGAACTACTCAGACTAGCAAAAATCGGACTGCTAGAGAGGGATCTCTCTTTCTTTCTCTGTGGAATTCTCTCCTTCACACTTGTGCTCTAATATTTTGTTTTATCATGCACAAATGCAACTTCTCCTTATAAAGGAGAGAAATTACATGTTTAGACTTCAGTTACAAAACTGAACCGTCCACTAAAGACGTGAGCAGAAAAATGGGGTAACTCCTGGATAATTTGTAACTGAACAACCACCTGGAAGCTTGGCTTCAGCGCAACGGCGCTACCTGCGCAACCTTGCAGCCCCACTGTCTCGCTGCACCACTAGCTCCGCAACCCCACTTCTTTGCACCCTCATAGCCCCGCTGAGCCGTAACCCTGCTGCTCCGCGCCTTACGCACCATGCAAATATGCGCCCGACACGCAAGAGCACGTCTAGTCGGAGACCGAAACGAACGTTTGAAGTGCAAAATGTGTCATCAAAGCGCCACTTTGCATCCATCAAGCACGCTCGAGTCCAAGTCTGAAGGCCTACCTCCAAAGGAATTTCTCCAAGAAATGATGACAATGACAAAAACAAATGTTGATTGTTGGATTTGAACCTAGCCCACTCGAAAAACCCTCCACCATGCTAACCACTTGAGTCAACACACCACGTGTACAAGTCAATAAATGAATGCTCAAATATTCAAATACACACACACACACATGGGGTTTGTCCTCAAGTCAAGTGTAATAGTAACCAAATAATCTAAGGACTAACTCCAACAAAATTTCCTAATTGTTAGCACTTTTTTGGAACCGTAGGACAGCCTGAAGATAACAACACTGAAGCCCAATTCCATTTTTGGCAGGAATCAGGATTGATAGTTCGAACTGATTTTTTTATTGTACAAATCAGACAGATTTTTGAGACCAGAGAGAACACAGTGAAGAATAATATGGATAGTAGAGAGTGTGCGAACATGGAAATATTGATGAAATGTAGCCTCTAGGTATAAACATTGTTCTGATGTTTTAAGTTTCTCAAACACCCCATATTTCTTTTGTATTCCTGTATTATCTTCTACAAGATATTTGGTATAAGCATGATCTATTGTTAAAACCGTTACAAGGAAGAATTTTCTATAGGGTGTCTGGTGAATAATTTAAGGGTTATGGAAGCAAGTCAAGAATTTGTAAGCTAATCGTAAAAGAAATACTTAACCTCTAAGAAAAACTAGACCGTGCTGATAACTCACTGTTGCAGTTGAGCTATACCTTATTTGGCTCAGCTGAACTGAAGCAACTGTAGTCCATTGAGCCTATTGCAGGTTTGGGTGAGTCAACCAGAAGTCCGCTGACCTAAAATTTCAGCCAGGATTTCTAGTTTTTGTTGCAGTCTGTTACTTTTTCTTGATTATTTCCTGCACCCTTTTGCTATTCCTCTGATGTCTAATGGGCAATGAAGGCCTCAATATCCAGTTCCTTTTGTGCACAATGAAGGCCTCATCATCTGGCTACTTTTGTGTACAATGAAGGCCTCAGGCTCCAGTCCGTTTGTAGAGAAATGAAGATAGATTTCTCTAGTGTAGAAATGAATTACTACTAAAACTCTCTCTATCCTAGAAATGATTGACTACTTAGGGTAATTATTTAAGGTCAAAAGCTTATGTACAGTAGGGATTATATTGAAAATTATCTTGTAGTCGTGAAAATGTGTTATCGCAGATTCAGCTCCAGAGAGACCTTATAATCTCGAAAGGACAAAACTTCTATTGAGATGGATTGTAGGATCCTTGTGTCACGTCCCGATCTCGAAGGTCCCAACAACGACTCGCCGGACGTGAATCACCGCTCCCCGGCGCTCCCGCGGGACGTAAGTCGTTTGCCATCGAGGCATGATGTCGTACGAGTCTGGGGTTGCGTCCGCACAAGGCAACATCGTTAAAGTTTTGGCAATCATCGAACCGATCGAGTTTACAGCGGAGGGACAGTGTTACAAACAATAATCCATCTGAGTAAACGGGACAAGGGTCAAGGCACGAGGTTATCTGAATACAATGGCATCGTTCCATACATTATGTCCCTCTATACAAAAGCAGCTCAAAATATGTCGATACGGCTCAAGGCATCGACCCAGATTTTCGGGTCATGGGGATGAGGCACGGCTTCGCTTCCTCGGACGATCCAGCACCTGCGAACAAGCAAACTGTTGGTGGGTCAGTACTTTGGAGAAAGTACTGGTGAGTATAAAATCAACGAATAGAAGCAACATTCACTAAAACCAATACTAAGTAATTATGTTATAAAATATTACATTACTAGTGATCTTTCTAGTTTTACTTAGGTTCGTTTCATGCAGTACGGGAAAGAATCATATTACTTCTTTTTGAAAACATCTTGAAATCAGAATTCAGTTCAATACAAACAAGCATACAACGCAAACAGTTCAAGCACGATGTACCAATCAGGGTGTGCGCATCGTGTCTCGTGAGTTATACTGACTCTAGGGACAAAGCAGCATCTAGTGGACTATCATTCTATCAAGCAAACAAGATGAACTATCTATAAGATGTCGGTCCCCGAGAAACTTAGGATTAGTAGCGGTAATCCAGCTAACTAATGACTCTTTTATCTGATGCTATTAGCAGCTGTGACTCTTGGTTGCTCTTCACTAAAATACGTTCAAAATAGCAGTCGTGACTAAGGTTCAGCTCTGCACTAATAGCTATTGTCCGACCGATGCAAATGCATGAAACTCTATCAGATAAACTCTATGATGCACATGATCATCAACAAGCAGGCTATATATATATATATATATATATATATATATATATATATATATATATATATATATATATATTCATCCATCTCTGAGCAGTGCAAATCAATAAGCAAAAACGATATATCACTTATTTAGTGATTCTCACCCCTTGTCGAACGGTTATCCCTGCAACAGACATACAAGTTAGCAACAATTTGCATATATAAACAAGGTTCTCTTTCCTGTCCGTCTCTACATCAAACAATTAGGTATGCAAGAAGGCTAGCCTAGCATGCGCCCTAACTACATGAAATGCAGCTATCTCCATGAACAAGCTAACTTTTCTAGCTCAAACTCAAACTCTTCCCAACAGAAGCACCGCCTTCCATTTAATAGCCACGTCCCACTAGATCTCGTAGAACCGGAACATCAGGACGCACTATTAGTCTCACCCCACCAGTCTTCATCCACCATTCTAATAGCCACGTCCCCCTAAATCCCGTAGGACCGGAACACCAAGACGCACT
Source organism: Iris macrosiphon (assembly GCA_036927795.1). NCBI lineage: Eukaryota > Viridiplantae > Streptophyta > Magnoliopsida > Asparagales > Iridaceae > Iris > Iris macrosiphon. Next base: position 178,416,933 of record JAYESA010000001.1, read on the forward strand.
ATTAGTCTCTAAACTTGTTGTTTAGCCTCCATCTCCTGCAAGCTCCTCGATAACAAGCATAACACAACGTGACAATACAAGCTTTCAATCCATCTATCTCTTATCTAATAGCCGCACCCTCCTAGATCCCGTAGGACCGGAACATCAGGCCGACTACTAATCTCTTTTCTAACAAGACAAGCCATTTACTCTTTATAACAAAGCAAGCATACATTCAGTCTAGCTTTTGCATCAAAGACAAGCAATTATATACACGACGATAAACAAACATATGAACGATCTTTAATTTAAGCAAGCATGGCACGGGTCTATTTATCTCTTCAAGTTAGCATGCAGTTCTACTCTTTCTTTAGCATGATAAGGTTCGTTCGATAGCGGTGTCAATGTAACTAGCATGCAACATTCATTTCTATACTTAGTATGACAATGATTCAATCTCTTTTTAGGCAAGCAGGTTCTCGTTCTACCATTCTCAATGCGAACATTATCTTATTAAGCAAACAAGCATTTCAAAAACTCAGATTCATTATTAAGACGTGCAAGAATCAGAGAATGAAGTTCTATCCACTCATATCAGTCATCTTCTGGTTCAACAAGGAGCTCTTCAAGAAGGTTTTCTTTTGAGTCAGCAAACCGATCTCTTGTACATAGTGCCAACGCGGAGCAGGGTACTACATACTTATCCACCAAGAAAAAGTTTCGTCCTCGAAACTTCAAGGAGAAACTTTCGATATCCAGAGCAGCGATAGTCCTCATCCCTCACCATCCTCAATCGAAAACTCTAACAATCAACAAGCACGAAATCACAACTCTCAAGCAATAAATCAAATCCAGAAAACTTTTGTGCATATCTTTGAGAATATTTATGGACATTGTATGGAACGCTCTACGCAGCAACGATATCAATGGCAAGGAATCGTCATCTAAGAACAGTAGCGAAAAGGGCGTAAGGCCAGAGAATCGAGTTGCTCTGATACCATTCTGTCACGTCCTGATCCCGAAGGTCCCCACAATGTCTCGTCGGGCGCGAATCACCACGCTCCGGCGCTCCCGCGGGACGTAAGTCGTTTGCCATCGAGGCGTGATGCCGTGTGAGCCTGGGGTTGCGCCCGCACAAGACAACATCGTTAAAGTTTTGGCTACCATCGAACCGATTGAGTTTACAGCGGAGGTATAGTGTACAAACAATAATCCATCTGAGTAAACGGGACAAGGGTCAAGGCACGAGGTTCTCTAAATACAATGGGATCGTTCCATACATTATGTTCCTCTATACAAAAGCAGCTCAAAATATCTCGATACGGCTCAAGGCATCGACACCAGATTTTCGGGTCATGGGGATGAGGCACGGCTATCGCTTCGTCGGACGATCCAGCACCTGCGAACAAGCAAACTGTTGGTGGGTCAGCATTTTGAAGAAAGTACTGGTGAGTATAAAATTAACGAACAGAAGCAACATTCACTAAAACCAACACTAAGTAATTATGTTATAAAATATTACATTACGAGTGATCTTTCTAGTTTTACCTAGGTTCGTTTCATGCAGTACGGGAACAGAGTTATATTACTTCTTTTTGGAAACATCTTGAAATCAAAATTCAGTTCAATACAAACAAGCATACATGACAAACAGTTCAAGCACGATGTACCAATCAGGGTGTGCGCAGCGTGTCTCGTGAGCTATACTCAAAGACTCTAGGTACAAAGCAACATCTAGTAAACTATTATTCTATCAAGCAAACAAGATAAACTATCTATAAGATGTCGGTTTCCGAGAAACTCAGTATTGGTAACGGTAATCCAGCTAACTAATGACTCTTTTATCTGATGCTATTAGCAGCTGTGACTCTTGATTGCTCTTCACTAAAATATGCTCAAAATAGCAGTCGTGACCAAGGTTCAGCTCTGCACTAATAGCCATTGTCTGACCGATTGATCCAAGCATTCTATAGAGTGAATGGCTCTCTGTTGTTGTTAATTCAGGAAAGAATTCCGACGACGTCGGCGTCGGCGTCGGCCGGGAGGATGAATTGGGGCACGGCGACCCTCGTCGCGGTGTTCGCAGGCTTGCTCTACGGAGGAAGCAAGGAGGCTGCCGCGTCTGTAGTAAGTTTTTCTTCCTTCTTTCAGATTCACTTGTAAAATGTATGTAGATGTGTATACTCATGCAAGTAAGTAAGAGAACATGTATGTGGCAAATGGGGAATTGATTAGCCGGCTTGTCGTTCCTTTCAGTTGTTGGCCAATTTGAAAGCATATGCAAAATATTCATTTTGTTAAGCATTGAGGATTATGGAATATAAATTTTTAGAGGATTATGTAATATAAATTTTTAGGGGATTTTGTTGTTGAACTTTTGGAAAATCCGCACAAAGTCTATGAAGATCGAACTTGTGAAAGCAAGATGAACTTGCTATTTGAATAGACAATGATTAAAATCACTAAGCAGAAAGAATCTGCGAGAGTGAAGACCGAACTTCTGACAGCAAGATGAACTTGCTATTCGAATAGACAACAATTAAAATCGCTAAAGCAGAAAGAATCTGCGATTGAGATGAAAAACAAAACAATGAACACTTCCTGGAACTTTATGCTAATCAAGTTAGCACAAACCCCTGCTGGGTATGGTCAAAATCACTGTTGCTTAAAACGAAATTCGACCATCTCCGTCGATTCACTTCCAGGAACCACCAAATTCTGAAGAATTTCTGGAACTTTCTCCTTTTCACCTCTATTATGGACTACGGACTACTAGGACTAGCAAAACTCGGGTTGCTAGAGAGGGATCTCTTTTTCTTTCTTTGTGGAATTCTATCTTTCGCACTTCTTCTCTGATCTTCTATTTTATCATGTACAAGAGCAACATTAAGGGAAGCAATTCCTGTTAAGAAACTGAACTGCCTACTAAAGACCTGTTGTAAAAATTGCTCTAGTCGGTAGTCGGCGGGACCGACTGGAGTTGGGTCCTAATTGGTCGTAAAATCGGAAATGCTTAAAATCGGGCCTAGTCGTCCGACTAGGCAGCCTAGACGGCTAGGCGGTCCGTAGTCGGCCGACGGTGCGGTTAAAAAGAACTCGTCTGTTGATGGTGAAGCCCTTGGTAGGAGGCACGCGGGCGTCGCACACCATCATCGACAGAAGGATGAAGATGGCCACAGAGGCGATGACGACGACAGCGGCGTTCAAGAACGAAGAGTTTGCTATGGCAACAACAAAATGCAGAGAGAGAGAGTAGAGAGAGAGAGTGAGAGGTAAGGAGTTTATAGTTGAGTTGTGTTGACTGTTGACCGCACCGGTGAGAATAACTAGAAAATTCATTTGCTTTTCCTTTTTGCATATGAGTCTGTTTACAAAATATGATGGATGACAGATCTCCCTCTATCTACATTTCTATCTACATAGTTCTCAGGTGACTCATACGAAAATAAAGTAAAGTGAAGGGTCTTACGTGAAAGAATTTTCTTTTGACTGCATGTGAGAGTGATGACAGGCTGCTAGCATTAATTGGTGCGTCAATGATCACATGATGGGTTTCCCGGGTGACTCATAGGAAAATAAAGTAAGGTGAAGGATTTCTTTTGACTGCATGTGACTGATGACTCAGGCAGTGTAGTCAAAGGCGCGTCTCAGGCGCGCCTTACTCCTAGGCGCAGGGGCAGCGCCTCAGGGCACTCCGGACGGGGCGCAATTCTTAAGGTGCACCTAAGGCGCGCCTAGGTGTGCCTTTTCCGAGCGCCTTGAAATAGCTAAGGCGCGCCTAGGTGCGCCTTGAAAATCTTGTCAAAAAATAACATGTTTAGACTGTTTTTTTAACTGTTGTACTGTTTTTAGACTGTTTTTAGAACTGATGTACATTTTTTTTACTGTTTTCTCTCTCACTCAATTCAAAGTGATTGCAACCTAGACATGGGAGAATTTGAAGCACATATGTTTATCAATGTAGAAATCCGATGTGAATATATATATATATATATATATATATATATATATATATATATATATATATATATAATTTTTGCGCCTCGCGTCGCTCGGACGCGCGCCTTAAGTGCGCCTTGTGCCTCGGACAATTTGGACCATTTGCGCCTCGAGTACGCCTTGTTCCTTTGACTACCTTGGACTCAGGGAACTTAAAGAAAAAAAAGAATCCTTATTTTTCAGGTCTTGTAGGCCTAGCCTCCCCGTAGGATTACACCTTACTTTAAGTTCCTACATGTAACCATTGTACTACAATAGAACCCAATATATATTTTCTATTTCCACTTCATTCATGTCACATGAGCATAGGTCCGTATGTTCTTTGTTTGACATGACCAAATTTTATTTTATTGTCATTATCCTTTTCTTTCTACTTGGAAGTTCCAAAGAATATATATATATATATATATATATATATATATATATATATATATATTTCAAAACGATTAATCCGACTAGTTTTCGATTAATTCGATTAATCCCTAGTCTCCGCGAACCGATTAGCGACCGACTAGCGATTTTTACAACCTTGCTAAAGACGTGGGCGAAAAAACAGGAGCAACTCTTGAACAGTTTGTAACTAAACGACCAACTAGAAGCTTAGATTCAACGTAGTGGCTCTATCACGCGCAGCCTTGCAGCCCCGCTGCACCACTACTCTGCAGTCGTGCAGCACCGTTGCCCCGCAACTTTGCAGCACCATAACCCCACACACTACACAACCCCGCTGCACCGTGCAAATTCTGCCCCTGACGTGCAAGAGCGCGCCTACTCCGGGCCTAACATGAACGTGCAAAGTGTGTCATTTTGTGCCAACGTCTGCTTGTCGCTCCCGCACCCGCATCCGAGTCCAAGCTAGGCCCCTTTGGGTCCTACCTCTAAAGGGATTCTCCAAGAAACAGGGACAAAAATAAATGTTGATTATTGGATTCAAACCTAGCCTACTAGAAAATCCACTTCTATACTAATCACTTGAGCTAACATACCACATGTGTACAAGTTAATAAATGTATGTTCAAATATTAAAACACACACATTGGGTCTGTCCCAAATTGTAATAGTTGGACTGATTCATCTAATGATTAATCCTAACAATCCCTCACATATTTCAATATATGAATGAACGTTCTTCACAGTGCCCCTATACATCGTGCATTAGGATACATATCGCTTACGATTTAGTCTTTCCGCATGAGTTGAACTATAATACGATACATAGTGGACTATAACTTGAATTCAATACGATAAATTTAATTCTTACCACTCACACAGTTATGCTAAAGGTATTGTACTGACCTGGTTTGTATATATGCATATTGTATTCTTCAAGATACAACCTACATCTATTTTTATATACATAGGTGGGTTCTTTCCTTAGAGAGTTTAAAAACCTAGATTGGGGCTACACTATGAGAAAAATATCTTGTCATGACGGTTGAAAAAATGTTATAAATAACTTTTTATAACACTTTTTTAGTTGTACATAAGTGTTATAAATATCAGTGTTGTAAATGTTTTAAAAATATTTATAAATGTGATGTACATATATAACATTTTTTTTCAAAAGCATTATTAAAAACCACATTCAAACTCACTTATTATAACGCTTTCACAACGAAAATGTTATAAAAAGTAAAAAAAAAGTGTTATAAAAACATGACTCTTAGTGCTGGTCAATTTTCAAAGCGTTATAAAAAAACATGTAGCCTACAAGAAAATGAAACCATGAGACCAAAGAATGAACAAAAGTAGTTAGATTAATTCTTTGTTTGAACTTTAATACATTGTACAATTTTGATATATTGTATTTACACTCATTCCTTCTTACAAATGTTTGCTACAACTACAAATAACCTCCTAATACTAGCATTTCGTACATACTCAGTAAAGATACCAACTATTTGTCTTCCTCCCCCGAGCATGACTTGTGCTTGACTGGGTTTTAGTCAAGACATACTTGATTGACTTCTTCAACTTACCGCCCTGAAGTGTGCCTCGACTACTTGGTTTTTCCTTGGTTTTGAAAGGTCTGCATATACAACATTTAAGAAGCATAATTGTCATTGAAGTATAATTTTTCAGTACCAATGAACAGTGTGAAATACTTCATCAGAGAGAGCTTGTTCCTCAGCCGTTGCTACTTCGTATTGTTCCATATTTAAGGCACACTACAATGACCAAAGTAGTATACATAAAAAAAAATTAGTATTCCGACCTATGGGAAATTCTAACGCATGATAGATTATATGGCAAGGCCGCTAGAAATTCTAACCACCTGCACTCGAGTCACCAAGCCCAATTGAAAAAAGAAAATTATAAGCCCAATTGAAAAAAGAAAATTATAGTGTTTTCATTAGCAACGGGCTCACCGAATGCATTGACATTACGATCGCTGACAAGTCTCCCCCTTTTGACTGTGTTTTCTTTCACGAGTTCTTTTTGTAACGGCCTTAACCATTCTCGGTTTCAGAACACAGATGTTGATCCCATGAAACACTTATAATGCCACATCGAAATTACCTCTGATATTCCAACCGTCCCAATAGTGCACGGGCTTCCTGTCCCAACAATAAATTGTGAATCCAGATAATACTAAAGCACCCGAAATATAGCCCACTAGAACCAGAGAGAAAAGAAGCAGCTTATAATTCAAGGAAAGAGTCTCCTGTAGTATCGACTCGATGTCCTCTACTTGACTGTCATCATCCATTTTGACTCCCTATTCCAATTCTTGATGAGAGACAGCTGACATAGAAGTCCCTCGTGGCAAGCGAATCGGGGGCTGGGGCATCTCATCGAAGAAACTAAATATCAAGAATCATGAAATGAAATAGAATAAAGTCTTGATACATAATGTGAATGACTTACTGCAGGCATGCTATGTAGTAATTCACATGATTGAATGCAGGAGAAAGGCAAAACCATTCCTCTCCTAGTTGGTTTGTTTGTTGTGTCAGTAGTATCATGGCCAGTTCTCTTCATCGTGTTTGGCACATCAACATTTGAGGAAAGCACAGGATTTGTATAACCATCAGATGATTAATGACCCAGAAGGGAAGTGGCACATCAACATTGTATTTATGGATTTCCATTTGTGATATATTATACACTTTAAAATAGTAGAAGTTCAGTAAGTTAATAGATGTTGGTCACCAATCAATATTTTATTTACCATACCTGTGGATTCACAGCTATATAACAAAGTTCAGACCCTGATAAGGAAAGACAACTGAAACTGTACTCTGAGCACGTTATCTGGAATGCTCTTTTCAATGCCCACTTAGCTAGCTCTAAACCATGGCTGGCTGGTTCAATTCATTGTGGCAATAGCGCTATAGAACAAAGTTCAGACCCTGACAAGGATGAAAGAAATATCTTGTATATATGTTTTTCTTTTCATATATGAGAAACCACACCAGCTTAGGATTCATCTTAATTAGTATCAGTAAGTTCCAATCGTTTATGTCAATAATAAACTATATCAATTCTCACAATCTATGAACAAAGCTCTCCTTTTCGAGTTGTCTACCAATACAATAAAGATTACTTACTGCCTATCATGTCTGTTTAGAGCAAGATTAGTCCAGGAATGAGCACCCAATTAGTAGTATGTACATGTCTATCAAAGAGAGCATATGATAATTTACTCTTCTACAACTATATATATTTCAGTGTAGGATCTATACTTGCTGGAAGAATCTTCAATTTCCTTACATATACTGAGACTTGCTTTGAAGCAGTTAACCTGAACTCTACAGAGTTTTTCCTTGAATCAAAAAATTGCATTTTTCTACTTATCTCTAGTTATGTTTAGCAAGCAAGGAACCACTGTAGATGTGCTTTAACTGTGCAGTAACGTTAAGAATATCAAAATAATAGCATAGTATCATTGATAATATACCGTAGACTGTAATATATTACAGTTAAGTAGAGTGTTGCAATTAGCACTCACCAGAGGAGAAAGAGAAGACAAAAGGAACATGAAGCATTGTATGGCCTTCACACCCATCTCTTCAACCTCTCTTTTTATCTTCGGTAACCTCTATTTTTTTCCAGCTTGCTTGTTCTGTATTTTTTGCTTCAAAGAAACAGATAGCACCAAAGAGGTAGCAAGGAAAATCAAGAACACTGCACGATTATTTAATTTATAACAGAAAATTTATATCCTCTGTGAAGTTATGTAAATAGAAAATAAAGAATAACGTAGTGGCTATTTTAAAACTTTGGGATCATGTTTAATGCTATTATTGGATAAGTTCACCTTCCTTGTGTCCCTTCTCCTTCAGTTTTGACCTACAAAATGAAATGCCCAGACCACATCTTTCTTCGGCTTTGGCTTGAAGGAAGTTGGCTTCATTCGTAGGTTCTTGAAGTCCTTTCTACTGTAGAAGGTAGATTTTTTTTTCTTGTAACGGACCATATTTGCCGAAGCAAACTTATTGGACAAGGTCCATCTTGATCTTGTTTATAATTCATCCTCAATGCGAATGAAAAACATAAAATCCTCCAGCTTCACTTTTGCCTTCTTACGGTATATACCGGTCGTGAAGCGATCCCAGCTTGTAGGAAAAGTAGATAGAATAACTCCCACCATGAATTTGTCAACTAGAGGCGTATCTTCTTCTGCTAGCTTTTGCTGAAGCTTTATGAGCTGCTTTACCTATGGCAATACTGTCTTTTCGTCTTCAAATTCCATTGCCAAGAACTTATCGACGAGATAGATCTTGGACATATTTTTATCGTCCTTGTACTGCTTTTCAAGAGACTCACATATGTCTCTATTCTTTTCCTTCTTACTGTAGGATTCAACCAAGGAATCCTCAAAGGAGTTAAAAATTAGCAACTTCAAAGATTGCTCTCTCTCTCTCTCTCTCTCACTCACTCACTCACTGATGTTTTGCAGTAATCACAACAACGATAGCTTCAGTATTCTCCGTTTTCTGGAATCATAGGTTCTATGTTTTAGACAGAACAAACTCCACATTGGCGAGTTGAAGATTCAGGTTGATATTCCTCTTCCAGTTATTATACTGTTTGTTGTCAAACTTTTCAAGTTTGTGAAAGCTAGTTACGAGAAGACTTGTACGAGCATCCACATTGGATTTTGATAAGATTAGATTCTTGTAATCTTATAGAATCTCAGGAATCTCGCTTTAAGATTTTTGTTGAAATTTCAAAAAAATTGCACAATTCTATGAAGAATATACTTGGGACAGCAAGATGAACTTGCTATCGGAATAAACAACCAATGAAAATCGCTAAGCAGAAAGAATATGTGATTGAGATGAAAAGTAGAATAACTGATGTCGAAGTATTAAGCAGTGGACACTGCTGAAACTATGTGCTAATCAAGCTAGCACAAAAGTCTGTTGGGGTGGTCAAAATTGTCGTTGATTAAAGTGAGATTCGACCGTCCCCGCTGATTCTCTCCTAGGAACCAGCAAGTTCTGATTTTTTTTTGGAATGCGCTCATTGTTACCTCCCTGACGAACTACTCAGACTAGCAAAAATCGGACTGCTAGAGAGGGATCTCTCTTTCTTTCTCTGTGGAATTCTCTCCTTCACACTTGTGCTCTAATATTTTGTTTTATCATGCACAAATGCAACTTCTCCTTATAAAGGAGAGAAATTACATGTTTAGACTTCAGTTACAAAACTGAACCGTCCACTAAAGACGTGAGCAGAAAAATGGGGTAACTCCTGGATAATTTGTAACTGAACAACCACCTGGAAGCTTGGCTTCAGCGCAACGGCGCTACCTGCGCAACCTTGCAGCCCCACTGTCTCGCTGCACCACTAGCTCCGCAACCCCACTTCTTTGCACCCTCATAGCCCCGCTGAGCCGTAACCCTGCTGCTCCGCGCCTTACGCACCATGCAAATATGCGCCCGACACGCAAGAGCACGTCTAGTCGGCGACCGAAACGAACGTTTGAAGTGCAAAATGTGTCATCAAAGCGCCACTTTGCATCCATCAAGCACGCTCGAGTCCGAGTCTGAAGGCCTACCTCCAAAGGAATTTCTCCAAGAAATGATGACAATGACAAAAACAAATGTTGATTGTTGGATTTGAACCTAGCCCACTCGAAAAACCCTCCACCATGCTAACCACTTGAGTCAACACACCACGTGTACAAGTCAATAAATGAATGCTCAAATATTCAAATACACACACACACACATGGGGTTTGTCCTCAAGTCAAGTGTAATAGTAACCAAATAATCTAAGGACTAACTCCAACAAAATTTCCTAATTGTTAGCACTTTTTTGGAACCGTAGGACAGCCTGAAGATAACAACACTGAAGCCCAATTCCATTTTTGGCAGGAATCAGGATTGATAGTTTGAACTGATTTTTTTATTGTACAAATCAGACAGATTTTTGAGACCAGAGAGAACACAGTGAAGAATAATATGGATAGTAGAGAGTGTGCGAACATGGAAATATTGATGAAATGTAGCCTCTAGGTATAAACATTGTTCTGATGTTTTAAGTTTCTCAAACACCCCATATTTCTTTTGTATTCCTGTATTATCTTCTACAAGATATTTGGTATAAGCATGATCTATTGTTAAAACCGTTACAAGGAAGAATTTTCTATAGGGTGTCTGGTGAATAATTTAAGGGTTATGGAAGCAAGTCAAGAATTTGTAAGCTAATCGTAAAAGAAATACTTAACCTCTAAGAAAAACTAGACCGTGCTGATAACTCACTGTTGCAGTTGAGCTATACCTTATTTGGCTCAGCTGAACTGAAGCAACTGTAGTCCATTGAGCCTATTGCAGGTTTGGGTGAGTCAACCAGAAGTCCGCTGACCTAAAATTTCAGCCAGGATTTCTAGTTTTTGTTGCAGTCTGTTACTTTTTCTTGATTATTTCCTGCACCCTTTTGCTATTCCTCTGATGTCTAATGGGCAATGAAGGCCTCAATATCCAGTTCCTTTTGTGCACAATGAAGGCCTCATCATCTGGCTACTTTTGTGTACAATGAAGGCCTCAGGCTCCAGTCCGTTTGTAGAGAAATGAAGATAGATTTCTCTAGTGTAGAAATGAATTACTACTAAAACTCTCTCTATCCTAGAAATGATTGACTACTTAGGGTAATTATTTAAGGTCAAAAGCTTATGTACAGTAGGGATTATATTGAAAATTATCTTGTAGTCGTGAAAATGTGTTATCGCAGATTCAGCTCCAGAGAGACCTTATAATCTCGAAAGGACAAAACTTCTATTGAGATGGATTGTAGGATCCTTGTGTCACGTCCCGATCTCGAAGGTCCCAACAACGACTCGCCGGACGTGAATCACCGCTCCCCGGCGCTCCCGCGGGACGTAAGTCGTTTGCCATCGAGGCATGATGTCGTACGAGTCTGGGGTTGCGTCCGCACAAGGCAACATCGTTAAAGTTTTGGCTATCATCGAACCGATCGAGTTTACAGCGGAGGGACAGTGTTACAAACAATAATCCATCTGAGTAAACGGGACAAGGGTCAAGGCACGAGGTTATCTGAATACAATGGCATCGTTCCATACATTATGTCCCTCTATACAAAAGCAGCTCAAAATATGTCGATACGGCTCAAGGCATCGACACCAGATTTTCGGGTCATGGGGATGAGGCACGGCTTCGCTTCCTCGGACGATCCAGCACCTGCGAACAAGCAAACTGTTGGTGGGTCAGTACTTTGGAGAAAGTACTGGTGAGTATAAAATCAACGAATAGAAGCAACATTCACTAAAACCAACACTAAGTAATTATGTTATAAAATATTACATTACTAGTGATCTTTCTAGTTTTACTTAGGTTCGTTTCATGCAGTACGGGAAAGAATCATATTACTTCTTTTTGAAAACATCTTGAAATCAGAATTCAGTTCAATACAAACAAGCATACAACGCAAACAGTTCAAGCACGATGTACCAATCAGGGTGTGCGCATCGTGTCTCGTGAGCTATACTGACTCTAGGGACAAAGCAGCATCTAGTGGACTATCATTCTATCAAGCAAACAAGATGAACTATCTATAAGATGTCGGTCCCCGAGAAACTTAGGATTAGTAGCGGTAATCCAGCTAACTAATGACTCTTTTATCTGATGCTATTAGCAGCTGTGACTCTTGGTTGCTCTTCACTAAAATACGTTCAAAATAGCAGTCGTGACTAAGGTTCAGCTCTGCACTAATAGCTATTGTCCGACCGATGCAAATGCATGAAACTCTATCAGATAAACTCTATGATGCACATGATCATCAACAAGCAGGCTATATATATATATATATATATATATATATTCATCCATCTCTGAGCAGTGCAAATCAATAAGCAAAAACGATATATCACTTATTTAGTGATTCTCACCCCTTGTCGAACGGTTATCCCTGCAACAGACATACAAGTTAGCAACAATTTGCATATATAAACAAGGTTCTCTTTCCTGTCCGTCTCTACATCAAACAATTAGGTATGCAAGAAGGCTAGCCTAGCATGCGCCCTAACTACATGAAATGCAGCTATCTCCATGAACAAGCTAACTTTTCTAGCTCAAACTCAAACTCTTCCCCACAGAGGCACCGCCTTCCATTTAATAGCCACGTCCCACTAGATCTCGTAGAACCGGAACATCAGGACGCACTATTAGTCTCACCCCACCGGTCTTCATCCACCATTCTAATAGCCACGTCCCCCTAAATCCCGTAGGACCGGAACACCAAGACGCACTATTAGTCTCTAAACTTGTTGTTTAGCCTCCATCTCCTGCAAGCTCCTCGATAACAAGCATAACACAACGTGACAATACAAGCTTTCAATCCATCTATCTCTTATCTAATAGCCGCACCCTCCTAGATCCCGTAGGACCGGAACATCAGGCTGACTACTAGTCTCTTTTCTAACAAGACAAGCCATTTACTCTTTATAACAAAGCAAGCATACATTCAGTCTAGCTTTTGCATCAAAGACAAGCAATTATATACACGACGATAAACAAACATATGAACGATCTTTAATTTAAGCAAGCATGGCACGGGTCTATTTATCTCTTCAAGTTAGCATGCAGTTCTACTCTTTCTTTAGCATGATAAGGTTCGTTCGATAGCGGTGTCAGTGTAACTAGCATGCAACATTCATTTCTATACTTAGTATGACAATGATTCAATCTCTTTTTAGGCAAGCAGGTTCTCGTTCTACCATTCTCAATGCGAACATTATCTTATTAAGCAAACAAGTATTTCAAAAACTCAGATTCATTATTAAGGCGTGCAAGAATCAGAGAATGAAGTTCTATCCACTCATATCAGTCATCTTCTGGTTCAACAAGGAGCTCTTCAAGAAGGTTTTCTTTTGAGTCAGCAAACCGATCTCTTGTACATAGTGCCAACGCGGAGCAGGGTACTACATACTTATCCACCAAGAAAAAGTTTCGTCCTCGAAACTTCAAGGAGAAACTTTTGATATCCAGAGCAGCGATAGTCCTCATCCCTCACCATCCTCAATCGAAAACTCTAACAATCAACAAGCACGAAATCACAACTCTCAAGCAATAAATCAAATCCAGAAAACTTTTGTGCATATCTTTGAGAATATTTATGGACATTGTATGGAACGCTCTACGCAGCAACGATATCAATGGCAAGGAATCGTCATCTAAGAACAGTAGCGAAAAGGGCGTAAGGCCAGAGAATCGAGTTGCTCTGATACCATTCTGTCACGTCCTGATCCCGAAGGTCCCCACAATGTCTCGTCGGGCGCGAATCACCACGCTCCGGCGCTCCCGCGGGACGTAAGTCGTTTGCCATCGAGGCGTGATGCCGTGCGAGCCTGGGGTTGCGCCCGCACAAGACAACATCGTTAAAGTTTTGGCTACCATCGAACCGATTGAGTTTACAGCGGAGGTATAGTGTACAAACAATAATCCATCTGAGTAAACGGGACAAGGGTCAAGGCACGAGGTTCTCTAAATACAATGGGATCGTTCCATACATTATGTTCCTCTATACAAAAGCAGCTCAAAATATCTCGATACGGCTCAAGGCATCGACACCAGATTTTCGAGTCATGGGGATGAGGCACGGCTATCGCTTCCTCGGACGATCCAGCACCTGCGAACAAGCAAACTGTTGGTGGGTCAGCATTTTGAAGAAAGTACTGGTGAGTATAAAATTAACGAACAGAAGCAACATTCACTAAAACCAACACTAAGTAATTATGTTATAAAATATTACATTACGAGTGATCTTTCTAGTTTTACCTAGGTTCGTTTCATGCAGTACGGGAACAGAGTTATATTACTTCTTTTTGGAAACATCTTGAAATCAAAATTCAGTTCAATACAAACAAGCATACATGACAAACAGTTCAAGCACGATGTACCAATCAGGGTGTGCGCAGCGTGTCTCGTGAGCTATACTCAAAGACTCTAGGGACAAAGCAACATCTAGTAAACTATTATTCTATCAAGCAAACAAGATGAACTATCTATAAGATGTCGGTTTCCGAGAAACTCAGTATTGGTAACGGTAATCCAGCTAACTAATGACTCTTTTATCTGATGCTATTAGCAGCTGTGACTCTTGATTGCTCTTCACTAAAATATGCTCAAAATAGCAGTCGTGACCAAGGTTCAGCTCTGCACTAATAGCCATTGTCTGACCGATGCAAATGTATGAAACACAATCAGATAAACTCTATGATGCACATGATCATGAACAAGCAGGCTATATATATATATATATATATATATATATAAGCACTGCAAAACAATAAGCAAAACGATTTATCACTTATTTAGTGATTCTTTCCCCTTGTCAAACAGTTATCCCTGCAGCAGACATACAAGTTAGCAACTATTTGCATATATAAACAAGGTTTTCTTTCCTGTCTGTCTCTGCATCAAACAGTTAGGTATGCAAGAAGGCTAGCCTAGCATGCGTCCTAACTACCTGAAATGCAGCTATCTCTATGAACAAGCTAACTTTTCTAACTCTAACTCAAAACTCTTCTCAATAGAAGCAGCGCCTCCCATCTAATAACCACGTCCCCTAGATCCCGTAAGACCGGAATATCAGGACGCACTATTAGTCTCACCCCATCAGTCTCCATCCACCATTCTAATAGCCACGTCCCCCTAGGTCCCGTAGGACCGGAACATCAGGGCGCACTATTAGTCCAAACTTGTCGTTTAGCCTCCATCCCCCACAAGCTCCTCGATAACAAGCATATCACAAGCATAACACAACGTGACAATACAAGCTTGCAATCCATCTATCTTTTATCTAATAGTCGCAGAACATCAGGACGGGCTACTAGTCTCTTCTCTAACAAGATAAGCCATTTACTCTTTATAACAAAACATGCAATTATATACACGACGACAAGCAAACATATGAACGATCTTTAATTTAAGTAAGCATGGCACGGATCTATTTCTCTCTTCAAGTTAGCATGCAGTTCTACTCTTTCTTTAGCAGGGCAAGGTTCGTTCGATAGAGGTGTCAGTGTAACTAGCTGCAACATTCATTTCTATACTTAGTATGACAATGGTTCTATCTCTTTTTAGGCAAGCATGTTTTCGTTCTACCATTCTCAATGTGAACATTATCTTATTAAGCAAACAAGCATTTCAAAAATCCAGATTCATTATTAAGGCGTGCAAGAATCAGAGAATGAAGTTATGCCCACTCACCTAAATCAGTCATCTTCTGGTTCAACAATGAGCTCTTCAAGAAGGTTTTCTTTTTGAGTCAGCAAACCGATATCTCTTGTACATAGTGCCAACGCGGAGCGGGGCACTACACCTTGCAGGCTGATAGATCTTTATTCTAGAAAGCATATGGAAGACTAGGTAGGAGTTGTATGGATAGGACTAATTGTTTGCACTTTATGCATAAATTTTAGAGTAGGGTGTGTTGGGTCCCTTTAAAACCAAGTTAAAGATGGGAATATATATAGAGAAAAGAAATCCTTCCCCTTTTTATTCTGGATAATTGATTTTGTTCATGCAGCATGACATTAGCTGCTTAGCAGTTGAAACTTCAGCTCACTCACTATTCATTATATGTTAATTTTCAGTTTAAGTACAATGTGTACAAGATGTTGTGAACTGGTTTTATATATATATATATATATATATATAGTGCACACATCCACTTCAGCCTTGTTCTAGGGGTGTACTCGGTCGGTTAACCGACCGGATGTGCAAATTTGGCAACTGAACCGACTTATCATTTGTACAACCAAACCCAATCTAAATACCCCCCTAACTGATTGTTCGGTTAACCAACTAGACTAGTGAGTCGGTCGGTTAATAACCGATGGATTAAAATCCTATGAAATAACTAGATTTTACTAGTATAAAATCAATTTAGTATGTCATTTTCACATAAAATTTTAAATTATGAATCTTTCAAGGCCTAAATGCCACTTTACAAGACTTGAGTTTGAGTTGTTAATTTTTTTGGCCCAAATGTAACTATCCAAGCTACACAAACTCATATTTTCCTTAATATAATATATATACTTGTATAACTAACAAATATAAAATAATTAAAATAATTTCTGTTGGGTTTTTGGGCCAGTCGGTTAATATAAGTTGGAAATCGTAACCGGCCCGACTTATAAAAAATATTAAAATTTCATAACTGAACCGAATGATTGGTTATCCTATTTTTCGGTTAATCATGAACACCCCGGTATCTGCCATGTGCATGTTAATGCTATCCTTTAAAAGCAGCAAAAATAAGGAAAAAATATACTGGCATTATTATTTTTTGGATCACCCAAGTTTAATCTACTCTGCACAGATTGACCTGTATTAGGGGCTAAATAGATATCTTCTTGTTTCCTTTTTTTTGTGACTGGTAAGGATATGCTATGTATCTTCTTTGCAGAGCAAGGATGCTGAAGTAATGTTGAAGCTTGGGAGCACGCCAGACAAGCGTGAACAGTACAGATTAATGAGGGATGCAATGGAGAAAAGGTTCATCAGAGTGGCACGTGGTTCAATAGTTGGTGGTGTTCGTCTTGGCATGTTTACTGCAGCATTTTGTGGTTTACAGAACCTTATTGCTGATAAAAGAGGCGTGCAGGACGTGTTTAATATTGCTGGAGCTGGTTCTGCTACAGCTGCAATGTTTGGTCTCATCTGTAAGAAAACTAAATCTATTACTCTAGTTCAATTTTGTTTCATACTTTTAGTGTCTGGTATTGTTCATTTAGATTACAAAGTAAACTGTGTATTTTACAGCTGGCAGTAGTCAGAAAGTAATTCAAGTGCTGTGCAACCCCTGAAATTATTCAGTATTCATGGCCCTCTTTGAAACAAGTTGTTGCAATATTTTAAACTTGTGTTTCATAATTTTCTGCATAACACTTGGGAATTATTTAAGAGTGATACTGAATTATTTTTATACAACCTGCCTTTATTTCAAGTTTAACCAAGCTTTTTTGAGCAGCTAGCATTGTGGAAATATTTTTACCTGTCAACTAGTATCTTGGGTCACTGTTTCATCAGATTCGATGTTTGATGCCCTATTTTTCTGTATTCTTTTTCTACTCCATAATTTCAGATACTCATTGTCAATGTAGTGCACTTCCTATT
The DNA here is from genome assembly GCA_036927795.1 of Iris macrosiphon. Taxonomy (NCBI): domain Eukaryota; kingdom Viridiplantae; phylum Streptophyta; class Magnoliopsida; order Asparagales; family Iridaceae; genus Iris; species Iris macrosiphon. Next base: position 178,434,503 of record JAYESA010000001.1, read on the forward strand.
GTGAGTTGAATCTTGGCTTTTTCTCTCTCATTAGCAGTCATCTATCTACAATACCTGGTTTGTAGCTCACTAGAGCTGTCTGCAATCTACCTTCTAAAACAAAATTGAGCATAACAATCTGATGATAGATGCTTGTAAACTTGGCAGTTAATCATTGTATCAGAGCATTTTGTGCATAGCACTTGTAATATGTTAGTGGACATTCACAGAAGGCCTTAGCCGGTCAATTTGGATTTGATTTGAAGGATTCTGCTTGCCATTTTTTCTTTGTAATGCATAATAATCTGAAGTGTGAAGCACCTTAATATTACTTGCTCAGAATGGGAGCATCATGTGCTCGACACTTGTAGAATGCCAGTGGACATTCGTGGGAGTCTTTAATATGATGTGGGCTGGTAGGGTTTCTCAAATTGCTACGAGAATTTGAGTTGGCTACCTCACAATTATAACAAACCTCCAATATTATGTGGGCTGAATCATCACTCATTTTATTCCGTACAATTGCATCAAATTAGGATTTCTTTCATAAATTTATAAGAAGTTTTTAAGTACTAGATAATTTTGTCTAAGGTCAGTGTATGATAGACAGGGCTTACCATCAGTAAGTTTGTGCCATAATCCTGCCTAAAGCAGCTGGTAGCTGTACCTTTTAAGAGAACCTACTGTCTTCTGATCTATATTTTCGTAAATTTCTTTTCTTATTGCAGTGCCAGGCTCTATGATGTGGCGAGCTAGAAACGTTGCACTTGGCTCAGTCCTTGGAGCTGGGATCTGTTTCCCTCTTGGTAATATATGCTGCTTCTAATTTCTTTTTCATTTGGCAGTTTTTGTGTGTACTTCTACTACCTGGACCCTATTAAAGATGAAAAGCATCCGATGCATCCTTCTACCACATTTCATTGGTTGTATAGAGAACATAATATGGTCTATGATCTGGAAGAAATCGTGTTACTAATAAAGTCTATGATCATCTACCACTGATCTAATTAATCTTTTCTTGGCAATTATCCTTAGTGGTGCACTCATCCCTTATTCCCAGGTTAACAAGGTGTAGTTTCTTTGCAGGTTGGGTACAATTGAAACTCATGGATATGGCAAATGAAGAGATTGCCAGTACTAAACTATTGCCTGATTCTGAGAAGAGGGAAGGAGAGAGCAGGAGTTCCGGCGTAGGTGCTGCTATAGAGAGGCTTGAAGGGAGTTTACGTAAATAAGGCTTGTCCCCACATCCTGTAAAGCTGGATTTGGATGTGGCATGGATAGATGTAGGAAAGATTTCCAAAGATTACGAATGGTGAGTCATCTTCCAAGAGAGCTGAAGTGCTGGCAGGGTCCTGCATTTTTTCCTGGCTTATAGTATTGCCGAACAAATCTTCCCCATATTTCACCTACATGTGGTTATGAATTTTTATTATTATTTTTATATCTGGAAGCCCTGCTCTTGATCAATTTAGCAAGTTTGGCTTAACAGTTGTCTTTAAAAGGGGGCTACAAGGGACGAAATGCCATATCTGTAGTAAAATTGTTGAGTGTTTCTTAATGTAAGGAATAAACATAGAATATCTATGTACTTAAAATATATATAGTGCCATTATGATAATTTTCTTAGTCTTTGTGCTTTCTACACTAAAGTTGGTTTCTAAATATCATATTACTTGTAATGCATTCTAAGGGGGGACTGTTAGTATAGAAGTAACTACTAAAAAGTGTGAAAGTGTCATTTGCAGCATGTTGAGTTATAGTGTATTTGTAGCAAGTGGCACTTTTCAAAATGTGTTTGGATAAGTCATTTTTGTCTCCTGCAACCGGGAAAAATGAATTTCAGTGTTTGGATCATATATGACTCGTTTTTACTGTTCATCTTTTTCCAAAAAATTATTAAAAAAATAGTATTTTTTTAGCCGTTGATTTTTAAAATGTGTTTGGATAGAGTCATTGTTGTCTCCTGAGAGGGGTTCGACGCGTTGGTGAGGCTCTGGCAACTCGTCGTCAACGGAGCTTTGTGGCGAGGCTTTGCATGAGGCATCCTCGTCCTCGTCCTGCAGGAGGGTCCTGCAGGAGGGTCTCGTCGGCCGGCGTCGTCAGTGAGGAGGAGACTCGCTCCTACAGGAGGCCGAGGCCTCGTGAGCCTCAAAATTCCTCCACCGGCGTCGGTGCTCGTCGTCGGAACTGAACAGATCTACTAGGGTTTCTTCGGCGGCGATGAGGAAGCGGTCGAGATCCTTCAATGACGACGACGAAGAAGAAGAGCCCATTGTCGCCGCTCTCTCTCTCTCTCTCTCTCTCTCTCTCTCTTCACTTGCAAGCCACTTGCAGTGGTATTTTGTTGTAACAAAGTTGAGAAAAAATGGTGAGACCAGCAAGTGAAACATGTCAGTTGCATTGTAGTTGCAGCTGCAACCAAACACAAAAAGTGTATAGAGCTGCCTCTAGTTGCAGCGGAAACTGGCATTGCAGCGCAGTCCCCGGCAACCAAACAGGCCCTAAATGGAATTAGCTAATATTTGATCTGCATTTTGCTTTTTAGGGATAGCTGTTAGTTGATCTGCACGTTGATCAAATGCCTACTTTCACACTAATTCTCAATTATGAAGAAAAGATACGTTTTTCTCATTTACCCCTAATTTATTAAAGTGTCCAATATTTGGTATTATTAGAAGAATTAGCCTTCACTTAATTTCCAGTTTCGATAATTTATTCAAAACTTGTACTTAAATATCCAGCCCATCAAAATTTGTAAATAAAGTTTGTATTGGATAAATAATAAATACTGCGGTGAACCCTCTCTGCCTCCTTCTCAAGGTGTGTATTGGGCCGGCTCGCGGCCCGGGTCAATCGGATTTGACCGGATCCGGTCCAGGCCGGGCTCAATCCGAAGAGAGCGGCGGGCCGGGCCGGCCCAGCCTGGTCAACAAATAATCCGATCCAGTCCGGGCCCATGACCCGGTCAGGGTAGAACCGGGCCGAACCGGTCTGGGTCCGGGCCGGTCCACGATCGGGCCGGGCCGACCTGATTTTTTTTATATAAAATATATATATATATATATATATATATATATATATATATATATATATATTATTTGGGCCGGCCCGGTTCCGTTTTTTTATTTACTTTAATATATATATATATATATATATATATATATATATATATATATATAAGTTAAAAAAAAATTTGCAAATAATAATTTTATATATATATATATATATATATATATATATATATATATATTAAAGTAAATAAAAAATTTGGGCCGGCCCGGACCAACAAAGTTGCACACCGGGCCGGGCCGGACTTACGGGCCGATTTTGTCGACCCAGTCCGAACCCGCGCAGGAGGTGGGCCGAGCCGGTCCGGGTCGGCCTGGACCGGGTTTGACCGGGCTGGGCCCGTGGCGGGTTCCGGGCCGGCCCGTCCATTTAGACACCTTGACCTCCTTCTCTCTCTCGTATAAAATATGGATGTCCTAACCAGCAAGTCATGATATACTTTATGTGAATATAAAACATTTATATTGTTAGTGTTTTTGTCTTTGGACTAGTAAAGATAGTCCCACATTGGCTACACCACCAAGTGGGTATCTCAATATAATACTTTGTATGAGTTGAGGTGTGCATCTAGGGTGTGGTGGGGCACATGGGTGCCATGTGGGAGTGTTTTCCTGGGAGAAAAAAGGATTAACTCCTCATGAAAGCATTTATGTTTTTTGTCATACTCTTGAAATTATTTCCATAGGAGCTAAGTCCCAAAGGAGCTTAGCGACTCGGACTCAAGGGCGCAAAGTGACGCTTTGTTGGCGCACTTTGCACTTTGCATCGGCGCTTGTGCGCATTTGATGCGCTTGGTTATGCGCGGGATGCATGAGCGGGCACATGGCTGGTTGCTTGCGTGGCCGTTGCTATCGGATATATTTGAACGGTTATGGAAAGATATGGTCGGTTATTCAGATCCGTTTTCTGTGGTATTTGAATTAATTAGTTCCTATCTTTGCGGGATTTGAATTAAAGTTGTTCCTATCTTTCCGTAACTAATGGACGGCCAAGATCCTCTATAAATATTCTCTTTGTGCCTCCATTGAGGACTTACTTCGAAATAGAGGAGACAAAGAGAGTTACTGTAGTCGCCATTGCAGTCCAGAAAGTTCGTGCGAGTCCAAGTAAGGAGATGACAGCGGGCGTTCCAGAAGTTCTACGTGAACTTGCTGGTTCTTGGGAGCAGATCGTATGGGGTGAATCTTGCTTTGAGCAACGGTGATCTTCATCACCCCAACAAGCAGATTTACTTCTTCTCATTTCTCTTCTCTTCTGCTAGTTGTAATTCCGTTCTGTCCGCCTGCATCTGCGAGTGCAAGGAAGAACGTGAAGTTTGTTTTTCTGATTCCTTTGTAATCATGAGAGCAAGTTGTAATCATGATCTTTATATAATTCTTCGTGGAGATCGAGAATAGTCAGAGTGAAAACTTTTGTGTGAACCTCTGATCTCGACAACGCGTTATTCCATCTTTGGTTAAGCCTCGGGTCTAACAATCTCAAAGCAAGATCCGAGAAAGATGGAGAACAACAGTACGAAACTTCTCGACGCTAGTTTTAACAAACTTGAGAAGTTTGGTGGGGATCATTACAACGCTTGGAAGAGGAAGATCTGTCTTAATCTTTAACTCGCAGAGGTGGATTACGTTCTGACAGAACCGGAGCCGGTTGTTCCAGACGGTGATGATGCTACTGTTCGGGCAGTTGCTACTGTAACTGCTAAGCAGAACAAGTGGAGAAGAGACAAAAACCTTTTCAAGTTGCTGATTTTGAACTCATAGAGGATACTCTGACGGAGTCAAACAACAAGACGGACCATGCTAAGGTCGTCTGGGGGTCTCTAGACAAGCATTACAAGGCGGTTGAGAACCGCAACAAGATTCATGTGACTAAAAAGGTCTGGAACATACGATTTGAGGACGACAAGACTATGTTGCCTCAAGTCAAGGAGTTTCTCAAGTTACGTCAAAAACTTGAGGATGATGGCATGCCCTTAATCGACGCCTTTGTCGTGGGGGGTATTGTGGCCATGCTTCCGCCAGGATGGAACAATTTTATCTCGGACATGCATCGAAAGAAGATGCTAGTTAGCCATGATCAACTACTGCACAACATCCATGTTGAAGATGAGTTGAGGGCTCAAAACAAAGTGAACACATTGTCCAAGCAGTTGACAAAAGCCAACTTGGTGCATGCGGGCGACTCCAAGGGGAAGCAGAAGGCTTCTCACTACAAGAAGAAGGACTTCAACTGTAATACCCCGTTCCGCTCAAGCGGACTGCCGTCTCAAACGGCAATAGTGCAACTGTCCCGACCCGCTTTGCCTCGATCAAGAAGCAAAAGATATCCAGACTTGTCCCTACAGGAATCCGGCTTGGACTTTCAGAGGCTCGCTTGACGTATCGCTCTACCGAGGCGAATCATCGCTAAGGTGGGTGGCTACGGTGAACTTGTCTTTGCTTAGCCAGCACACATAAAATCTGGAATATTTATGCTAGTCGCTAGGTGATTCACCCCCTGCATGCTAATAAATCCAACGCACCTAGCTAAGGGAATAATTCCAACTCATATTGCTTATGCTAGAACATGGAAATTGAAATACTGCTTATGTTCAGACCCTCGCATGCTAAGTCCCTTAACGGTTTCAACTCTCGGCTTACCTTCGGGTCCGAGCAACGTGCCTGCTTATGTTCCTTAGAAACGCATGCTAGTCTGCTTGAATGTTGCCATGTTTTCATACAAATCCCGGAAGACTACTACGTAGTCGCTTCGTGCCTGAATGAACCTGCAAGTGTCCGGGACTGTTAGGTCACCCAAGGCAGCCCCGAACCAGGGGAATGCATCAAGACAAGTTACTCACCGAACGTGTAATCGTGTTGCCTGAAATTGGTCAAATAATCGTGTAATCGTGTTGCCTGAGATTGGTGAAATAAATCGTGTTGCCTGAGATTGGTTTAACCCTGACTTGCATGTCGCGGACAACTCGAAAATGAGGCATAGTTCCACGGACGGTCACCGGGGCACTGGGGCCGCTCCGATCCGGATGGAACTTCAAGTGTGGTTCATCGTGTGCAGGCGAGTGGTTTGCAGCATATCGTGTACTCGGTTGCATTCCACTTGGCCTAGGACCACATCATGTGTAGTCTATCGTGTGCTGGCGAGATGGTTTGCAACATATCGTGTACTTGGTTGCATTCCATCTTGGCCTTGGACTACATATGCAATCCATCGTGTACGGGCGAGATGGTTCGTAGCGCATCGTGTGCTCTCGTTGCGTTCCACTCTCGTCTGGGATTAGTCCTTTATGGCTTTGCCAGCGACTCATGTTCATATAGATAAGTCATCCTCGCTTAGCGGCTATCCGCGTGCGAGTTACTGCATCGCATCAAGTACAACTGAGCACACCAAATACTGTCCCGTTCAATAACTCTCGTGTTGCATGTTGCATATGCTATGCTCCTGAATGCTTATACTTGCCCGTGCTTGAATTAACAATGTTTGCCTTGGACAGGGAAGGAGATGGTAAGTCTCGCCGTGTTTCCTCTCATGTCGCACGGCGCACTGCCACACGAACTAGGCTATTCAATATCTGCATGAAACTGATCCTAAGGCAACTAGAAAGACAACTTAATAGTTGTGCACGGAACCTGTATTACGTGTTTGGATTTGTCGAGCGGGCGAGTAGCTTCCCCACCAGTGCATTCAATGTACTGATAATCCACCAGTTTGTGTGCAGGGTGCGGGAGAACCTCGTTCGGTGCGGAAGCCTCCAACGTGCGTGCTAAGGCGTGGACATCACTCCGAAGCAACGGTGCGTCCGGGACTGAAGCACATATACAAGACATAAGTTGTGAATATCGCCTGAACATCGTCTCTACAATCATTCCACAAATGTAGCCACTTGGCACACTTTTATGTTTCAGAGAGAGAGGCTTGAGCGACTTGTAATCTCGGCTATACGCCGCCTGTAACACTTATTTATATCAATAAAGAGCTTGCTTTACTCCAACTTGTGTTTCAATGCTTCCGCTATATATATTTGTCAACTCAGAGAACTTGTTACCGAATCGCTATGCGTTCATGACTCCGCTGCACTCGGACAATCTGTGCGACTCTGTGGCTTAGAACTCTTGCCGCCAGCCAATCAACCATGGCCTTGCACGGGCGTGGCTCACGCTCGTGCGGCATCACGCCCGGATGGGCTAAGCGATCGTTCCGCGGGAGCGCTGGCGAGGGTGATTCCCGCCTAGCGGGAACGGCCGATTGCCTGCGGGAGATCGGGACGTGACATATTGGTATCAGAGCCTGGCTTCTACGCCTTTGGACTTCGATTCGATATCTCTGTTTCGAAAGCTCGTTCGTGGGTTATGTGCACGCTCTCTCTCAATGCCTCGATGGGATGTTCCAACAATAAGTCTAAATACTTTCAAAATGCGTTTTGAATGATATACTTGCTTGTCTGGTTGTATGCTGCGAGTGGCCTTTGTGCCAACCTGTGCGAACCCTTGAGAGTATCGCTAGTAGCTTGTCCGAGATTTTCACTAACTCTAAGTTTGGTTGAATGTATCTATTCGAGGGACGCCTTGAACTAGTGCACCATCCAAGACTTAGGAAAAGGTGAAACTCGAGTGCTGAGACTTCGCTATCACTGAGCTGGTTGACGTGTTCACGCTAGAAGTGCACTTCAAAAGTGCGCACGATCCAGTCTAAGCGATATGCTGATTTCGACGCTTGTGCAAGTGAATATCCAAATGAACAAGTACAACGACTTGTCTAGGATTGCCTCAACCCTAGATTACTGCTTGTCCTCAGTAAGTCTCGAGGACGAGACTTCTTCTGAGCTGGGTAGGATGTAACACCCCATTCTGCTCAAGCGGACTGCCGTCTCAAACGGCAATAGTGCAACTGTCCCGACCCGCTTTGCCTCGATCAAGAAGCAAAAGATATCCAGACTTGTCCCTACAGGAATCCGGCTTGGACTTTCAGAGGCTCGCTTGACGTATCGCTCTACCGAGGCGAATCATCGCTAAGGTGGGTGGCTACGGTGAACTTGTCTTTGCTTAGCCAGCACACATAAAATCTGGAATATTTATGCTAGTCGCTAGGTGATTCACCCCCTGCATGCTAATAAATCCAACGCACCTAGCTAAGGGAATAATCTCAACTCATATTGCTTATGCTAGAACATGGAAATTGAAATACTGCTTATGTTCAGACCCTCGCATGCTAAGTCCCTTAACGGTTTCAACTCTCGGCTTACCTTCGGGTCCGAGCAACGTGCCTGCTTATGTTCCTTAGAAACGCATGCTAGTCTGCTTGAATGTTGCCATATTTTCATACAAATCCCGGAAGACTACTACGTAGTCGCTTCGTGCCTGAATGAACCTGCAAGTGTCCGGGACCGTTAGGTCACCCAAGGCAGCCCCGAACCAGGGGAATGCATCAAGACAAGTTACTCACCGAACGTGTAATCGTGTTGCCTGAAATTGGTCAAATAATCGTGTAATCGTGTTGCCTGAGATTGGTGAAATAAATCGTGTTGCCTGAGATTGGTGAAATAAATCGTGTTGCCTGAGATTGGTTTAACCCTGACTTGCATGTCGCGGACAACTCGGAAACGAGGCATAGTTCCACGGACGGTCACCGGGGCACTGGGGCCGCTCCGATCCGGATGGAACTTCAAGTGTGGTTCATCGTGTGCAGGCGAGTGGTTTGCAGCATATCGTGTACTCGGTTGCATTCCACTTGGCCTAGGACCACATCATGTGTAGTCTATCGTGTGCTGGCGAGATGGTTTGCAACATATCGTGTACTTGGTTGCATTCCATCTTGGCCTTGGACTACATATGCAATCCATCGTGTACGGGCGAGATGGTTCGTAGCGCATCGTGTGCTCTCGTTGCGTTCCACTCTCGTCTGGGATTAGTCCTTTATGGCTTTGCCAGCGACTCATGTTCATATAGATAAGTCATCCTCGCTTAGCGGCTATCCGCGTGCGAGTTACTGCATCGCATCAAGTACAACTGAGCACACCAAATACTGCCCCGTTCAATAACTCTCGTGTTGCATGTTGCATATGCTATGCTCCTGAATGCTTATACTTGCCCGTGCTTGAATTAACAATGTTTGCCTTGGACAGGGAAGGAGATGGTAAGTCTCGCCGTGTTTTCTCTCATGTCGCACGGCGCACTGCCACACGAACTAGGCTATTCAATATCTGCATGAAACTGATCCTAAGGCAACTAGAAAGACAACTTAATAGTTGTGCACGGAACCTGTATTACGTGTTTGGATTTGTCGAGCGGGCGAGTAGCTTCCCCACCAGTGCATTCAATGTACTGATAATCCACCAGTTTGTGTGCAGGGTGCGGGAGAACCTCGTTCGGTGCGGACGCCTCCAACGTGCGTGCTAAGGCGTGGACATCACTCCGAAGCAACGGTGCGTCCGGGACTGAAGCACATATACAAGACATAAGTTGTGAACATCGCCTGAACATCGTCTCTACAATCATTCTACAAATGTAGCCACTTGGCACACTTTTATGTTTCAGAGAGAGAGGCTTGAGCGACTTGTAATCTCGGCTATACGCCGCCTGTAACACTTGTTTATATCAATAAAGAGCTTGCTTTACTCCAACTTGTGTTTCAATGCTTTCGCTATATATATTTGTCAACTCAGAGAACTTGTTACCGAATCGCTATGCGTTCATGACTCTGCTGCACTCGGACAATCTGTGCGACTCTGTGGCTTAGAACTCTTGCCGCCAGCCAATCAACCATGGCCTTGCACGGGCGTGGCTCACGCTCGTGCGGCATCACGCCCGGATGGACTAAGAGATCGTTTCGCGGGAGCGCTGGCGAGGGTGATTCCCGCCTAGCGGGAACGGCCGATTGCCTGCGGGAGATCGGGGCGTGACATCAACCATCTCAAGGTGAAGTCGACTTCGTTCAAGTCGAAGCCAAAGCCCAAGTCAGATGTGACTTGCTTTAACTGTGGCAAGAAGGACCACTATCGGAGAGACTGCAGATCCAAGCACAAACAGACAGAGCAATGTCAGCCTAACAAGGTGTAATAGTCATACTCTGCAATACAATATTTTGGTATCAAGCTTGGTGGATTTTTTTTGAATCTGTTTATTTTAAGAGATTTTCTAATAATGAAATTACATTTGAATAAATTATTTGCTAAATTGCTTTATAAAAGAAAATATTTTATTAATATTCTTTATAAATGAAAGTCATTTCACACTTAAAGACCTTTGATGAATTGTGTAATATCACAATTAGCATTGACACCTAGCATTGCTAGGTGTCACCATGCATGAGTTTGGAGGACTAAAGGATAATTTCACCCCTTAAAGAATAATGATGATGTTGGGGATTATATCAAAAAAAAGGAATATATAAAAGAAAGAGAGAGGAGATTAAATTCTCTCCATTCCCTCCAGCCACTCTCCCGTACCTCCTCTCTCCACCCCCTCTCACTCACTCGATCTCTCTCTCCAACTCTCACCTCCCCTTCTCCTTCTCCTTCTCCTTCTCCTTGCTCTACTGATGCTCCTACTACTGCGGCTACTGCTGCGGCTACTGCCGCTGCTACCTCGCCCTCCGTCGGTCACCGCACCCTCCGACTCTCCTCCAACAACCCCCTTTCTCCTCCTCATCCAATCTTGGAATACACAAAAAAATTGAAGGAATTGGGAAAGAGAATTTTTAGGTCTCACCCAAACCAAGGCAAGCCCTCTCCCATCCCTTTCCTTTGATTCAATTTTTCTTATTTACCATGTTCATTTATAATTATTTATTTCTGAATATATAAATCTAGAATAAAGTTATATATATATATATATATATATATATATATATATATATATATATATATATATATATATATATCTTTTGTACTACTAACAAAAGTAGAACTCAATCCATTCAATCATGACACACGGTATGTATGTGTCCGTATCGTGTCCTAATTTTTTGTTAATGTGTCCGACTTTCTTTCGACACATGTGTCTGTGTCATAATACTAAATTAACAATATCGATATGTCTGAAGCATACTTGGTTCGCGTGTCCAACATATATCCCTAATAATTGCGTCCACGTATCCGTACTAAAGTCGTTAAATTTTTTCTGTTTAGCGACGTTTTGTAACACATTTTGTGACGTTTTATTAACCTAGCAAATACTGTCATGTCAACAACTTAGCGACATTCAGTGACGTATTTAGCGACTTATTTAGCGACGTATTCAACGACGAATTTAGCGACGATTTAGCGACGTATACAAACGTCGCTAAACGTCGCTAAATTTTTTGTAAAATAAATATAAAATAGAATATAAAATATTTTTCAAACCAATCTTCCTGCAATTTATGAATTCATAATTTATATAAATAGACCCGGAGCAACCCTCCGTTGAATTCGCTGGGTTCGCCGACCCCTTCGGTGGAACACTCAACACCGGTAAATTAACATACATTTAATATGAATAATATAGTAAAATTTGAAGAAAATAAAATATTAGGATTACAAACCGAGTCAGGAGAAAATTTTGTCGTAAAGAATACAATAAATATCCACACAACTGAGTGCAAGAAATAAAGTCTGAAAGCCTCAAAAATAAAGAATATTCATAAATGACCAAATATCATAGGTCAAAACACAAACTATCAGTAAACTATCCTAACGTTGCGCTCTAAGATCAGTTGTCATATCCCTGAGCTCCATGATGCTGCGCTCGAGGGTATCAAATCGTGCGATGAGCGTCGCATCGTCTGCATGCTGCTGGGACAGGGGTTGCTCCTCCATCCTTCGCAGCAACTCGTCACGGAGAAGCGCAATCTGACGGTCAACGGTCTCCTGGACTCGGGCCGACGCCTACGAGGGCTGTGGAGAATACACACTTGCAGTGGAGGCCCTAGAGGACTGTGCCGCAAACAAGGGCGTCATAGGATCCCGTACCATAGTACGTACCCCTCTGGAGACCACCAGCGGCAGTCACCCACAGTTCGTCCGCCGACGGAGTTGAAGAGGGTTGCGAGGAAGTACCAGCCTCTCTCGTTGTAGGTGCACTAGCAGTCGCCCGCTCACGCAGCCTAAGATACTCGGCCTAGAAAAGTTTGGATACTCGATAATTGCTAATGTTGTCACGCCCCAGTCCCAAAATATCGAGGGACTAGACACGTGGCAATGGCCAGCAGCACACACTGATGGACAAACCCAATTTAATAGATCCATCGGGGCGTACTTAAGCTGTAATACAACAATAAGGGTCTAGATATACTAATCTCATCCACAGAACTGAATACAACAATATCAGAATCTTAAAGCAAGATCAATCTCAATAAAATATAAACTCGGAAAATAACCCGATAATGAGTCTGATACATCTATCAAGATACAAGAATAAGGATAACCACAGCAAATACTGAGTATGGAAACAGTATATACTCAGAAGATACCCTCAGGGATCACTCGTCTACTGGATCTGGTACTGCTCCAGTGTCTGCTCCTGCTCCTGCTAATGCTCATGTCTCGTGTACCTCGGGGTCGATCTCGTCTGCTAATCCTGGGGACATAATCCGGATCCAGGTCCTCAGGGGACATAGCAAGGTACAAAATAACTCATGCAAAAATAAATGCAGTGCAGCAATAATGAATCAAAAGGGTAAACTATATAACCAGCTAAGTGATATGCAAGTGAGAGTTTTATTCATACTCGGGCTGAGAGTACTATAGGCTCTGTGTCGGGGAAACCCATAGCAGCATTAGTATTACGACTCCAGTATATATGCCAAAGCAAGTAGTATCACGACTCCAGTATATGTGCCAAAGCACCTCCAGACAATAATATATGTAATATAATCAGCCTTTGATATGGTAATACTCTCCCCACCCAATATAATCACACGTCTCATATCCATGACACGCAAGATCAAAACTAATGCAGCAAGTCATATAATGTCTATGAATATAATGTCTATGTCATAAAACATGTATCATATACAGAATCACCATGAATATCTCAGAAAGATTATGTCTCATGAATAGTATCAAGTGTCCTAGGTTATGATGTACTTGAGAAGACAAGTACGAGAATGTAAAGGGTCACGATATCCATCTCTAGGTGACGTTACACAACTCCGCGTACGGTGTTGGCACCCGACTATTAATTGGACGCTAAGTAAAGTCACACGGTCCTAGGTCAAGCATGTACAACATATAAATAAATCAAGGAACAAGAACTGCAAGATTTGGCAAGGTACAATTGCCTGGTGTTCTGGCTCCAACTGTAGCTCTGGTCTCAGGGGGAATTGCAGGTACTCCTCTGGTTGCTGAAATAAACATCACCATCAGATTCAGAAAATATCAAATAGCTAGAAACGCCTGTCCTTGAATCCAATTTGAACACAGGGACAAAAATGACAGTTTCTGGTCAAAGCGGGGTCCACATGTGGGCCACTTTGCACCGAAAAATATGTCAGAACCAATGTTCTCCAAATTCGTCAAACTTAGTGTCAACAAGTCCAAAACGATGATATAAACACAACGGAACTTCCAAAACTGGATTCCGATGAGCCGATCACAAAATCGCCCGTCAAGTGGAGCCGTGGGGCCCACGATACGCGATTTTGTTAACGTTCTCAGAATCGAACCAAACTTGGGTCACAGGACCAGCGTATTTCTACGAGTCCGATGGTGTAAGTTTCGTTTCGATCCGACGTGTGTACACAAAGTTACAACGTATTCCAGAACAGGCGGATACGGGGCGTTGTCGGCGGATACGCGTTGATTCCGGTGTGCACGCACATCCAAATCAACTTCTGCAAAATCCCGCACGTCCGTATCAACGGCGCGCACCTTTCGGTGAAGACCGCACGCGACCAAGTCGTCCCGTTTGGCGGGGCGCACTCAGTTATGGGAGAAAATAGGGTATTATTTTTCCTGTTTTTGGATCGCGGTTCACAATCGCCACAGGACGCAACGCACCGAGCGGGTTGCACGGGCATCGAGAGGGTTACACAGCCTTTGCGTCACAACTGATGGAACAGAAAATGGGGGCAACGAGGAGAGAGAAAATGCTACCTGAACAGGGCTCCGTGGAACGGGGTTTCTCGTGTCCGCGAGGAGATGCGACACGACACTGACACAGTGTCCACTGTGTCCAGTTAGGGTTTCGGCAATAGGGCACCAGTGCTTACCGGAGGAGGGCGGAGATGACCGGGGACGGGTCAGGCGAGGCTGGTCGGGGTTCTGGCGGGTCAACGTGGCGAAGCTGTCGAGTCAGGGCGGCCGGTGCTAGGGCAGGCGGGGCTGGGAGTTCGTCGGGGACGATGACGGAGCGGGGTTTCTAGGTCGTCGAGGGCTGTGGGTCGCGGAGAGGGCGGAGGACGACGAGGAGACGGGTTCTGGTCATCGAGGCGGAGGGGTTAGGGTCGTGGCAGAGCGGGGTGGAGATGGGTTAGACGGGGACGACGATAGTGGAGCGGGGAGAGGGCGGCTAGGGCATCGGGGTGGCTAGGGCTCTGTCGGGTTGGGGAGAGGGCGGAGGATGGTGATGGGAGAGGTTCGTCGGGAGAGACGGTGGAGTGTTTAGGGAGGAGAGGGATCTGGAGGAGGAAGGCGGAGGGGGGAGACTAGGGCGGCCGAGGGTGACCGGAGCGGGGGCGCTGCGGGTTCTGGACGGAGGAGGTAGGTGTTTCGGCCGGCGGAGCGAGGGTGTCGAGAGGGTTTTAAAGGGCGCCAGAACAGTACTTCGTGTCGGATTAGGTTTAGGGTTTCGACAGGGTTAACGGGTCCGGGTCGGGTCAGCGGATAGCGGGTTAGACCCGGATCCATTAAAGCTTAGGTGCGGGTTCGGGTATTCGGGTTTCGGGTCAGGTTTAGATCCGACCCGACCCGCTAAGGTTGGGTTCGGTTCAGTTGAACCGGGTCTGGGTTGGTTCGGGTTGGTTTGGTTCACTTGAACCGGGTTTAATCCTAGGGTTTAATTTGGCTTATTATAAACTTGGTTTTTAGGGCTTTAAAAATGTTTTCGGGGTCCAATAAATTCCCGAAAAATTATCCTATGTCTAGTTTTTTATTGGTATTTTTTGACTTTAGTCCCACTTAATAAGTGGTATTTAGACTTACATCCCACTTTTTAATTTTATTAGACTTTAGTCCCACTTTTGTCACGAAAAGTATTTATTTTGTCACGAAAACCGTCGTCAAATATTTTTCGTAACTTTTTTGTGACAAAAAATGGGACTAAAGTCTAATAAAATTAAAAAGTGGGATGTAAGTCTAAATACCACTTATTAAGTGGGACTAAAGTCAAAAAATCCCTTTTTTATTTTACACCCAAAAATATTATTCTCATAATATTTTAATATTAATCAACATCAATTAAAAATCATTTAATATTAAAATACCTTAGTTTAATTAGTAAAAAAAATTCCAGAAAATTACAGAAAATTGTGAAAAATCCAAATTAAAAATTCCTGAAAAATCAGGGGGTTTACAATCTACCCAACTTAAAACAATTTCGTCCTCGAAATTAAAATAGGATAGGGTTCTCTCTATCAAATCTCACTTGATTACAGTCTAAAGAATTCCTCTCAAGTGAACATTGCGGTCTCTACCCAACTTAGAATTTACCCATCTATCATCTAAGGCTATACATCTAAGAAAGCTATGTCCCAAATTATTTAATCATGTTATTGAATCCTCAAAGTTTTTAATACCAAACATATCATCTATGATATGCCCTTAATCATTTTTATAAAAGATAGTCACCAAACAATACGATTGGCCTGTGGTGTATATCTAGTACTATCTATATATCAAATTCATACCAAGCAAGATGTTTTGTCTTTCCAAAATAAGGGAAGATGAAGATCAATAATAAAGAGTTCAAGGAAGAGGTAATAGGATAGAAGTATCGGGATCATGGCGTTTAAAGAATTCAAATGGGAATTGTCAAGGCAGTTGAGGATTGAAATTATATTTTGGTAATTTCTTATTCGCATGCTCGTATTAGTTCAGCTATGTAACCGATACGATCCGCTCAGACATATCTAGAGGGCAAGTACAGGTGTCTACTAGTCAACTATATATCTCAATCCACGTAAAGTATTATTGCGAAGGGCGAATCAAGCGCACTATGGTTGATCAGACCGTAATACACTAATTCTGAATTGTATTATTGTGGGCCTCCCCAATAATACATATGTCATGAACAAGCTTGATAAAGAATAAGCTTGCATAAACTAGGCTATAATAGCAGCATAAGTCAAGGTAGTACAGCAAATATAAGTACGCTAGATGATGATGAAAGGAGGTACAAATTAATTCAAGTTCACAAAAACAAAACAAAATAAGCAATAATAATAAAAGACTACACAATCTCTACAGTTATCATACAACCTCCTTGTCTAAGTCGCTAGTCGACCAAATAGGGGCAAGGACCTCTAAATTCTATTGTCTGAATAAACACTGTCGTCTTTTGCTAGCATGCGATTAATGTCATTCAATTACACTTCAATACTGGGTCAAAGGGCTATATGTTTTTAGGTTGTGAGGTATACTACCTAACTTATAACAATTTAACTACTATTGTAATTGTCTTAAAGATACCATAGAAGCTCCTGTTAAGGTCTACGAGAAAGGGTCTTAGTACCTATTAGGGTATCCTCCTATATTACATAGGTTATGGTCGTCTTAAGCCTTAGTCTTAGTGCTTATAGAACAAGTGTCGATAGTAAGAATAGAAGAGTTACTAGCCGTTAAGGGAAAAGGGATCTAACTTGTATCGAGGTGGGGGTACAAATTACGCGACTTAAAGCTAAGGGGTAATCATTAGGTCATAATCTACAATAATAACTTAAACTGTCAAGTTCTAATTACCAATCACATAGTTAAAAAAAAAATTAGAGTAACAACCAAAATCCTAGCAAGCTATATATATATCCTAGCATAGAATAAGATTACTTGGTCTATAATCAGAAGTGTCAGATGGCACGAGTTGGAAGATGAAGAGAAGAAACGTAATCAGTCGCCGCACACTAGCGAGCGCTATGGTCGCAGAGGAGCAATATATGAAATTAAAATAGAGGGCTCTAGATAGCATCATGGTTCTCTAAGGGGGTGGTATGCTAGTTGCTATGTTCGAAGCATAATTAGGAAAATATTTTATTTATTGCTCTTGGCTTTCTAAGGTACTGTCTGCTTACCTCAAGACAAGAATCTAAATTTATAGTTTTCCAATACTTATCTAACTGCGAAGGTTAGGTTCAGTCCTAATATTCAATTTTGGTTTTCTATTGGTTCCTCAATACTAGGGTCAAACATTATGGTAAACTTTTAACTAACTCTAGTAGTGTCTATACTACTCTCAAGTCTTCATAATACATCAGGGGGTAATGGTAAACCAATTCTAGAGATAAGGAATTCTAGGGTTCACTAGATATTCTAAACTTAATGGTGTGTCTATATTCTCGTTGTATTCTTAATAGGTGTGCTACCCTAATTATCATCCTAATAACAAGGGTTCCTATATCCTAGCAGAAGGCTATACTCAAAGAACTATTAGGGAAGTACAAGAATCAAGCAAGATACAATTGTTCAAAATAGAACAGATTAGAAGAAAGATGAGTCATAGTCAAATGTGGATGAGATCCTATACTCTAATCCTATTTGCAGGCTTGCTCGGTACAGTAGCGTAACCAAAACAATATGCTTTGGACCTGCATGGGCCACCACAAAATCCAAATAGGGTTTCGGCAGGGTTAACGGGTCCGGGTCGGGTCAGCGGGTAGCGGGTTAGACCCGGATCCATTATAGCTTAGGTGCGGGTTCGGGTATTCGGGTTTCGGGTCAGGTTTAGATCCGACCCGACCCGCTAAGGTTGGGTTCGGTTCAGTTGAACCGGGTCTGGGTTGGTTCGGGTTGGTTTGGTTCACTTGAACCGGGTTTAATCCTAGGGTTTAATTTGGTTTATTATAAACCTGGTTTTTAGGACTTTAAAAATATTTTCGGGGTCCAATAAATTTCCGAAAAATTATCCTATGTCTAGTTTTTTATTTTACACCCAAAAATATTATTCTCATAATATTTTAATATTAATCAACATCAATTAAAAATTATTTAATATTAAAATACCTTAGTTTAATTAGTAAAAAAAATTCCAGAAAATCTAATACGCAGGGCAGAACCCAGTCCCTCAGATACTTCGCATAAGCAACGTCTAGGTAATCAATCTTCGCTATAGTTGCTGGGTGACTGGAACTCCCCCTCTGAGCTGGTGCCTGCCCAACAGTAGGAGGTACCACTTTCTCCTTAATAGTAGGAGTTGCCACTTCCTCATTAACAAATGCTTCCAATTTAACAGTAGGAGGTGCCACATTCTCCTTAATAGTCACTTCCTCCTTAACAGTAGGAGGTACCACTTTCTCCTAAACAGTAGGAGGTACCACTCTCAAGCGACGTGCACATGCTCGGGTCATGGGTGCCATCTGGTAAGATAGATAAACAAAGAATATAATTGATAACAGATATAAATATATATATTCATATAGTTTGGGTTAGTATTAGTGTCCGTGTGTGTGTGTATCCGAGTTAGGATTAGGATAGGGTTAGTGTCGGCAGCACCGAGATATCCACACACACACACACACCCTTACTGCACTGTGCACAAGTGTGCACTGCACAATACCTCACTTGATACCCAAGACAGCCTCTAATTAACTCAGATAGGGTTAGGGTCTGTGTCGTGTCTCGGCTTTGGATTAGGGTCAGTGTCATGTCCTGTGTCGTGTCATAACCAAATTGCCACTCTCCTACGCTACCTGCAGCACTTCTCATATAATCCAACATCCCGACCATATCCTATATATATATATAATATCAAAGGAACTCCCCAAATCAACGGCTATGAAGTATAAAGGTATAATCCAATATTTCGTCGCTAATCCAACATCCCGTGTGCACTGCACTTCTCATATAATCCAATATTTCGTCGCTAATTGGTCAAAATTTAGTAGTGACTTGACACACACACACACACACACACACACGCACACACGCACACATACACATAAACACATACACACACATGAATACACACACACAATTATATACTCACAAGACAATTATATGATACTCAACAACATATGATACTAAATTCATAATAAAATCCTATCAAACAACTATATAGCATATTTATGGGTGTTGTATTATGTTTGTCCATGTGTGTGATACACTAGTGCAACCAAAAATTTTAATTATGCAACCAAACTTCCATACTAACTAGGATGCGTCTCCATGTATGTCCGAGTGTCTCTCCATGTATGTTCATGTCCACGTGTGTCCATATGTGCCCGTATGTGTCCGTGTCCATGAGTGTATACATGTGTGTCTGTGTTAGTACGAATCATGTCATGTAGCGTTGTGTCCTGTGTGTGTGTCCATGTGTTCGGGGCTATGTGTTAGGGTTAGGGTTATGTCCTGTGTGTGTCCATGTGTCCTAATTGTGTCCAGTATGTGTGTGTGTCCTAGTTGTGTCCGGGTCTGGGTTAGGGTTTACCGAGCTGGGAGGAAGGGTGGAGGAGCGCCTGAGAGAGGGGTCGACGGAGGAGGACCACGCCGGAGGGGAGGAGCCGCGCCGGAGGCGGAGGAACCGCGTCTGGGGTCGCCTGTGTCGGGGTTGGGGGCAAACACGGTCGCGTCGAGGTGGGGGGCGAGGGAGGCGGTCGAGGGGGTGGTGGATCGCCGGAGCCGCGGAGGGTCGCCGGGGGAGGGTGGGTCGCCGTAGGGGGCATGCGGGAAACAAAAAATTAGGGAAAGTTGGGGAAAAAAGAAATAAAAAGTCGAATAGACGAAAGAATCCTATATTCAGTTATTTAGCGACGTCCGCACGAGATATCGTTAAACGTCGCTATATTTTAAATATCTTGTGCCATATAATTGTTGGAGTCGCTAAACGTCGCAATAAATAAAAATTAGCGACATATGAAACGTTGCTAAACGTCGCAATTTTTTAAATAAATTAGAGACGTGTTAATAAGTCGCTAAACGTCGCTATTTTTTAAATAAATTAGCGACGTATATTAAACGACGTCGCTAAACGTCGTTGTTTACAAAAAAAAATAGCGACGTTCAGCGACTCCTAGCATCGTCTATTCCCTCAATACTGAAAGTAGTCGCTGAATGTTGTTAAACGTCGTTGTTTGCGACGTATTACGACACCTTTATATGGAGTCGCTAAATTTATAAAAATTAGCAACGTTATTTTGTAAGGTCGCTAATTGGACAAATTTTGGTAGTGTGTGGAAGCAGATCCGCTTACCTATAATGAGACGATGAAGACCAGAGATGTTCTCTTCTGAAAGTAGGCTATCAATGATGAGTATGATTCAATAACCTCCAACAACACTTGGGTGTTGGTTGATCTACCTGAAGGAGCAAAACCGATCGGATGCAAGTGGATCTTCAAGAAGAAGATGAAGACCGATGGAATTGTTGAGAAGTTCAAGGCAAAACTGGTAGCCAAGGGGTTTTCTCAGAATTAGGGGATATACTACTTCGACACATATGCTCCAGTAGCATGGATGACGACCATCGGGATGTTGATTGCTCTAAGTACAATTCACAAGCTA
This sequence comes from Iris macrosiphon, assembly GCA_036927795.1. Taxonomy (NCBI): domain Eukaryota; kingdom Viridiplantae; phylum Streptophyta; class Magnoliopsida; order Asparagales; family Iridaceae; genus Iris; species Iris macrosiphon. The sequence continues at coordinate 178,455,173 of JAYESA010000001.1, forward strand.
GTCATTCATCAGATGGATGTTAAGACAATATTCCTGAATGGAGAATTGACCGAAGAGATTTACATGCAACAGCCAGAAGGATTTGTCATCAAAGGGCTTGAAGACAAAGTCTGCAAGTTGGTGAAATTATTATACGGTCTGAAGTAAGCTCCTAAGATGTGGCACGGGAAGTTTGATAAAGTCATAAGATCAAACGACTACAGGGTCAGTGAAACGGACAAGTACGTTTACACTAAGTTCATTGACGGGAGTGCAGTCATCGTTTGTCTATACGTGAACGACATGCTAATCCCGGGTACGAATCTAGCACATGTCACTGAGACAAAGAAGTTTTTCTCATCTAAGTTCAGTATGAAGGACTTAGGGGAAGCTGATGTTATCCTCGGGATAAAGATCTCCGGACAGACACTGGAGTGGTGCTGTCACAGTCTCATTATATTGAGAAGATGCTCACATGCTATGGATATCAGGATCTTCCAACGATTGATACTCCGTACAGGTGTGACAAGAAGCTGAAGCCAAATCCAAGGAAAAGTGTCAGGCAGCTGGAGTACTCACGCATCATCGGGAGTTTGATGTATGCAACAACTGCCACAAGGCCTGACATAGCTTTTGCCGTGGGAATGCTAAGTCGGTTCACGAGCAATCAAGGAGTGGAGCACCGAAATGCTGTGAAGAGAGTGATAAGATATCTCAAGAGCATTCAGAAGTATACACTGTACTACAGAAGATATCCGACAGTGGTGGAAGGCTTCAGTGATTCAAGCTGGTGTTCAGAAGTAGAGAGCGAAAGGTCCACAGGAGGATACGTCTTCTCCATGGGTGGAGCAGCTATATCGTGGAAGTCGAAGAAACAGACAATGCTCTCTTATTCCTTGATGGAATCTGAGTTCTATGTACTGGCGACTGCAGCAGATGAAGCAGAGTGGCTTCGGAAGCTCATGTATGATCTTCCAATGGTGGGTGCGCAGATTTCGGCGGTACTGATTTACAGCAACAACCAAGCGATTGCAGCGGTGGCATCAAATGATCTCTTCAATGGTAAGAAGAAGACTGTGCGGCTGAGGCACAGGGCAGTAAATGATCTTATCAAGACCGGAGTCATTACCGTGATTGATGTTAGGAGCCAGAAAAATTAGGCCAATCCGTTCACCAAAGGTCTTAAGCGCCAGCTGGTCGAGGATACAACAATCAAGATGGGCTTGAAGACATTCTGATATTGTGTCTTTGTAATCCTACAATTTAGTTTTATGCTATTAGTTCAAAAAAAATCTACTAGGCATCTAGCTATTAGTTCAAGGGAGGATCATTGACTGGGAGAATATCAGGAACAATGGGTAGTCCTTTGAGACATTGAGTGGTTACGGATCCAGAATCACTTTTGTCTATTAATTGTTCTTTTGTGTAGAACAAGTCATGTGGGAGGATGGCTTAGATGCCTTAATGAGTTCTCAGGCATTTTGAATGCCTGGTGTGCTTAACAGGAAGCACAGCACTACAAAGGAGCGTAAGGTCTCCATGCTGTCATGCCCCAATTTTTGCTAAATCGATAATTGTTTCCCGTACGTGATGCCGTGCACGCGTAAGGCGTATGTACACAAGGCCTGGGCATAATGATATACTTTAGAACAACTGCAACAGAGTACGCAAACAAATATCACACATTGAGATATAGAAAAGTTCTCTTTTATTGATAATGAACATCTGGTTACAGACTCTTGACCCAAAAGTAATAAGGACACCGCATGGGCTTACAACTTGGACGCAAAATGAGATAGCCGATCCATACTTTACATCCCTTACTAATATTTCAGAAACACAAAACACCTTGGGTGCGAGTTAGCACCATCGCCTAGGAGTTATTTTCATAAAAAGCATAAACACAAAACTCCTCGTGAAAGCATTTATGCTTTTTGTCATGCTCTTGGAATTATTTTCATAGGAGCTAAGTCCCAAAGGGGCTTAGCGACTCGGACTCGGCCTCAAGGGCGCAAAGTGGCACTTTATTGGCGCACTTTGCACTTAGCACGTCAGCATCGGTGCATGACGCTTGTGCGCATTTGATGCGCTCGGTTATACACCAGTTGCATGCGTCGTTGCATGAGTTGGACGCATGAGCGGGTTATATTAGCCGAACGCATGAGCGTGCCGCATGAGCTAGACGCATGAGCAGGAGCATTAGCGGGCCGCATGAGCACCGCATGAGCTGGACTCATGAGCGGGCCGCATGAGCGGGCGCATGGGCTGCCGCATGGGCTGCCGCATGAGCTGCTGCGTGCGCTGCTAAGTGCGCGGCTGCTGCGTTGCTGTATGAACGGCCGCATGGGCGATTGCTTGCATGGCCGCTGCTATTGGATATATTTGAACGGTTATGGAAAGATATGGTCGGTTATTCAGATCTGTTTTTTGTGGGATTTGAATTAATTTGTTCCTATCTTTGTGGGATTTGAATTAAAGTTGTTCCTATCTTTCCGCAACTATTGGGCGGCCAGGCTCCTCTATAAATATTCTTTTCGTGTCTCCATTGAGGACTTACTTCGAAATAGAGGAGACGAAGAGAGTTGCTGCAGCCGCCATTGCAGTTCAGGAAGTTCGTGCGAGTCTAAGTAAGGAGGTGACAACGAGCGTTCCAGAAGTTCTACGTAAACTTGCTGGTTCCTGGGAGCAGATCATGTGGGACGAATCTTGCTTTGAGCAACGGTAATTTTCATCACCCCAGCAAGAAGATTTTCTTCTTCTCCTTTCTCTTCTCTTCTGCTAGTTGTAATTCAGTTTTGTCCGTCTGCATCTGCGAGTGCAAGGAAGAACGTGAAGTTTGTTTTTCTGATTCCTTTGTAATCTTGAGAGCAAGTTCTAATCAGGATCTTTATATAATTCTTCGTAGAAATCGAGAATAGTCAGAGTGGAAACTTTTGTGTGAACATCTGATCTCGACAACGTATTATTCCATCTTTGATTAAGTCTCGAGTCTAACAATATTTACATGAACTAATAGTTTTTACCCAACTATTTTCTTCCAAAATATTTTGTGTGTTTATTACTTCCCTTAAATATTCTTTTTTAAAGAAGTCTGAATATAATATTTGTAAAAATATTACATTTTTATATTATAAAATATTCACATTATATTTTAAATGGGAATCTCTCTATATAGCAAAAGAGAGTTTGTTTTATTCGACAGAAAATAAAAGAATAAAGAAGGGTCGAGTTTAAAGATCGAAGCAAATTGGATGTATAGTAATATGACAGCTGTATGTGTCATCTGAATGACAAAAGAGAGTTTATTAGAGAAACTTTGAAAAAATGTTTTTCAATCATTTCTACATATTAATATTATTTTAGAATTTTTTTTATTTGAGAATTTTATTATAAATTATGTAAAGACAATTCTTATTTGATATAGCTATTTGTGCCAAGTATTTTACGATTAAGAAACAATTATTTCTTGTATATATTGTGTATTAATCGACTATAACTATAGAATACCTCCTCTCACAAGTTATATTTTGCTGACAACATAATTGTCACAATATGTCAGTAAAAAAATATTAACAATATATAGATCAAATTGTGAAAATGTTTCGTCGTTGCATCAGCACCCCCCCCCCCCCCTTCCCCTTTCCTTCCTCCTTAGTGGCGAGTCCCAGATGTCGTGCGCCTCTTCTGACAAATTCATATCCCCCGCTACGTCTCGAGGACAGCCGCATGTCCTATCTTCTCCGACGAACTATCCCTTCTTCCGCATCGGTTAAAAATTCCTGTAATTAAAAAAAAAAATCTCTTTAAACTATAATTTCAATTTCTTTTTGTCCAAAAATATGGAATAATGCTATATAGATCGAATTGGGTCAATGTGCTCAAAAGGATGGTATAGGCTTGAAGTCCTGTTTGCATTTTTCTTGGGAATTTTCACAAATTTTGAATGGTTTACTAGCTCTTTAGACCTAGAGCAGTCGATTGGTGATCAATTGCACAATCGACTGGTCTGCCAGGAGAACCTAATTTTGGGGCAATTCAGGAATAGGAAAAGAGAGCGAGAAAGAGAGTGTCAAAGGAGAACCTAATTTTGAGGAAATTCAGAAGAATGCAACAATTCATTATACAAAATTTATGATCCTCCCCCTTATGTTCTTAGTCTCAGAGGATGTTCAAAAATTTCTCATCTATTACATTAACTTGAAATGGCACCAATAAAGTTTAGTTTCCGTGTAATAAAAATTTTCTCATCTAATTTTGAAATGGCACCAATAAATTTTTAGAGTGTAGTTGGGTGTGGAAGTAATAAAAAAAACAATAAGAAGATATTTTGGGATTAATCAGTGGGCCGGACTATACACACTACATCTTCTACTTAACACATTTTATATTAAATTAAATAAAAAATAAATACATATTAAAAAATATGATTATCTATTTTTCGGTCGACCACCGGCGTAACCCCCCCCCCCCCCCCCCCTCCCTTCCTTCATTCTCCGGCCGCTCCCGACGAATCCCCCTTCTCGCCACCCCGCCGCCCGCGTCCTCTCGCGCACCCTCCCTCCCTCCCCAGCCGCGTTCCGCCTTCCGCTGACCCGGACGCGCCACTCTCCGTGGCGCGTCGACCTTTGCGCGCGCGCCTCCGCCGCACACATCACTTCCGCGCGCACGCCTCCGTTGCATGCTGCACGCCGTCCCCCGCGCACGCACCTCCGCCCTCGCGTCCCTGCGACCCCCCCACCGCTGCTTCCCCCCCTCCCCCGCGCGGGAGCCTCCGCCGCACGCCGCACGTCGCTCCCTGCGCCGCCTCCGCCCGCGCTTTCCTGCGACCCCGTTCGCGCGGGCCCGCGCCTCGTCCGCTTGCTGCGACCCCGCCTCGACGGCGTGGGAGCAGACGACGAGGGTAAAATGATAATGTAGTGAGATGTGTTTAAAATTTTAATAATTTTTAATTAATTAAATTCGGATGTATTTAATATTTGGGATATGTTAGGTAGAGAATGAAATGTGTATAATCTGACCATTAATCAGTCTAACTATTTGAATATAATATATAGGTTTCTGTGTAATATCACCAAACCCATTATTTTCTTGTGATGCATATTCTTCTTTAAATAGAAATATTGACAAACAAATCTAAAACCAATCTCATTACCAAAGTCTGAGACAAACCCAAACAACTATGTTCCTATTGTCCAGGCTATTATTCATTTTTCATTGTCGGGAAGACCACATCCTTAACTCATGCAAGTACAAAGTGAGCTAAATTCTAGTTAGATGGTAGAAAATCAGTAAATCGAATCACAAAAATATATTATTTTTTATTATAAAATAATAGGAGTTGAAAGACAGTGAGTTCAAAGACATGCAATACAGTGTGTACAAAGTCTCGAACGTTACATCGGACTTCGAACACTAAGTCGAAAATTCAAAAAAAAAAAAAAAAAAAAAACCTCATACAAGTACATGTCAAATAAACGTCTGTATAACTTAGGATCTTCAAGTGACCTAGATTAAGAAACTTAATAGGCGCAAAATAATAATTTCTAGTTGGAAAGGTTGAAGAAGACAGAGGCACAACATGTGCAATTTAGTTAATCCATTATAGTGAAAAATGAAACAAACACCTTTCCAGAGCTTCACTCTAGCAGATTGCAGCACAAGAACAACATGACTTCCATCCTTTTCTCCTATAAAGTCTACATTTCTTCAGTAAATCCGTTGGAGTTATTGATAATTTAATTTGACCTCTTCTTTTCTTCCACATGTTATCAGATTTTCATATCATCTAGCATAGTCAGATAGTATTGCTAGTTGTCAATTTTAAAATATATATACATATAGGGAGTAGCTTTCAGTCAATTAACTTAGTATTAATTACCAGAAATTGGAATGCTGCTGCTTGTCAGTTTTCTTCCACTAAGCATAACCACTCAAATAAGACCTTATCTTACAAATAATATAGACAAATGGAGGCATGGCATGGCATGCAGACCCTTTTCTAGTGGAATAACACCCAAGGGGGAGATCATTTGAGCTATTTATGACACACTAATGGCATCATTGCTAATGCTTTAGTGGCCTTCAATCTTTCTTCAAGTGTACTTGTGGCCACCAAAGCATCTCTAAGAGCATCATTATTAGATGTACTCCAAATTTTATCTTGTGGCACAACATTTCGGGAGAAAAAATAAAAATAATAAATATAGAATGAATTGGATTTGTATGAAAAGTAAATATAGAATGGATTGGATTTATATGAAAATAGTACAGAATAATAAAATAAGTTTTGGTTCCAAAGATTATGTGGTCAAAATTTAATATGAAAAATAATAATATTAATTTAGAACTTGACTCTAAATTGAGATTTATTATTTTATAAAATAATTTTCTATATTTTGAATCTAAAAATTCGCAGGTCCAACATATAAGCTTATGTAGATGAATTTGATCTGAGAATCTAAAAATTATAACTTAGAATAGTTTTTACTATTCTATAAATTGAGTTCCTACATGCTGAATCAATAATTTGGGATAGGTGTTACTAACTATGCTCTAACGTCACAGCCAAGCAAACCTTTCCTCAATTTCTAAAATGCTTTTGTGCATAAGAAACATTCTAACTCTCGGAACGAGGAAAGCCAAAGTGAGAAGTTGGTGACTTCTAAAAACATAGTGATCCTAACAGTGCCGAAATTTAGATTTTAACATATGATACAAACTCTAAAAATAATGTCCTCAAAGATTAATGTCCATATAAATTTTTTTCATGACGGAAATTAAAATAGTATTATCAACACAAAATTCAAAAAATAAAATAATAAAAAATATAATATTCAAAATAATATATGTTATAATAAAATACTAATAAAACTGAAAATGTTCCAAACCAAAAAATAAAAATGATATTCCAAAAAAAAAAAAAATCTAACAATGCTTTGTATAGTTCATAAGAATAATAAGAAGAAAAAAAAAATTTTAACATGTTCTGCTGTTCAATTACATTCCAGAGAGAGAGGGAGAGAGTACGACAACGACAAAAGGGTAGAGAAGATTGACATCGACGGAAGGGTAGAGGAGAATAAGAGCGTCAGACTGTTAGAACGACGGAAGGGAAGAGAATTTTGACAGCGATTGCACCATTTTTTTCTTTATTCTGACTAAACCGACTCGTCTATTGGTTTTCTAGTATATGACGTTCACATATCCTATAACAAAATTTATTTTTTACGCAAACTAAAATAATTAGAAAGAGTGTCTGATGGACCATTGTTCAAAATTAGACTTACATATAACAAATAATATATTAAAAAATCGATATCCTCTAAAATTTTGGGGATGAGACAACCATCTTATGGACCTTGTATCAAGTCCAGACCTGATCTCTAGTTGGCCAGAGCAGCCCTACCAACCAAAGTCTTGATAATATATAGTGGCCTAGAAGGAATTAAGTTTCACCATTAACAAGGACCTGTGACTTGGAAGAGAAAAAAAGATAAACTTAATCTAATTGATAGTTTGGACAATCTCTGAGATATCATTATTCCCTTCAGTTGGGATTACCAAAATATATACACATCCCTCACCGTGGAAATTAAGAGTATTCTCTATAATTATGGTGGGAATATTATGCACAAAAAAATAAATTATTTTCAAAAAAAAATTATTGCACTTGTGCCAAAACTCATCAACTAGTATGGATATGGGAATAACATATTCCCTGTCCATAATGCCCCGCGTTCCTAACGGTCCAAAGGGCTGGATCCTATAAATTTCCTCAACCAGAAGAGCACATTCAAATTAATTCAGAAGAAAAGAAAATGGAGAAAGCTGGTTTAGTCTTTCTTTTCCTACTCATGCTCTCCTCTTCTTCAGTCCTGATGTCAATGGCAGCGGCCGCGAAGAAAGCAACTTCACCACCAGAGTCCGACAACATCTACATTGTCCTTGTCGATCCTCCTAGACGCGAGGAGGACCTGGAGAAGCTCAACATCAAGATCCTCACATCCGTTCTTGGGAGGTCGGTACGTTTCTGTGCTTGATCAGCATTATGGTTAGAGTTTCTAGTTGGTTGCTATCATTGACACTTCTAAAATGTCATCTGCACTCATTTTCAATTTTCTAGCATTCAGATTTCAAATCTACGTATGCATTAAGTATAAAAAAAAGTTAAGAAAAAGTTCAGAATAACATTTTAGGAGTATCAATAACGACACAATTTTTCTTCTTCTTCTTGTTGTTCTACGTGCTATATTTGCAGTGAAAAAGCTGCAAAGGAGGCATTGTTGTACCATTACACATTGATGAGTGGATTCGCTGCCAAGCTCACTCCACAACAATCTTCCGATATCGCGAGTAGGTTTCTTCTTCTTTTGCTTTGCTGCTTTTAATTAGATGGGCTAGATAGTTTAATAGTATATATTCGTTATACGTTCATGTGCTCTTGAACAAGTTCACATCTTAATTTGTGATCATACTCGTTTTACCTTTATGTTGCAGAGGTACCTGGTGTTCTTAGCGTTTTTCCAAACAAGTTAGGAGGATTTCATGACGACCCCGTTGGTTCCAGCATAACTATCAATTGATAGGGACATTAGACTGGTGATGTATTGAGCATTGACAGAATGCATGTTATATGTCCTATATTGCTTGTAAGATGAAAGTTTGTCGAGCTTTTTTAACCTAAATAAAGGAATCGGGGTTGTCTTAATTCCACTTGCAAACTGCAGCTTGATTGACCAGCAATTCTCGTACCATCCGATAATGGAAAATGTCCAAGAGACTCTGCCATAATCTATGGGTGCCACTGTTGTCTATAATCATAGTTTTGCAGTATCCACCGATATCGATACGGTTTGACATGTCTCGATCCGATACCGACCGATATCCGATACTGACCGATACCGACATTGGAGGTCTCTTTTCGGTCAATTCCACAGAGAAAATTAAACAAAAAAAAAACAATTAGCAAGGTGTAAAAGCATTGTATAAGGTCGTAAAAAACATGTAAAAGAGAAAAACTTATCTATCGTATGTAAATCAATCGGCAATGGTGGACTACTATTTCTTTCAATTTCAAAACTATTAAGAAACAACACTGAAAATACTTAAAATTATGTCTAAATATATAAAATATATTTTCTAAAATATTAATAGCTATTTGTTTTCCATGCATCTTTGAGCTCATCGATCATAAGTAATTGTTCCAGTAATTAGATTTCAGTAATTAATGGGTTCTAATCTATCAAAAAGAAAGAAAGAAAGTAATCCTTAACATGTAATGTACTAGGGGAAAAAAGGGTAATAAAATGGTTGGAGTATTTCATATGCAAGGATAAACATAGACTAGCTATGTTCTGAGGTGGGAGCCCGTTTCCCTATTGTGATTCTTAGCATTCTAATGTACTGAAATCTAAATAGTATAATTAATACTAGATAATTTTGATTGGTTCAAGCTATATACGAAAATTTTCTATTAAGATATATGGACACAGTCCAATATCGCACCTCATGGACAACTCCGGTTCGGATCACACCGCTTTACCAACAAGTGGTATCAGAACCCAAAGTTACGGGACTGGTTTGAACAGCTCTAATTGGTTCGAGAAAGATGGTGCTGAACGTTCATGGATTATACAAACTTTTTTCAAGGTGGAGTAGGAGCATCAACTATACGAATTGGCTTTAAAGATGGATCAGACGAGTCCAAAGTGGAGCAAGACGTTGTGGTTGGCACACAATGGTAGTGTGGATGAATGTGTTAGGTTTGTTTCTGTGGTCGAACGGACCGAGATGACATTATGTTGGATCTCTTGGGTGCTCAATTAGAGAGAACGAACAAAGGTAGCCGGAGTGTGCTAAGGTTGTTCGGTTAGCAGGAACAAGCAAAGGTAACCGGGGTGTGATAAGGGTGCTCGGCTAGCGGGAACGAGCAAAGGTAGCCGGAGTGTGCTAAGATTGTTCGGCTAGCGGAAACGAGCTAAGGTGGAGATTGATGGATTGTATCTCGTTTCCGGTTGAGCGTTCAAACGAGGATGACAATGGAGTTGGTAATTTAGTCCCACATCGAATAGGAGGTGGGATCATGAGGTGTAGATAATTGGAATTGATTCAGGCTTTACATGAAAATTTTCTTTTAAGGCCATATGGACCCAGTCTAATATCGTACCTCATAGGCCAATTTCGATTCGGATCACACCGTGTTACCAACACACTCCACCTTAGTTAAAACGTTTTATGGATTTTTTTAGGAGTTTATATTGATTCATGTACTTTGGGTCAGTCATGTACAAGAGTAATATAGTTATCAGCAAAAAGTAGTAGAAGATTGACTTCGTCAATTGAAGGTCAATTTTTTGTAATGAAACACAAAGTTAATTAACACTACTGCTTCAAACGGTAATGCGTGTTTTAAATATTTATTTTTATTGTTGTTTCTCTAGAATAAATTTTCTAGCGTTTCATCAAAGATATTATTATTACTTTGTTGTTATTTATTTTAGACAACTAATAGATTCAGTTTATTGTTAAACTTAATTTGCCGGTTGCATTTTGGTTTAAATAGATCAATTAATTAAAGTGGCAGTTTCTCACTGCACTTGGGGTCCTATAAATTTGGACAACCAGCCAGAGAGAGACAGAGCGGAAACCCATATTATATCCAAATCTAAAGAATAAAATGGAGAGAGGAGCTTCATTCTCATTCTTTTTCTTCTTTCTGCTCTGTTGCCCCTCCATGATGTTGGTGGCAGCGTCGTCTTCGCCTTCGCTAGCCTGTGACGTCGAGGCCCCCAACGACGGCAGATACATCATCTTTGTCGACGGTCACAGCAATGGGGAAGACGTTGAGACATTCAGCATAAATATTCTCGTTTCCGTTCTTGGAAGGTTAATTAATAATTTGTTTCTCCAGGATCAGGATCAGGATCAGGATTAGGATTAAGATTAGAATTTCTAAATATATGGATTATATATTACTTATCAGCTTTCTTTTGTGTTATAATATATATTTTACAGCGAGGAGGCAGCAAAGAAGGCTTTGGTGCACCTATACAAGCACGTCGTGGCCGCTTTCTCTGCTACACTTAATCCCAAACAGGCTTGTGATATCACGAGTAGGTTTTCCTTTTCCTCTTGTATGGCTGGCTAGCTAGCTAGGAAGCACGAACACTCTTAAAAAAATACGGAAAAGAACACTCCAAGATATATTAGAGCATACCAAAGTAGACGTTTGTCCATCTTTCTATTTGTGTCCATGCAACATAGATGAAGACCTAGGACTAGTAACCTTTGTTTGTATCATTTTGATATGGATCCACTAGCTAATGTTGCCCTTAATATACATATAGTAGTGATTTATATACGGGTTTTGACCTCGTCAAGTCAATTGAATATTAGGTATATTAGGGTGTATACGCAGGAGAAAAAAAAAATCCCTAAAAAAATTGGGTTGGAAACTTATTACCCTGCATGTTTGGTTTTGAGTTATAAAATATATTCCCAGAAAATTTGAGAGTTATAAAATGCAATGCCAAAAAATTTGAATGTCAAAGAAAAAAAAAATATTCATTAATCATGAAAACCTATTTCTCTCCAAAAAAATTAGGCGGTATATTAATTTCTCATGAAAATAAATCTGGTCTACCTCAAGTTAGCATTCGATCGAGATCGATCGAACGAGTCTGAGTTTAACCCATGGATATATTATTATTATTATTATTATTATTATCTTTTTTTTAACTTGTTTTTCTTTATCTTCTTTTTTCTATTTTGGTTTCCTCTTTGGGTCGAAGTGAGTTTGGTTAGAACATTTTGGATCGAGTTTGGATCGTACTTTTTTTTGTTTTTTGTTTTTGTTTTTCCAGGTTTAGTCTGGTTCGGGTTGAGGTGAGTTTGGGTTAGATTTCTTTCGGATCAAGTTTGGGTTAGGTCCAGTTCGGATTGTAAAAATAAATTTATAAGTCAAAAAAACAATAAAGTAAATAGGATTTAAACCATGTTCTAATATGGGTATACAATGAAGATGATATATTTAAGAAACATTCAAGATGAGACACTCAAAAGTGACTTTATTCTAAATAGAAGATACATTAATCTGTCAGTCGGATCAGGTTAGTCTCAACCTTGAATCAGAGGTTCCAAGATAAATAGGAATTAAAATTTAATTTTGCCAAACAGACTGATTTTAAAACCTTTCTTAAGCTTATTTCCCCCCAAAACAAATAATTCCTAAAAACCAAACAAATTAATCTCATAAATCCTAACCCTCAAATAGTATATATTATTATGAGGTATCAAATTTGGGTTATCCTCCTTAAAATGATCTTAAAATCTGATTGGGATTTGTTACACTTTTTCTGTTGTTGGCAACTTATATTTTCTGATATTTTTGACAACTTAATTGTTAATATTTCTTTATATATGTATTTTGCAGGGGTTCCTGGGGTCCTTCAAGTTATACCTGACCGTTTTATCAATATAGATTAATTTACCTGTAAAAAAAAATTATTCCAGGAACAACTAAAACCTCATCTGCATGCCAAACGTCGACAGCTGTGATCTTAATTACTAGAGCTGGGCAATGGTATATTGATGCTAGCTAGTTTATCATCAGTTTCGAATTTTTATGCTTTTTTTCTTTTCTTTTCTTTAATTTTCTCTTCAATGTCAAACTGGAAACAGTACTACTTGTAACTTGTCCAAATGTTTGGACTATAATAAATTAAAGAATATGGGTTTTCTTAATTTTCATGTGAGTGCTGCCTTAAGTAATTCAGTTTTCATTAACCAGCAATAGTTCACGACTCCCACCTGATCATAATTCTGTTAGTTTGTCTGATCGATAGCATAAGTATCAAACTGAACAGTGTGCAGACGATACACAGCATTACTTTTACTTTTCTTTGAGGTAGTTCATACTTCCTTTGCTTAATTAGCATATATTTCAGATACATTCCAGATACAAACTATTCTACCTTCATATATCATGTCGATTACAAAACCAGCAACTCGTAAATGTATAGATAACAAGGGACTGAAAGTCCGAAATATCTCACAATTTTTTTTTAATTTTTTTTAAAAAATTATTTTGAACAATTAATTGCATAACACAAAAAATATATGTACGCTAATTTAGCCACTGAAATTTGATAAGTGACATGGCTAACTCTCACGGTTCTTCTTCCAACTCCTCCCAGGCTCGGGTCTAGGTTTGCTCCCTCCAGACCCGAGCCTGGATTGGCCGGACCGGTCACTCAAACGGGTCGGGTCGGGTCGGATCGGGTCGCTAGGTTAGAGGTCCGGTCCTACCATATACCATTGGTTTTTACTATTTTACTCTCACTCTCTCTGTTAATAAGTTTTTATATATGGAGGTATTTTAGTTAAAAATCTTCCAACGTGGTTATTTGGCACCCGGATATTTGCTATATATAAATAAGAATTAATCTATCCAAATTTATCATAACAATTTTTTTTTTAAATTTTTTTTTTTCGTTGAATAGGCTATTTCTGAATATTGTAGCTCTTTTGTACCGGTGAGTTGTAAGCTAAATCGACAAATTCAATGTAAGTCAAATTTGGCAAGTTTCAGTTGGCTATTAAGAACATTTGTATTCTGCTACAAAATTTTGTATTCTGCTGTAAATATCAACAAAAGAGATACATTTCTATATATCTTGTTGTGACATCAATTTATCTGCTTAGTTCCGCTGCAAATGTCATTTTTTCTGAGAAATATCATTAATTGTGTTCCGCGTCGTTGACCTCGCCATCGACCGCGTCGCCACCGTCGAGCCGCATCTCAAGCACCTTTCCATCGGCTCCGTCACGAAGGCGATCAAGAAGAAAAAACAGCGTGCGGAGGACTGCGCGTGGCGGAGACATGCCCTCGCGGGGGGGCTGCGGCTACGCCTCGTACCGACGACGGCGACGGCAACAACAGCAACTAAGGCAAGCGCGTGCGCCTACGCCTCGCCGCTGCCCCCGCGCGCGCAACTCCGCCTCCTCCCCCGCCTCCCGTCTCCGTACCGCCTCCTCCTCCTCCCCCCGCTCTTCCGCCTCGTCCCCCCCCCCCCCTTCGGGCTACGCAGTCCCGCCCTCATGTCACCTCGCGTAGCCCTCCCCTCCGGACTATCAAAATTTTGACAGTCCTAAAAAATTAACATATTTTTTTAGGACTGTCAAAATTTTGACAGTCCTAATTATAAAAAAAATTAATTGGAAGTGGGTGGCAGTCCGGTGTTTAATTTTTGGGAGTGGTAAACTTATAATTATCAATGGTAAAAATTTGGGCTGTCCTGAGTCTTTTTTGTAGTGTCTTTATCAAGAGCCATAGAATATTATAGCTCAAGGTGTGTAAAAGGACGGGTGGCCCGGAACCCAGCCCGGGTCAGGCCAAGTCAAACCAGGTCCGGGCCGACCCGGACCCGGTCAACAGACCGGCCCGCTCCGGCCCGCTCCCCCCCACGGGTCCGGGCTGGGTCGAAAGATCCGACCCGCAAGCCCGGCCTGTCCCGCTGTCGCCAACGTTCGGGCCGAGTTCAATTCGGTCGGCCCGAACCGGACCGGATCAGACCGGTTCAGGCCCGAATCGGCTGAAATTTAATTTTTTTTTTTAGAATATAAGCCTTAGGGGGTATTTAAAATATTATTATAAGACTAAATTTTAACAGATAGAGATCATTTTTACCTCTTTTTCAGTTTATCCTTTGAATTCAAGAAATCTTATTTTAATCTGAAAATTAAGAGAATAAATTACTTTACAATTTAAGGTATATCACATATAAGTATTACATGCAATATATATTTCAAGGAAATGATCACCATTAGCTAAAGACATTTTCGAATCAGATAGATTTAAAATACTTGTCACACTATAAAACAATTATGATACCATGATGAGTTTTACCTTTCTGAGATTATTGGTGAAAAAAGTAAAATAATGGAAGATCTAAAGATACATGTTGAAATATTTTTTGATCTGCCATTTCGTTTGTATTTAAATGTATGTAAATTATTATAAACTAAATTTTAACTTGATATCCTCAATTATTCAAAAAAATTAACTTAATACCCTAAAGTATAATATTAGACAATTTAATATCTCAATTATAATTGTACAACTTAATATCATAACAGTGTTAAGAAAAATTCTAAATAACAAAAATATTTTTCATTATCTCTCCCCTCTCTCCTCAATGGCTGCAGCAACAACGACAATAGTGGAAGCGACAGCGATAGAGGGCAGCAACATAGTGGCGGTAGTAGCGGCGGCGATAACGGAGAGCGACGGCGGCAGCAGGGAGGGGATAATTTCGTAAAAAATATATTTATATTTCTTGAAACGAAAAAATTAACATCTAACAGACGAAGGAGATCAACTTAAAAAATTTCAATAGTTGAGCTTAGTGATTTGAATGATATTAAAGTTTAGGATATCAAGTTGAAAAACTTGAATAGTTGAGGGTGTCAAGTTAAAATCAAGCTTTTATTCAAAGTTGATGAATATAAATATATTCATGATTAAAAGTTTTTTTTTATTGTTGGTCTATTAAATATTAGTTCAATTACAAAGAATAAAAAAATTTAGAACTATAAAAATATTTAAAAAACGAAAATTCATGTGAAAAAGAATGAAAGAAAAAAGAGAGGACATGCATGGGATGAGGAAAAATATAGTGCTCTAGTTAGTATCGACAGGAATAATCTAAGTAATTCAATATAAAAAAAATAAGTTTTCTAGTTGCACGGATAAGACATTTTTTTCGGATCAACAAATAAAAAAAATTAAAAAAAAATGCCAGACTATGTCTTTACTAGATTAATAAAAGGGAGATTGGGACCCTTTGAAGGGATCCAAGTTTCAAATCAGCATCGCTTTCTCTGTCCGTTATTTTTCTTCTTAGCTTTTATTTTCTTGCCATTGACGTCCTATGTCGTTTCTCTGTACATTTTTTACAAACTTTATGCAAATAAAATATCATTTACAAGTTTATATTTTTTTTTGTTACTTAATGTTATAATACATTTATAATTTTATTACCATTAATAAAAAAAAAATCAGATTTTTCTTACTTAATGTTGTTAGTTGTTTACATTTAACTTATTTATGTCTATATAAATAACTTCTTTAAATTTCAAGTTATAAATTTATATTTAAATTCAAAAAATTTGATTTATATTTTTTTTTTTAAGTTATTCCAAAAAAAATTCAACTTATAAATATTTAGATTTTTATTTATACTTAAAGTTATATAATATTGATATAAATAAATTAAATAAATTTTCTAATAAATAAATTTATAAATTTCAAATTATACTAAACATATAACTTATAAATTTTAAATAAATTTATACTTAAAGTTATATAAAAACTTTTCTAACAAATAACTTGTAAATTTTAAATTATACAAAAATAACTTAGTAACATATAAGTTATATCATATAGATTATATATATAAATAAACGTAAAAAAAAAATTAACTAGACCGGACCGGCTCGACCGTGAATCGGCCCGGACCCAGACCGGTTTGGCACGGTCCTCCCCTGACCGGGTCATGGATCCGGACTGGGTCAGAATTTTTCCTGACCGGGCCGGCCCATCTCTCCTCTCGAACTGAGTCCGGCCCGGACAGGACCCGACCAAACTCGGTTGACTCGGGCCGCGGGCCGGCCCGGACCGGCCCAATACACACCATGAATTATAGCTCATTTTAGTTTGAAAATATATAAGCCAAGATTAATATTTTCAGTTGGCCAACAAGAGCATTTTGTACTTCTGCTGCAAGTATCAATAAACTATGTTATCATATTATCGTTGTTATTTGGTTTTCTGCGTTAAAGTTTCGTCTCAATTTTGTTCATATTCAAAATTATGTCTCATACAAAAATAATTTAGACTTGTACGATATCACGCATGATGATAAATTTGTTATCCTTCGTGATCGAGGCGTGACAAAAACACCCCCCACTCTTACACCGCCTTTGATCATCCTGACAACAACAGGCAAATTCCAGAGGCCCATGTCTCTTATGCCCACCTTCCTCGACCATTGCCAGAGCCCCATTGCTACTTCGATTAGGTGACTTAAAAGGTAAAAAAAAAATATTAAATGACTACAAATATGACGTGATTGTGTATATGTCAATAAAAAATTTTAAATTTTTTTTATGTTTAGTCTCACTTATTAATATAATTTTAGACTTATATATTATTTATTTTTATTTTTTTTATTAGACTTACATTTTATTTTTTGTCAAGAAAAAAAATTATCTTTTTACGAAAACTGTCATCAAATAAATTTTATGACAAAAATTGTAATGTAGGTCTAATAAACAAAAAAATGTGCGATGTAAATCTAAAATTATATTATTACGTTAGACTAAACTCAAATATTCTAAAACTTTAAAACTAACAAAATATTATTTTAAAGTATAATTACCAATGAATTTCGAGACACGGAAATAACTATTATGTAAAGATAAAAACTAACTTCATATAAAATCTAATAGATAAACTTATTTTATCAAGAACAACTAATGACTTATCTGATAGATGCATGTATAATTTATTTACTAGATAGGAAAACAATCTCCAATGATAATATTTTTTTTTTCATTATATTTTATTACAATTACAATTACATTGCAGTGAATATATATTTTTTTATTTTATTATATTACGATTATGATTACATTGCAATACGAATAATATATATATATATATATATATATATATATATATATATATATATATATATATTATTCGATTCTATTACGATTACGATTACAGTGAATCAAACTGATCCGATTCAAACTTTATCTTTTACTTTAAGGCCTTTAAAACGTTTTATGGTTTTTTTTTTTTTTTTTAAGGGAGTTTAGAGTCAGTCATGTACAAGAGCACTAGTTATCAGCAAAAAGTAGTAGACGATTGACGTCAATTGAAGGGTTAATTTTTGGTCATGAAACACAAGTTAACGCTACTGCTTCAAACGGTGAGGTGTGTTTAAATATTTATTTTATTGTTGTTTCTCTAGAATAAATTTTGTAGCGTTTCACTAAAGATATTATTATTATTACTTTGTTGTTATTTTATTGTCGTTATTTATTTTAGACAATAAATTGGCCATTGTATTTTGGTTTAAATAAATTGGCCGTTGCATTATGGTCGTTATTAATGGTTTTGTTAAGGAGAACTAATGGAGTACCTTTTTGTTTTGGGAAGTATCATTTACAATAAATAACCAACGTTACCTTTAAAATATTTTTGGTTACCAAAATAACATTAAATATCTACTTTCCAATTAATTTGCACATGCATTGTTTTAAATAACTAATGGTTTTTTTTGTTTTTTATATGTCATTTTCATAGGATTAGGAACTAAGCTTCCAAGAAAGATTCGAACCGTGATCATCTCCACGGGAGTCCTCCATCGTAACCAATAGGCCACGATCCATGGACTAAATAAGCAAGTTGGGAGCTGAAATTATAAAGCAAATGCATGTGCAGATTAATTGGAAAGTAAATATCTAGGGTTATTTTGGTAACCAAACAAAAAAAACTTAAAGATAACATTGAATTATTTATTGTAGATGGTACTTCCCAAAGAAAAAGAAAAAAAGTAGTCCATCTATCAATTGTCCTTAATATGTGTTCTTAGGACATATGTTAACAAAATCCATTAATTTGAGTGGCTGTTTCTCACTGCTCTTGGTCCTATAAATTTCCACAACCAGTCAGAGACAGAGGAAACCCATATTGTATCAGGAACTAAAAAATAAAATGGAGAGAGCTGCTTCATTCTCATTCTTCTTCTTCTTCTTCTTTGTGCTCTCTTGTCCCTCCATCCTGATGTTGGTGGCAGCGTCTGAGGATGCAACATCACCTTCGGTAGCATGTAACGTCAAAATAGCCCCCACCGGCAGCTACATCATCTATGTCAATGGTCCCAGCAATGGTGAAGACCTTGAGACATACAGCATAAATATCCTCGTCTCGGTTCTTGGAAGGTTAGTTAATTAATTTGTTTCACAGACCACTTGTCACGAAAATCCGAATTTCTTGTAGTGGTTACTTATCAGCTTTCTTTCTTTTGTGCTATACTATTTACAGCGAGGAGGCAGCAAAGAAGGCTTTGACGCACCTATACAAATATGTCATGACCGGTTTCTCTGCTAAGCTTGATCCCAAACAGGCTTGCGGTATCGCGAGTAGGTTTTCCTTTTCCTTTTCCTCTTGCATGGATAGCTAGCTAGCTAGGAAGCACGGACACTCTAAATTAAAATGATAATTAAGGAACAGTACCCCTAGATACATTAGAACACATCAAAGTCGACGTTTGTCCATCTTCTTCTGTGTCCATGCAACATAGATGAAGACCTAAGACTATATAGTGACGATATCCTACCTAAGAGAACGGACCCACTAATGAAACTGGCAATGCAAGCTTGCGAAAGCCAGTCTTTGATTGGATGCTCTGTCCATTAGGACCGTTAGTCTTGTGTCATTTTGATATCCACTAATTAATGTGGCCCTTAGTATACATACAGGAGTGATTTATATATGGTTGTTTTTGACCTCGTCGACCAAGTCAATTGCATATTATGGTATATTAGAGTGCATAAGCATGGGGGGGAAAATCCCCTAAAAATTAGGGTTGGAAACTTATTACCATGCATGTTTGGTTTTGATTGGGATTTGTTACACTTTTTCTATTAATTGTTGGCAACTTATTTTCTGATATTTTGACAACTTAATTGTTAATATTTCTTTATATATGTTGCAGGGGCACCTGGGGTCCTTGGAGTTATACCTGACCGTTATTACTATATAGATTCACCTCCTCATCGGCATGGCAAACGACAGCTGTGATCTTGGTTTACATGTTCTGCAAACATATATATAGTAGAGCTGGCTAATGGTATATTATATATATTGATACTCTTTATATCATTAGTTTCGAATTTTGATGCTTTCTTATTTAATCTTCTCTGCAATGCCAAACTGGAAACTAACAGTACTTGTAACTTGTCCACATGTTTGGACCTTAATAAAAGAATCTGGGTTTTCTTAATTTCCATGTGAGTGCTGCCTTAAGTAATTAAGTTTTGATTAAGCAGCAATAGTTCACTCCACCTGATAATTCTGTCAGTTTGTGTAATCGATAGCATAAATATCTGGCTGAACAGTTTGCAGACGATACACAGCTTTACTTCTACTTTTCTTTGAAATAGTTCATACTTTGCTTAATTAACATATATTTCAGATACATTCCATATACAAACAATTCCACCTTCATATATACTGTCGATTACAAAATCAGCAACTCCGTAAATGTATAGATAACACAAGCTGCAGATGAATTGTGATCGAACAAGGGTGGGAACCGTGGGATCATTTCAGCAAGCAAAGGGACCGAAAGTCCGAAATAATCTCACAAAAGTTTCTAAAAAACTTTTGAGCTGTTAATTACAGCATCTAATAACACAATAAGTCTATGTAAGCTAATTTAGCCACTGATATTTGATTACAGAGATGGGTTACACATGGCTGACTTTTCCAGTACTGAAGTCCTCTAATAACTTGACATCAAAAGACCAACAGCTGCAGGCTGCTTTAGATCCCACACCATTCCATTTTCGGTTCCTAGTTATACAAGTTTCATCGAAGACTAACTAAAAACTAATTTTGGCTTAGTGCTCTGCAGCCCTGAGGACATCACCTAGATTGACATTTATGTTGTTTCTCATGGTTCTTCTTCCAACTCCTCCGTTGCCTCCGGTGCCCTTTCTCATCATTGCCGCAAACTCGCTGTAATCTATTTGCCCATCCTGCAAATAAGAGACATCTTCATTAGACAGGGTTAAGTGAAAGCACTACTAGCTGGTCAATTTCTTGAAATAAACTGCATTATGCAAAAAATCAAATTATAGAAGAGAAAAGAACCTACATTGTTCTGGTCAATTTCTTTGATCATGTCCTCAAGATGAACATCGCCGAGACCAAAATCTCTACAAGCTTGTGAAAGTTCATCAAGGGTTATAAAACCACTTCCATCTTTGTCAAAGAAGGCGAAAGCATTTACCAAGTTCTCCTCCCTTTCTAACTTGTTCATGTGCACTGTAGCAGCGAGAAACTCACCATAATCTATGGTGCCACTGTTATCTATATCAGCCTGTCATCAGTCCAACACCAGTTGATTCATCAACTCTCCAGGACAATGAAAATTTATAAGCAAATGACTTGGTAAAGAAATAATCAGGAATTGTAACAAAAAATCATTTGGTCATATATACATACCGCACTCATAAGATCCTGTATCTCAGATTCCATCAGTTCAGAACCAACTCTTCTCAAGCCATCTTTGAGCTCATCATAAGTAATTGCTCCACTGTTATCTGTATCAATCATGCTGAACAAATTTTTCAGTCCACCTATCTCTTCTTCTGACAGCCTTTCTGCTATAACCTGGAATGAGAAAGTAGAAATGTGAACCAAGTACATACTAGGGGTGAGCATTCGGTTTATTCGACTTCAACCGAACCGAAATAGTCAAAACCGAAAAAACCGAAATTCTAAAATTCCAAAACCGAAACCGAACCGAATAATCTATTCGGTTTGTTCGGTTGAACTATTGCTATTGTTTAATGGATCGTGCCCAAAGTTGGAATAGTGGTTAAATTATATTAAAAATTATAATTTGTATATACACATTTGTTGTATTTCAAAGTTGAGCTGAAAGTTGGATTAATTGTTAAAATTACCAAAGTTGGGGTTCAAAACATATACATATAATTTTTTTTTTCAAAATATAAACATTTTTAATCACAAAATAGGCATAGAATTAGGATATTTACATAATTACATAAATCTTATTCAGTTTTCGGTTTTAGACCGAAACCCAAAACCGAACCGATTTTTTTTTCAAACCGAACTGAATCTCTTATTCGATTCGGTTTTCAGTCGAAAACCGAATAATGCTCACCCTTAGTACATACTACATTGACTGAGATTTATGTGGGGAGGGTGGGTGGGTGGGTGTGTGGGGTGGGGTGGGGTGGGGTGGGGTGGGGGAGGGGGAGGGGGTGGACCGAAAAAAGAGCCAGTAACAATGCTATGCAACCTCGACAGGTGATTCAAGAGAACATCGAAGTTCTTTTATGTTTACAGTTTAGCATGGAATCGCCATGCTAACAAGGGTTCTCTGCTATAGACCATCCAAATTTAATCAACTGTCCTCTAAAGATTGATAATGTTGGGACATTCAGATCTTTGTAAAAGAATTTTTCTCCAATAATTCACTTTGAAGCAAGTATACGGTATGACATTTTTATTGAGGTCTTTTAGGTCAGTTTCCATGACATGCAACTTTATAGGCCATCCATACTCATAGAACTCCAGCATAAAGGGGTAAAAAACATTTAAACCCATTTAGAAGTATAACAACAAAGGTGCAAAGAGGACGAGTATTTGAATTGATGTTAGGTTTTTAGTGATAGTATGTGTGCATGTCCTAACAAATCTTTCAGCACTAATAATTGACATCTAATCTTTAACATCTAGATAATTAAAAGGTTGTAAATAAGTAAACGAAATAGATTACCCTCAATGCCATCTTCTTTAATTTGTTCATTGCTGAGAACTGCTTCAGACGTGATAAAACAGCAGAATCTAAAGGTTTGTCAGGTGCCATTCCAGCATCAACAATCCATGGGTGGCCTAGCATAATGCCATGAACAATTTTATTTTCAAAGAGAAACATGATAGGAACCTGTAACCAGCTCCTTATGTTAAACTAACAAAAAGGCTTATAGGAACTACACCAAATCAAAATACTCACAGAGAACATCATGAGCTGTAAACCGCTTCCTTGGATCGCGGTTCAACATATTGTGTATTAGGTCTTTAGCACTATCAGAAATGCAAGGCCATGGTTCTGATTCAAAATCCAAAGTCCCTTGCAAGATCTGTCTGAAGATGCCCGCTTCAGTTTCTGAAGGTAACATGAGATGGAGATATGATGGCATTGGAGGATATGCACAATACTGAAATTGAATAAATAAAGAATCCAAATGATGCCATGCTTGACCAATAAATGATCACGAGTTAAATTACCTGCCCAAAAGGGAGGAACCCCGCTCAATAAAATGTACAAGATGACCCCAACACTCCATACATCTGATTCTGGACCATAATACTTACGTAGTACCTCAGGTGCAACATAATACGGACTCCCAACTACATCGGAGAATACCTCACCTGAAAATTATCTAAATCGGTCAACTTAATGCCATGCAATGCAATATCACTGCCTACAAATTGCGAAAAATCACAAAAGAACAGCTTTTAACTCTGACACAACATGATATGAAATTCGGTACCTATAGTTATACTAATGAATTTATGTTGTATCCATGGGATTGCCCATTCAGAACTTCCTAAAGTTTGCATAATAGGGATGGATAATGTTCAAAACTTCAAATGTCTCTGAGAAAGTAAATTTGCACTTGATTTTGAAAACTAGCATGGGGAATGTACATAATTAGAGAAAGACATTCATAGCCCTCAGTTTTCCCAAGAGCTATTTTTCCTAAGAATCTGAAGCCAAGCATACGGCTAGTTCCAAGGGAAGTTCCAATCAAGGTTCAATATCGGAATCGATATCGAACCCTATGAGTATCCTTCGCATTTCCTGCTGTGATCCCGTCTCCAAGTGGGCCCTCTTGGCCACCCACGACCTTGGCTTTTTAGAGAATTCCGCTCATGTGTCGTAGGACTTGTAAGATCGGCGGTATTAGTTGTATCGGTGGTATCGGATCGAAATATAGAAATTTTTTTATCAGAAAACAAATAAGGATTAATAAATTATTAAAATTTTAGAATATATATATATATATATATATATATATATATATATATATATATATATATTACACATTTTGACATAATTTTAAGTATTTTTTGTGTTGCTTCTTAGTAGTTTTGAAGTTGAACGAAATAATAATCATCTTTATTGATTGATTTACCTGCTATAAATAAGTTTTCTTCATTTACATGTTTTTACAATCTTAGTATGCTTTTACATCTTGCTGATTGGTCTTTTCGTTCAATTTTCTCTACAGAATTGACCGGAAAACAGATCCCCTAACATCGGTATCGATCAGTAGCAGTATCGGTCAGTAGTGGTAGTGGTTGGTATCAGATAGGGATATGCCAAACCGTATCGGTATTGTCTGTATCGTATTGGTACCAGTCGATACTGGAAACTATGGTTCCAAGCAGCTTACTTTCATGTTGTGACACATCCATCACGTATATGGTCCAAAAAAGAGACAAGTCTCTATTTTACAAGTCGAAACACTTTATTATTGTCCATGATATATAAATGATCTGTTCTGCCTTTTTTGTAGAAACTGAAGTTATACACCAATTAAAAAAAGATGCTGTAGATGGTAATGGGTTCGAAGATTTGGATCCTCAAACTTTAGTTGATAAATGTGCTAGCAAAATCTAACTATGTGTCCTAGCCAATAAGGCTAACAGGATCAAATCTCCAAGCAATTGAGCTTCCATGATTACCCAGTCTGACTAACTGATCCTACTGATTCTACTAACCTCACTTCTCAAGTCATTATTATATCGACAGTTAAGATACGAAGCTAAAAGTAAAGCACAAGATTACTTACATGCCAAAATAGGACTCAAGAGAATAAGGAAACCCAAAGGCCACAATTATGAGAGGATAATATATTAACTAGATAAACACCACTAAATAAAATTCAAATTGAAGATAATTCTAGCTGCTTCGACATTTTAGAGATGGATAGCTTACAATGTTGGCCATGCAAGCTAAACCCAAAAATAATAATCAGAAACATAAATCTTCCAATTGCAGAAGAAATATGTTTGTGAAACCATTAAAGGAGGCACAGTGATGACAACATTATGTTTCTTGAGGAAGGAAAAACTCAGAAGAGACTAAGAGTGGTGCTCCATCTCTACCCTTAAACAAATGAATCAATCCTAAAACCAAGAAATAATTAACCATGACTTCTACCAAACCTTGTATTAGTGGGAGCTTGTGGAGTGAAAGCCGGTCACAGAGAATGTCATTCCTCTTTGCACTTTGGCTTAACATGATGAATGTTGTACTGGTTCCCCTGTAGCAGAATGCCAGAATGTATCATCTTAGATCTTACCTCGTTGTCTAGACTTTCCTTAGACTAGGCAAGGTCATATATATTAGAATAAAGAAACTGTTGATGATATCTAAAAAGAAATTATTGAATCTTGCAATCTTGCCACCAGATTTGCACGATGCGAATCTTGCCACCAGATTTGCACGATGCGAAGGTCGAGAGAAAAGAAAAGGAAAAAAAACACCAAGTACTGGTGGTGAAGGCGAAGATTGGAGTAACAATGAAGGAAAGGCAAGAAAAACAAGGAAGAAGAAATGAGTGGTTTAGGTTTGGGATTGTACCCAATCCGTCACTGTTGAGGTGGCCTTAAGGTCGTTGGTGAGGTATGACCTTAGAAGCCAGAAGCGGGAGCGGGGATGGAAGCGGGGGCGGGGAAGCGCGACTACTTAGAAGATTCTAAATTTGGGAGCGTGATGGGAGCGTGCGCTAATAATTTTTAATATTTATTAATTATTGTTATCAAAACTTATAAATACCTTAAAATTTATTAGAATTTATAAAGTTTAGTTCAAAGTTACAGAGAGATCTTTCGCATGTTAATTTTTTATGACGTCAAAGTAAGAAATCTTTAGTTTCTTGGTACTTTGATAAATGTGTATTGAAAATATTCCAATTTCTCTCACAAAATTTATGTCATCTTCTAAAATTATGGTCATATTATGGGAAGCGATCATGTCGTCGGGGAAACGAGCTTCCGTCCCCGGAGAAACGAAGCTCCCGTCATCGGGGAAACGAGCTCCAAACGAGCTCCCAAGTAAGAAACGCCGAATCGAAGGTTCTTACTGAGATTCGTTGACCTCCTAGGAGTTTCTGGCTTCTAAGGGTATGACTAGCAGATGGTGAGATCAATGTTGATGGCTATATGCAGATGATAAGGAAAAAGAATCGGCATTGGGGAACCCAAATAGCAGGAGAAATGTGATTTAGGATTGTACAAATTGGTATTCATTTGATAATCTTAACTGGCTTTCAAGGTAATATATCAGTTGAAAAAACCTGTCAACCATATTGGCTTTACGGGCCCTTAAATATTGGCTTTATCGCATTTCTTGGGTATTAACCAAGACTTGCATAGATGGAATGCTACTAGTTGTTTTGAGAAGGTTCATGTTGGGTGCCTGTATATGACATTTTGCAGCCTAATATGTACGTGTATTTAAGCATGTTTGCAGCTATATAGTAAATCCACCATGCAGCTGTCATTGATGCCGCCACGAACAACATTTTGAACAGAGTGTAGGGACTAGGAGGTGTTCCTTGGTTGCATGAGATTAAATTACATGACCAAAAAGTTAGGTTCAAACCACCAATTGGACTCCTATATTTTAAGACAGAAGGCCTTCTCTTTCTCCTAGCTAGGCTAGCTTAGATAGGAATTCGACTAAGTACAAAGGGTTAAAGTAGCCATTAAAAGCATTGTTACCTAGTGTCAGTGTTCTAAAAGCGGCCTAGGTGGCCACCCGAGGCCCGCCTAGGTGCCTACCTAGCACCCCCACCCTCCTCTCCCCACATGCCCGACTATGCATGTTTTTGAATTTTAGGGACTTCTTCTGCAATTTTCAGTAGGTTTTTTGATTTTTTTTTTTTTGAACCACCTAGATTTAGGCTGGCTAGGCGCTAGTCGGCGGGTGCCCGTCCGACTAGCACTCTTCACAACCTTGCCTAGCGTATTCACGTAGCGGTTAACTACAAAATGAGATTATGGACATCAAATCGGAGATCGTTCTCCCGACATTCTAAAGTACCATTGAAATTCTTTCTTCCGACATTTGGCTAAAAGGGCATATTATTTGCATTCTAAAGTACCATTGGAACTCTTTCTCCTGACAACAGATAGGAGATCTTACTTTGTCGAGGTCATATGTCTTTTGTTCAGCCAAAAGTGTTCCGCTCTACTTATTATTACTTACTGCGCTCCTTCAACTCATAACTTCCAGCTTATTCAAAAAGAGAAGTGACTTGCTTATAAGAGCAAGATGCGTAGCTGGCTTGTCAAAGGCTTAAAGCATGGAAATGTACCCAAAAAGTACAGTAACAACTATGAGATAGCCTCCCTGTCACCTAATCACCTAATACCCGCTACTAAGGATTGAAAGTAGCACAATCGGCTATATGACAGAACTCTAGATTGTATCTTGCTTCATAGGCGACCATGTTCCATCGGGACAATGCTTAGATGTCGATTTGAGTCATGGCTTTAAACTAAGTCAAACATATTTATGCATAATTAGTACTAGGATGTTTATCATGCAACAAAAATACTCGTCCCAAACCTCCAAGGAAAAACT
This sequence comes from Iris macrosiphon, assembly GCA_036927795.1. Classification (NCBI taxonomy): domain Eukaryota; kingdom Viridiplantae; phylum Streptophyta; class Magnoliopsida; order Asparagales; family Iridaceae; genus Iris; species Iris macrosiphon. The sequence goes on from JAYESA010000001.1 coordinate 178,482,637, forward strand.
GACAGAACCAAAAAAACAATGTCAGGTAGAAAATACTGATCACCCCCGTTGATCACAAAAGGATAGTAGATATATGCCAGACTATGCATGAAGTCACACCACATATGCTAAGAAGAACTTGGGAAAGTCAGGATAGAACTATCCCACATACCTCCTCACATGCACAGAGCTATACCAGACTTTAAGAGTAGTTTGGAAAAGAGGTCACATTGCCTTTAAAGGAGTCAATTGCTCCTTCACAATGCGCAAACAAGGAAAATATGGTTGGCCAATACTTCAAAAAGGGATGATTACAAGATAAACCAATCTCGCCCTCCCTCCCTATGTCACACAAACAGACCTAGAGGAATTTAGTGACGAGATCATTTGGCCTCGGAGAGGAGCTAATTACTACTTATGGGGTCTTGATAGGGATGACATGACCGGGAGAAGGTGTGTTGAAGAGATGAAAGGTGGACCAATTTGTGTGTTTTTAGTTAGTCAATAAAGTAGGAAACTGAGGTTACAACTTAACTATCAGGTTTGTTCGTCAAGATCACCTCAATAATTCATCCCTTTCATCTTACAACATCTCTCAATAGTCCTTGACAACCAATATTGAATCCAAATCACAAGGAATCGTGACAGTTAAAACCTTAGGCCCAAAGAAATATGCAAGGAACTGGTCTCTTGAATGGATGAGTATTTTGAATATGATACATGTGTGTGCATGTGAAGAGTGTTGCATGTATATGCATAGACACAAGAGAAGAAGACAAGCTCCACACCTTATGGTTAACATGTATGTATGGAGGAAAGAAGTTTATCGCACAAGTAAAAAATAAATAAATAAATAAAGAGATATTTAAAAGAAATGCAAGGTACAGGCTTTTATACAATTGACCATGTAAACCATGGTATCATATACATCATTAATTTATTCCTCCAAACCAAGATAGGATACACACAGTAAAAAAAAGATCCAACAAGTCTTTACAGGACTTAACTACCATTTGCATTTTTATGCATTTCCCCCTACCCTAGTGCTGTCATATACTTTTAGGGTTAGCATTACCATAACCAACTAAACACAAACACATTTTCATTGCATGCGTACAATGAATTTATGTTTCTAGCACCTAAATGTTGCAAACATAAGGTCTGTTTGCCAAATCCATGGGATCCTATGTTCGGTTGGGCCCTGGATTTGGATTTGGAAAATGGTAATGATTACTTTTACAATCCAAAACCAGGATTTGGAGGCTACTATCCCACATCCACCTCTCCAATCTTGAGAGGGAGAAAGCTGGGTTTGGAGTTTTTTTGTTGTTGTTTTTATAATTTTATTGTTCTATTAAATACTTAGTTAACAATAATCAACAATTAATTAACTAATAACATAATTAAAATTTAATTATTTAGTTAGCATTTTAAATATGAAATTTTTAGTCTTAGTTAATATAAATAAGTTGTTAGGATATTTATTTAATATAATTAATTAATATAGTTAAAAAATATTTAAATATATAATACTAATAGGTAATTATAAATTTAACTAGATAATGAATTAGTATGTACTATAATACTAATAGGCAATTACAAATTTAACTAGATAATGAATTAGTATATACTATTGTTTTATTATATAATTAGAATAGTTAATTAAAACTAAAATAATTAATTAATATTTAAATCAACTAATTAGTTTTTCAAGTTATAATTAACTAATGAAATAATTTGGTCCACATTAATCATAAGTACTTAGTAATTATGATTACTAGTTAACCATACTATTTTGTTAATTAGATAATTAGGTAACTAATATTTTATGATTATTAGTTAACCATAATAATTATGTTCATTAGTAACCATAATATTAGGCAACTAATATTTTCATAAAATTATGACATTTAATTAGTTAATCATAATATTTTGTGAATACCAATTTTCTATATTATTAATTAACCATAATATTTCTTCTTGTAAATACATCCTACTGTCCACACAAAGAATTTGGATTATGTCCACTTCCAATGCCAAATTCCAGGTTTACCAAACAGCTTTTGGTCCAAAATCCTGAAATTATAAATTCAGGTTTTGGTCCAAAATCTATTATGGATTTGTAAAATCCAAATCTAGAACCAGTTACACGTTACCAAACAGGCTCTAACAGTAGAATGTGAGAATCTCTCCCAGTTCCCAGTAAAGAAAGCCCAAATACAAACTGCCGTTGCGCAACTGACACAGCAATAAGGTAAGGTGCATAACATTTTTGTCCTGCAGCATGGTCAGGATGTAATTGGAGATATCCTTCTATATGAATAGTTCACCAGATATTGTTCACAATTAAATCACAGAGACAGCTTAAACTGACACAAAAGTGACCAACTAACTGACACAAAAGTGACCAACTAATGGTGGTATCCTAAACCCCAAAACTTGAAGAATATTTACTTCACAAACTTAAAATCGCATTAAACTGAGAATTCTAAGCATAGATTTTGGCATGTGTACCTAATGCATTCCATGGTCTTGAGAAAAAGATCCATTTTTCTCCTTTCAGTTCCTTCTCTTTTTTAACCTTCTGGTATACCAATATGTTAAAATCTTCCACATTCTTCTTTTCTCCATAAAATTCTTTTCGCTGTGCTCCTTCAAGTACCAATTCCTGTTTCGTAACTAACCATATACCAAACATCTTATAGAAAATTAACAACAAAACATCATCCAGAACTTTTTGGGTTGGCTACATAAATACTTATGTTCCATTCAGCATTTTAGAGGCCATCTTCTCTCTAACATTAGCAAAATCCATAACCTTTTTGACTGCTTAATATTTCAATCCAAGTTATCTTAGGTCTATCCCTAGTTCAAGAAGCTTCTTTACTTAATAGCATATCACTTGTCTAACTAATTTGGAATTTTCTTTATTAAAGATCTATAAACAGTAAATTTATTTCTACTCAAACTTTCTTTATCTTCTCTAGTTCCTTTGAGATGTTTCAAAACTTCCTTTGATGTGCAGTGGTTGTAGTATACTATTACTCTATACATAAACTGGCTCCATCGGTAATTACATCAATGTGGAACTGTGCCGTTAGACTTCTCTTTCTTAATTTTAGTTGTTCGTCAATGGCGTTGCTTCTACTTGCAGTTGTTTCTTCTTGCAGCCCGCATACTGCTACACATAATACGTTAACTGATTGTATGTGACACTCATTTAACCTAAGGATATGAAGCGAAATAGATGTTGTATGGATACTGAATGGAGAGAAACCAGCTATGATGCCACTAATCAAAATTACAAATTAATGGATCACTGTATAAGTAGGAGTTATGAAAAGGAAGATGGAAGTGAAAGTGGAAGGAGCTATATTCATCAAATGATAAACATATATGTAATTTTGCCCATTGAAAAGGCTCAATCATATTCACTTATATATTCTCATGCAGCATTTAAAGAGGTGTAATGTGGGTCGGGCCCACTGTTGACCAGTTTTGACCTGGTCAAGGCCTGGCTTTTAGCCGAAACCCCAAATCCAGCCTGGCCCAGAACCCGGTGTGAGTTGGCTTGGGCTAGTCTAGGCTGGGTCCGGTTCGGATGGGGATCGGTCTGGACCTATTGATTAAGAAGGAAAAAAAAAATTGACCCATTAAGTTTTGAGTCTACTATTTTAAAAAATATCCGGTTTGGGCCACCATCTAAACAAAAAACTAGGTTCATTATTTATTAAAAAAAAACTAGTAAGAAAAATAAACAAATTTTATTTTATTTAATTGAAAAAAATTCAATATATACTATTGTCGTTAGATAGTGTTTGTTGATATGACTTATATTTTGTGTTAGGGATTTTCAGAAAAAGACCCAAAATACCTCTTATTAACGTAAAAAAAGGTTAAAGTGGAGGTATTTTGGTAAAAATACTCCCTAAAAAGACCGTATTACCCTTAAATATGGTTGTTTTACCAAAATCACCCCATGGATTCACGTTATAATATAGGTTATTAGGGAGGGATAAAATTGTAGTGCCCCGCTCCGCGTTGGCACTATGTACAAGAGATAACGGTTTGCTGACTCAAAAAGGAAACATTCTTGAAGAGCTCCTTGTTGAACCAGAAGATGACCGATCTAGGTGAGTGGGCAGAACTTCATTCTCTGATTCTTGCACGCCTTAATAATGAATCTGAGTTTTTGCAATACTTGTTTGCTTAATAAGATAATGTTCGCATTGAGAATGATAGAACGAGAACCTGCATGCTTAACTGAAAAACTTGATTGCTTGTCTAAAAGAGACAGAACATTGCCATGCTAATAACAAGAGTAAGGGATAGCTTAAACATGTTTCCTTATCGCTTGTGTATTGATAGAACTACTTCGTGCTTGAACTTGATCAGAGAGATGACGGCTTGTCCGCACAGAGATAGAAGAGAAGAGATAGATGGTCTGCTTGTTCATTTCGCATGCATCATAGAGTTTATCTGATAGTGTTTCATGCATTTGCATCGGTCGGACAATGGTTATTAGTGCAGAGCTAAACCTTGGTCCCGACTGCTATTTTGAGCGTATTTTAGTGAATAGCAACCATGAGTCACAGCTGCTAATAGCATCAAATAAAGGAGTCATTAGTTAGCTGGATTACCGCTACTGATCCTGAGTTTCTTGGGGACCGGCATCATATAGATAGTTCATCTTGTTTGCTTGATAGAAGGATAGTTCCTAGATGTTGCATTGTCCCTAGAGTTTTTGAGTATAGCTCACGAGATACGCTGCTCACACCCTGATAGTAGAAGAATCGGCTTGTCTTGTGAGCTTGAATAAATCGAATTTGAACTCTATTTTTCAAGAGATGTTTTCAAAAAAGAAGTAATATGACTCCCTTCCTGTACTGCATGAAATGAACCTAAGTAAAACTAGAAAGATCACTAGTAATGTAATATTTTATAACATAATTACTTAGTGTTGGTTTTAGTGAATGTTGCTTCTGTTCGTTGATTTTATACTCACCAGTATTTTCTCCAAAGTGATGACCCACCAACAGTTTGCTTGTTCGCAGGTGCTGGATCGTCCGAGGAAGCGATAGCCGTGCCTCATCCCCAGGACCCGAAAATCTGGTGTCGATGCCTTGAACCGTATCGAGATGTTTTGAGTTGCTTTTGTATAGAGGGTCATAATGTATGGAACGATGCCATTGTATTCAGAGAACCTCGTGCCTTGACCTTTGTCCCGTATACTCAGATGGATTACTGCTTGTAATAGTGCTCCTCCGCTGCGTACTCGATCGGTTCAATGATAGCCACAACTTTAACGATGTTGCCTTGTGCGAGCGCAACTCCAGGCTCGCACGGCATCACGTCTCCATGGCAAACGATATAAGTCCCGCGGGAGCGCCGAGGCGCGGTGATTCGTGCCCGGTGGGGGCGTTGTCGAGACCTTCGGGATCATGGCGTGACAAAAATGGTTAAAAAAACAAACTGTTAGTATTTACTGCAGTAGGACCCACATTAGGGGGGCGGCGCCGGTTCCGACCGAGCTCCCAACCGGACTGGGCCGGCCCATATCACACCTCTAAGCATTTATACACACATTTCATTAAGTCTTCATTGATTATACATGCTAAAATAACAAGCATTAATTCCTAGGAAGCATGGATACTCCGAATATGCTCCCATATCACATTGTCTTTGTCATCACTCATCACACGCACAGACTATAACTAGTATACAGACTGCCATGTATATGGATTCATTCTATGCATGCTATATGGCAGTTTCTAATAGGGTAACTATCTTCACACCAAGATTTATGCATAATGTGTCAATAGACTAGTGCGGCCATGATGCCCCCGATAAACTTCAATACATTCCATACAAAGATATCATACTACCACAATGCTTTAAATCCAATGAGAGGGATAAGAACAAGTTGATCAACAAGGAATCGCAAAAGAAGAAAGAAAAGCAAGCACAAGAAACAAAAACAAAAAAAAGCTGATTCTTAAATTTGCATTAAAAAGGAGTAGCACTTAGTTAACCCTCCAACAATGAGGCTACAAATTTCAACTAACTAAATGCAGATGAGATACTACATAACTTATTATGATAACCAAGTAACAAGATAACATACACTAAGACCATAACATGTCCACTCTATATTGCAAGGGACACGAATATGACACGATATTTATATCGGTGTATCTTATAGTATCTTTGCGTGTTTATCTCGTGTCCAATATGTGTCTGATAATATGTGGCATGACACTGATTTTGGGGTGTTTTTAAACTGACTGTTTATGAAATATTTTAAAAACCGCTGCTTGTTAATTTTTTTTTAGGCACTGGATTTGACCGGCTCAAAACCCTCCCAAAATCGATGTAAAATAATTTTGGGTGTCTTTATAAACATCCTAAATCGACGGATTTGAGCGGTTTTATTATTTTATTATATTTATATCCTCACCAAAATATACAATTATAACTATTAATACATTATCCTATTTTTTTCTTTTTTATCTATGTTTCTCTTCTACTTCTTCCAAATTACGACGATTACTTTTTCCGGTAAGTTCTTAAAATCTCTCTCCTAGACATTTCTATTATTTCATGAGTTTCTATTATTTTGGTCAAATATCCAAACTTCTCTCATACTTTCATCCAAGTGTTTCTATTATTTCGTGTGTTTCTATTATTTTATTTATTTATGGACATAATGGTAATTTTATTCGTGTAAAAAATTTCAAAATCGCTCGTTATGGATTACCAAGCATGGGTTGGACAGGTTTAAAAACCGCTACTTAAAACCACCCAAAACCGGACCCCTCATAACCGGTACTCTGGGTCTGCTTCGCAATTATGGAAGTAGCGCTTATAAGGTATTTTTAAAGTACCGGTTATGAACGGTTATGAGAGGCCCGGTTTTGAGCGGATTAAAGTAGCGGCTTTTAAACCAATCCAATACATGATTGGTAACGAGCGATTTTGAAAATCTTTTTACAAGAATAAATTAAATTAAATTAATAAAATCGCTCAAAACCCACCGATTTGGGACGTTTATAAAGCCACCAAAAATTATATTATACCGATTTTGGAGGATTTTTAAGCCGACCAAAACCAGTGCTGATAAAAATTACCAAGCAGGAGTTTTCATAAACGGGCGATTCGAAAACACTCCAAAACTGATGAAAACACCGTTACCAAGCAAAACCGATGAAAACACCTCGTAACCACTACCCCTTACAATTGCCAAGCAGGCCCGAAGTCTCCACTAAAAACCCAACAACAATGTATATTTGCTCCATAATCGCAGAATTGTGCATGCATCATTTCATCAAACAGGAATGGAGAAACACTGACCGGGCTTGTAAAACACAGAGAGCCCGAAATCGGTGGCCTTGAGCGGGGCGTCCTCGTCCGCGCTCGAGAAGAGGAAGTTCTCCGGCTTGAGATCCCTGTGCATGACCCCGAGCGAGTGGCACGCCTCGACAACCCCGACGATGGTCTTGATCAGCGCCGCGGCCTTCCTCTCGGTGTAGTGGCCCTTCTGGATGATTCTATCGAACAGCTCCCCTCCGGCGCAGAGTTCCATCACCAGGTGCACGAACAGCGCGTCCTCGTAGGTGCCCTTGATCCGGACGACGTTCTGGTGCTCGGAGAGGTGGTGCATTATCTGGATCTCGCGCCAGACGTCGTCGTAGTCCTCGCGGCAGAGGAGCTTGCGCTTGGGGATGGACTTGCAGGCGTACTCCCGGCCGTCGCGCTTGTCGACGCAGAGGTAGGTGGTGCCGAACTGGCCCTGGCCGAGCTTCTTGCCGATGCGGTAGTGGTCGCGGAGGTTCGAGGTCTTGTGGGGGAGGACGGAGGTGGGTCTGGAGGAGGAAGAAGGCTTCATTCTGGCAAAAAGATTGGATCTTGATCGGAAAAGCTGAGACTTTTGGGGGTTTTTTGGAAAAAGATGGGATCTTTGTTGATGTTTTGGGAAAAAAAAGATTGGACCTTTGGTGATGGATTTGGGGTTAGGATGGAAAAGGTGAGATTTATTTGGGTTTTCTCGAAAAATATTGGTTCTTTCGAGATGGGGAAGGTTGAAGCTTGCTTGCTGGTGAGTAAAGTTTTTTCAGAAATAGGAAAGGAAAGTGGAGGTTTTTAATAGGGAATGGAGATTTAAAAAAGCGGAAGAAAAACAAAACAAGTTTTTTAATGTTTTATTTGGGTGTGGAAAGAAGAAGAGGAAGAGTAGATAGAGGTCCTAGTCAACTATTTAGGGGAGGAGGAATGGAAGAGGTCTCATTGGTGGGGGGAGGAAGAAGGTTTTGTTTTTTGTGTGTGAGAGAGAGAGAAGAGACGAAAAAAAAAAAATTTGACATCGATAAGGGTTTGTTTGTATGATAGTTTTGTATTTATTTATTTTTTTAATGAAAAAATTTAACATTTTCATATCTATGTTTGGTTATATTAGTTTAAAAATATAAAAAAAAATTAATTTTTTAAATATTATTTCATGTTTCTATTACCGATACGAAATTTTTCATATAAATGAACGAATTTGGAGGCAATTGCAACTAAAGTTATAGTTTTGCAAAAATTGTAAACAAATTGATGACTGGGGGAACAAAATAGGGAGCCCGCCAATTTAGTTGGCGAGCGGTAGTGTGAAATGGGGACAGCCCGCCAACTCAGTTGGCGGGTGGGTGGGCTAAAATCTTCTCACCCCCCTCGCCAACTCGGTTGGCTTTTTTGTGGGAGAGTGGAGGGGAGGAATTATAGCCGTTGCAAACGGCTAATGCAAGCTTTTATATATTTCTCTGCCTCAACCAAATCATACAGCACTCTCGCTCTCTTCCCTCTAGCAAAGCCTCCAGCACTCTCTCTGTCTCTCTGCCTCTAGCAAAGCTACCAACACTAAAAAAAGTTATGCCTGCAGCCAAAGTTCATATGAGTTTCTTGTAGCAAAAGTTTTCAACCGTCATGGATCATCGCGTAAGAATTGTATACTCGCACGGCGGTAAAGTAAATGAGTTAAATTACGAAGGAGGAGAAAAGCCAAAAAAAATCAACTTATCTGAATATTAGTTTTGAAAATATACGTAATCATATTATTGAACGTTATTCTATTCGTTACGATTTTATTCCGAAGTCTATTTTTGGTTCTAATTATTTTTTGATAGATAGTGAAGATGCATGAAATTATATTCTTGAGATTAATTCACAATCACGGTATATAAAAATATAGGTTATTAAAGTAGCAACAACATTAGATAATAGAAATAGTGAATATTATTTTGAATACCAGCATATTAGTTCGGGTGCCAGTCCTTCTCAACAAATTGTTTCATATTTCTAAGAAGGTCATTCATCAGATGAATCTAACCATGATGATGATAGTGACAACGACGATAAAAATAGTGATAATTTAGTTGAAATATAGATTATACGGTAGATGATGATGTTGTAGAAGCTATCACTGATAAAGTATTTAAGGGACAATCATTTCCTAGCCGTTCTCACTTTAGAAGCTTTATAAGTAATTTAGCAATTAAATATAATTTTAGTTGTTCAGCTAGTGTTATGAATAATGCTCGTGGAATTATATATAGTTGTGATCAACCGAATTGTAATTGGAGAGTATATGTCAAATTCATTGGAAATGGCGATATAGTTAAAGTTAGTACATTAGAAAATTGTCATTCTTGTTTAGGGTGACTTAGTACATGACGTGATCTACTAGCTACCGCTGCATGGATTAAGACCATGATAATTGACATTATTAGAGATAACCAGTCATATAGTCCATCACAAATTGTTAAAGAAATATATAGGGAGCATCGTATACAAGTTAGTTATTCCAAAGTCTGGAGAGCCTGAGAGACGACATTACAAAAGACCAGCATTTCAACACTTGCTAGACTCGCTTGCTAGATCGTATAATGAAACGGATGCAGAGAGTGTGTTTAATATAATTAAAGACGAGAACATAATGTTGTACGATTGGCTTATTGGTGTAAACGATGTCGTTGATTTGAATATTGGATAACAGCGTATGCTCCTTGTCCTAGATTAGATATTAACACTTCTAATCTTGTTGAATGTTTCAATAGCTGGATTAAAAAATTACGAGATAAGCCAATAACAATACTTCTCGATGGTATTAGAGCCAAGATTATTACACTTCATGACAATCGTAGAAAAAATGCTGAAAATATAGACACAGATTATTGTCCGAAGATGTTAAAGACTATGGCTTGTATTATCAAAGAGAAGAATCACCTAGAAATATTAGCTATTGATAGTTATAAGTTTGAAATAATAGACCGTGCAACAAGTAGAACCTATATTGTTAATATAACTGACAGATCTTGTACATGTTTTAGATGGTACCATACTTATATACCATGTATACATGCATGTTTTGTTTGTAGATATTGCAATATTAGTATTGATAGTTTTTATCCTCCAGTATTTTCGACGGAGACCTTGAGAAGTGTATACGCACCAAAAATGGAACCAATTTCAGTTCCCTATAAGATCCAAGCTCCTTTGGTTATAGGAGAAATTTGAGTACCAGATGTAAGACGCAAAGCCGGAAGACCAAAGAAGAACCGCATTAAACCCCGGGATTCATCGACAAGAGATCTTTGTTGTAGTAATTATGGTACGATGGGACACAACCGAAGAAGATGTACTAATCAACCGAGAGAGTAAAATAGAATTATTTACAAACTTAGATATATTGTAATAGTGAGTCTGATAATGAAAGTTGACAAATATTGCAATCAAACATTGTTACAAATCATACTTCTAAACATTCATCTACTCATCCTCCTTCTTGTCTTGCTGAGTCTGGGTAGGCAGCGGTACTGATGGAGTCGAAAAAAACTATGTGAATATCTAGTAGCTTTCATCTCCAGCATCCTGGTGACTAATGTCCGCTCCAGCATACTCGTGACTAGGGCCCGCTCCAGCATATTGGTGACTAGGGCCCGCTCTAGCATAGTATTGGAAAATATCTTCAGCATATTGGTGAATATGGCTCGCTCCAGCATAATATTGGGAAATGTCTCCAACATACTGGTGAATAGGTCCCTCTGCACCATCCCTCCTACGACGACGAGAGTGTCTCTGTCGTACAATGTCGGTCGGATATTCTGGTGGAAGACATGATTGTACTAGAGGCATTTCAGGTTTTCGCCCAATACCGAGATGATCAACACGAGTCTCGACTTTGTGGGGGAAGATTTATCTCAGGTTGATGCAAATATTGTTGGTACACCACTATGAAATATAAAAGATATAAATTAATTTTTTTTTATCATATCTATGTATATGTAATTTTAAAAGTGTAATAAAGGCATACCAAATTATGCATGCCATCGACAAAAGCACGCAAAGTAGAATCATCTATGGATCTACTCTTGAATATTTGCTCCTCATATTTGTATACTCGGTTGCTCATAAGAGGGCATCCACACCATTGCCTATAATCCAAGTTACCAATGTCTGCATAATATAAACAAAATTTTAGCAAACTATTTATACTAAATCAATACGAATAATGAGTAACTTAGAACTTACATTCATCAGCAGATCTTAGTCCGGGAGACATGTCCCTCACACTATAATTCTTGAACCGATTATTCCAATCAGCAACGAGACCAAGGATTCATTGTATTGTATTTGTTGGCTCATAACTGACAGTAGGTGGATCATAAGGAATTATTTGACTCATCCCAATTTGTCTAAGAACACGGTCTGCCGGATGGTACATGGTGAACCGATCATATATAATATAAGATTTGTGTAAACTAAACGAATATGATATTCTCTTGATTTCTGGAGCATCATCTTCACATGTGTAAGGTAACCAAGTAACCTATTTAATGACATTATATCAAATAGATATGATATTTCTCTACGATCATAACTGTAATAATTTAAAAATATTTATCAGATATTTAAATAATTATCTCATGATACTGCAGTGTATCAAAATCGCTACGATAAAGTGATACACTCTTGTATTGGTAGTGCTGATAATCCACTACATCTGTAGGCCATCGCATAGCAACCGGAAAGACTCCAACATCACTGAGAATGCTAGTAATAGGCCTACCAATATAGAAGTGCTCGTAGGACCAGAACTATAAACAAAAATATGACATTAGTACAAACAAAATTTGTATTCTAATCTAACTAATTTATGTCTTTCATTCATACCTGAATCAGTAAAATACATCTACAAATACTCTTGCGACTGGATCTCTCAAATTCTGTCAAATTTGCGTACAAAAATGCTATGGTAGCAGCTTCCCATGCATGATGAGTAAGTTTTGTCAAATCATCCAAGAATGGTAGAAGTTGCACATTTATCATATTTTTTGATGCGTCAAAAAATAAAATTGTACCACATAAACAGAGCAAATACGCTATAGTGCAAAGAATGACCTGAAAATATTAAGTGCTATATAAACACTAAATTAAGTCATAAACAAACCTTACTAATTAAAATATATACCCGTATTTCATCTACATCAACCATCGCGTCAATAGTGTGATGTAGGTCCATGAAGTTGCCACAAAGCCATGTAAACTTCACAAAATGGCCGTCTTTTATACCAGATGGAGGGGTATGTAAACACCCTAATTTTTTTAGAATTTAATTTTAGAATTTTAAATATTAAAATTATGAATTTTTGAGATTAAGGAAGATTTTTCTGTAATTTTTAGCTAATTATAATAAATGTTCGTTCATGGATCTATAATTATGTGTATTTAATTAATTATTAATATAGTGCAAAAAAATATTTTTTGGTGTACAATTAATATTAGAGTATTGTGTAATTTTTCTGAAATTTATTGGAGTCCAAAACTATTTTTAATGGCTATCTATGCATATATATATTTATTGTTTTAATAAACCAACCCAAACCAACCCAAACTAAACCGAACCAATCCAAACCAAACTAACCGAACCCGGATTCCATGCTCGAACCCGCAACCCGAAACCTACCAACCCAAACCCACCAACACCCCATCTACTGTAAGAGCCCCAAAACCTCCATGACCCCATCTCTTTCCCTTCTTCCAGGAACTCCCTTCACGCCCCCTATATAAAGCCTAGCCTAGCCGACCACCATCACCATCAACTCCTCTTCCAATCCTGATGAGCCCTGACCGCCAGACAGTTGCCGCCGCACGCCGCAAGACGCCTCCGCACAACCGCCCAAAATTCTGAGCAGCAGCGAGCATCGAGGTACACTACTTCTAGCCTTTGTATCTTCCTGCACAATTATCCAAATAGTGACCCGTCGAATCCTATGCGAAGATCATATGACCCTCTTGAATCATGTATAATTAGTTCGGTGTATCGTGTCGTGTGTCGGTCGCAATTCGTGACGCAAAACAGAAAAAAATGACTCACTTTGTAGTTCAGAAACTGTTCCAATCACCTATGTTCATGGCTGATTTTCTTCCAATCTACTTAATATTTTTAAATTCTACTTAAATAGTAATTTAGACGATATAAACAAGTTTTAATATTTTTAATTAGCTTATTTTAATTCGATGTATGAAGTGTTTTATTTGCTGTTGAATTTGACAAAAAACTTAATTTTCTAAACCCTAAATTTTCCAAAACTGGGTACAACCCGCTAAACGAGATAACTTTGTCGTGTGCAAATTGTACTAAAAGACGCGTATCGTCAACGCGGACGTGTGAGATTTCGCAAAAGTTGATTTGGAAGTGCGTGCACAACGGAATCAACGCGTATCCGTAAAAAAATTTCGTATCGGCTTATTCTGACACTCATCATAATTTCGTGTGTGCTTATCGTTTCATAACGAAACTTGCGTCATCGAATTTGCAGTGTTATTCTGGTCCTGTGACCCAAGTTTGGTTCGATTCTGAGAACGTTGATGAAACACCGTTTTGCGGGCCCCACGGTTTTACTTAACGGACGTTTTTGTAACCGGCTCATCGGAATCATGTTCCGTTGGATTCGTATTATCGTTCTGAACTCGTAGACACTAAGTTTGACGAATTTGGGAGAACTTTATCTTTGACACTTTTTTTGGTGGGAAGTGGGCCACATGTGAACCCCGCTTTGACCAGAAACTGTCAATTCTGCCCTTGTGTCAAAATTGGACTTATGTGTAGTCAATCCTAGCTAATTCAAGTTTTTTTAGAACAATGATGATATTTGTTTCAGCATCCGGGGACGTACCTAGAGATTTCCTTATATCGGAATAACTAACGGAGCTCAGAACACAGACAAGTGTACCTTGCCAACTTGCAGTAGATCATGTGACATTATTGTTTGAGTTCTTTATATATATATATATTATGTGATGTACCTGTTCAACCTAGGACCGTGAGACGTTGCTTAGCGTACGAACAAGATTCAGGTATTGTAAACCCCCTGAATTTTCAAAATTTTAAAAACTGGATTTTTCACAAATTTTTGGAATTTTCTGTAATTTAAAAACAGGGTTTTAATTTTTAAATGATTTTTAATTGATAATAAATTATATTAAAATATTACGAAAATAATATTTTTTGGTGTAAAATAAAAAACTAGACTTAGGACAATTTTTCTGGAATTTATTGGGCCCCGGACCTATTTTTAAATTACCAAAAACTATTTATTTAATTATTAATTTATTTATTATTTATTTATAGGTTATTATTAATATTAATATTATTATTTTAATTTAATTAAACCCAAATCGAGCCCGGCCCGGCCCATTGGGCCCAAACCGGGCCCAGCCCCACCCGGCCCAGACCCCGCCTTAGCGAGTCGGGTCGGATCCGCCTGCCCGAACCCGACCCGACCCGACCGCCTGAACCCGTCTCCCCCACGACGCCCGTGCCCGCTTCTTCCGTCGACCGCCGCGCCGCCCGCCGCGTCCTCCGCTCCGCTCCGCTCCGCTCGGCCGCTCCACCTCGCCCACGACCACCCCCTCTCTCCGCCTCCTCCGCCCCACTCGAACCCCGACAGCCCTATAAATCTCCCCTCCCCCTTCCTCTCCGGCCACCGCTCCTCCCCACCACGCCGCCACCGCCTCGCCGCCTCTCGCCTCGCCGCCGACGTCGCCCAGCGCCGCAGCCACCGCCCGCAGCTCCTCCCTCCACCTCCAGCAGCGGCGAGCAGCAGCAGCAATCCCCCCCAGCGCCGCCTTCAGCGCCGTCGCCGCCGTGCGCCTCGCCGCGCTGCCCCGCCGCAGCCAGCCCCCCCACGCCGCCGTCCCAGCCGCCGGAGCCTCGCCGCAGCACCGGAATACCTAACCCTAACCCTAATTCCTTTTTCCTGTGTCGGACATGGACATAGGACACAGTGTCCGTGTCGAGTTGGACACAGCGAAACTCCGATTTTTTAGCGGGGTTCAGGTACGCGTAACTTTTTGCTCGTAGCTCCGTTTTCGATTCCGCAAATTGCGTTGCGAAGCCTGGATGACCCTCTCGGTGTCCGGACAAACCGTTCGGGGCATCGCGTCCTGTGGTGATCGCACACCGCGATCCAAAAACAGGAAAAACCAGACCCTGTTTCACCCCGGAACTGGGTACGCTCCGCCAAACGGGATGACTTGGTCGCGCGCGGTCTTCACAGATACGTGCGCGTCGTCGATACGGACGTGTGGGATTTCGCGGAAGTCGATTCGGGGGTGCGTGCACCCCGGAATCAACGCGTATCCGCGGACATCGCCCGTATCCGCCTTTTCTGCAATTCGACCTAACTTTGTGTACACACGTCGGATCGAGACGAAACTTGCGCCATCGGACTCGTAGCAATACGCTGGTCCTGTGGGTCAAGTTTGGTTCGATTCTGAGAACGTTGACGAAATCGCGTGTCGTGGGCCCCACAGGCCCCGCTCGACGGGCGATTTTGTGTTCGGCTCATCGGAATCCAATTCTGAAAGTTCCGTTGGGTTCGTATCAGCGTTCCTGACCTGTTGACACTGAGTTTGGTGAATTTGGAGACCTTTGACCCGGACGCGTTTTTCGGTGCAAAGCGGACCCACCGGTGGACCCCGTTTTGGCCCGAAACTGCCGTTTCTGCCCTTGTCTCCAAATTGGACCCAAGGACAGGCATTTCTAGCTGATTGATATTTTCTGGATCTGATGGTGATGTTTATTTCAGCAACCGGAGTACCGCCTGCAAATCCAACCGAAGTCAGAGCCGCAATCAGAGCCGGAACCACAGGCAAGTGTACCTTGCCAAAACTTGCAGCTCTGCTACCTATTTCCTGGACTTGGTTATACATCAGTGGGCAAGTAAAGCTTGCCAATTCTCAGATATTTCTGGTTATAGTATTTACTTGATTTCTTGTAGATGCCAAAGTAAACTTGTTTAACTGCTCAACCCAGGACACCTGACACTCTTCATGTGACGGAATTGCCTGAGATATACCTGGTGATTCCGTATAGGTTACATTTTTTATGTCATTACAGTTTACATGCTTAGATTCTATCCTGACTCATTGCATTAGTTCAATCTTGCGTGACTTGTACCTGATATTTCTGGAACTGTGACGTGAGATTACATGGGGTGGGGAGAGTATTACCATATCAAGGCTGATTATAATGTAAATAATGTTATCTGGAGGTGTCCTAGTCTCTGATACAGAGCTTTGGCACAAGTTCTGGCTCTTCGAGAAAATACTGCTATGGTTTCTTCGACACTGATCCTGTAGTAGTCTCAGCCTGAGTATGACTAAAACTCTCACTTGCATATCACTAGCTGGTTTACATATTTACCATGCTGTTTATTTTATTGCTGCACTGCATATGTTTTGGCTTGTATTTTCTGTACCTTGTTATGTCTTCTGAGGACCTGAAATGGACTATGTCCCCAGGTATAGCCGAGGAGAACTACCCCGAGGTGTACGGTACAAGAGCACTCCTTGGAGCAGAACCCGGAACCGAGGACGAGATAGTTGCAGAAGACTTCTCCTGAGCACCGGCTTCACATTCACAGTATTTCCTTTTCAGTATTTTATTTCCAGTCTATGTTTCCTTAAATGTAACAGAATAATTCTCGGATTTGTTTCCCGAGATAACCTTATTTAATATTGCTTATTTATTTCCATTGCATTAATTCTGGCAATTAATCTGTGTTTGTTCTGTGGATGAGATTAGTAATACCTGAGACTTGTACTTAGTACTGCTAGACTACAGCTTAAGCATGCCCTGATGGATCTATTAAATTGGGTTGTCCATCGGTGCGTGCTGCTGGCCATTGCTCACGTGCTCAGTCCCTCGTCATTTTGGGACTGGTGCGTGACATGGTTTTTGTGGTGGCCCATGCAGGTCTACGACTAAATTGTTCGGTTTCAACTTAGGGACCGAACAGGCCTGCAATAAGATAGGATAAATTTTAGAATCTCATCCACTTGCTTGAATCATTTTTGATATCTGTATCGTATTCGAACTAATTTGAACTTGCATCTTGCCTTGATTCCTGTGCGACTCTTATTGGTTATTTTGGATACAGGGAAATGGACCCACAAGAATGCAACGAGACTCCCGTCGGAACACCCCAAGCTACAAGTGTCACATATGACAACGAAGTGACACCAGTCGGAGGAGTTCCACCAACTCAACAGAGCCAGCAGGCAGGTCAACCTACCTCCCGATTCCGGCGCGATGACATCCCACCTCCGCCGCAGTTTGTCCCACCAATGCCCGTGTTCCCACCAGGACAGCCGATCGACGGGCAGCAAATATTCCAAATGATCTACGCGATGATGCAAGCACAGCAACAAGTCCAATATGAGGCTCAGCGTCGCGAAGCTAATTTCTTGAAGGACAGCATTGTAACTGCACTGGAGCAGGCCAACCTACCAGCTCGACGGCCAACTACAGGCTCAATCGCTGACTTCCGCCAACTGAAGCCCCGCACTTTTTCTGGAAAAGAGGAGCCCACAGAAGTTCATGAGTGGCTCACCAACATTCGGCATCAACTTGAAGCAGCTGAACTTCCACGGGAACGCTGGATGACTGCCGTCCGAATGCAATTGACGGACAATGCCCATCACTGGTGGCTATCCGAGGAGATGCGACTCGGACCAGACCTAGTCACTTGGGAGGAATTCTCCAGACTCTTCCAGGAGATGTACATTCCTGCCATCGCTGGATCAGAACTGCGGGACAAATTCAATCGCCTCACTCAGGACTCCATGACGGTGGAAGAGTACAACGCAAAATTCATTTCGTCTGAGCCGCTTCGCCCCCACCCTGATCCCGACTGAGGAAGAGAAGGCCGAGAAATTCTTCGACGGACTGAACATTGAGCTGCAAAAACTGTAACGCCCGCAACCGCACGGTGCGTTACGCTGAGTCGAATTGAATGAAACAAATGCTGGTTATATTTGATTTGTTGGATTTTGGAAATAAGTATTGATTGAGTTGTTTCATGTGCAGATGGCTAGCGGGTTCGATGGAAATCAGGTGTTCGTTCAGAGCAGTACTGAGATAGCTGAGTTGGAATGATAATGCCATCTTCCTTAGTCCGATCGGTCGGATGATTTGTAGAGCACGGCCTGCTCGCACGGTCATACCAGTTGAGTAGATCGCGCTTGCATCGGACCACGGGTTCAAGGGATTGGCCGTATCGGCAGGATAGGATGCCTAACGGGATCAATCATTGTGAGTGGGCTCTTTCCCTTCTCCTCTACTCCTTCATGCCTAATAATATGGAAAACACGTAAAGGCTTGAACACTTGGGCTGAAACATTGGGAATCACTACACTGAGGCGTGCATAGAGTGGACGTCGTTGGCTTGGTAGGATTGTGGCTTGATTTGGTTTGCGCGTTGGATAGTTGGAGCTAGAGTTGGAATATTTCATTTGAAGCAGTTGGTTGAATGATTGGGATTATGCTTGGACAGTTGGATTGAGTCATTGATGTATTAGGAATATCGGGAATCTGGGCGAGCGAGCGTGCATCCGTGTACGAGTATCACTTGGTCGCTTTGTCTTGCAAAGCGAGCAGTTGTGGTTCGAAACCGAACAACTGCATCGGCGAGGGTGTTGTGCCGCTTGATGGGGCATTGTGCCACGAATGGGGCATTGTGTCACTGAAACGGCATTGTGCCATGGGTTAGCTTTGAGCATGGGTGTTGCACCAAGTTAAATACATTGCTGAGAAGCGGCATTGTGAATATGGGATAACTTGATATTTGGTGCCTTGGGCAATATGTTGGAAGAATGGTTATGGATGTTTTGGTTGGATATTTGGTTATGGATGTTTTGGTTGGGTATTCGGTTGAACGAGTCTAGGATCACTTGGTGGGGCGAGAATGTTCGATCCTCTCGTCATACCTACTTTCTGCATGTCACGGACAACCTGTGTACACAGGGTTTGACATTTTCTCGAAACGGCTTCCCGGGGCACTGGGACCGTATCAATCCGGAGGGAAATATTGATTCGTGCTAGTCACGATGCATTGCGGGACCTCCAGCGGGGCTTGCATCCAGGGCTGATAGGGCGCACCGTTAATGCTTGGAATATGTCCTTTATGGCTTTGCCAGTGACTTCATATAGATAAGAGTTGGCTTGCTTTTCTTTTGTTGGTTTGGCTTTCGTGTAGGCGCGACCACCTTGCCTCGGCAAGAGTGTGCACTCGAGATTGGAATATAAACGTTGGTTGAGGATGGATATTGAGGCTTGGGAATGGTTCGATATGTTATCGTGTTGCTTGGACTTGAGCAGGACGATTGCATGCTAGTTTACTTCGGGTTGCTTTACATTTTTGCTTGTCGATTGGTTTGAGTTGAATGCTTGCATGCTTAAACTGCTTTACGGCTTTCCTTAACATGTCATCCATATGTCATGAAATGAATCTAGGATTCAAACTAGAAAGATCACCATATAACTGTTTGCATTCACTATTTTACTTAGTGTCGGCTTAGGCGAGTGGGTTACCCCGCTCACCAGTACGGTTGTGTACTGACCCACGTTTGTGGGCATTATTTCAGGTACGCAGGCGTAGTGGCGCTGCTTGGATATACGAGACATGATGTATGAACTGTAAGTACCTTTGTGGGCTAGAGAAAAGAGCAAGAGCATTTCATCGCCTCCGTGGCATCGCCTTTGTGGCATTGCCTTCGGGGCATTTCATTTGGACCCTATCGTGAGCTTCGCTGCGTATTACTCTGATTGTGTGCTTGGTACACAATACTTGACTTCCGCTGCAACTTGGTTGTTTCAATGATAACATTTGGTGTTTGACAACATCGCCTTGTACGAGCGCAACTCCAGGCTCGTACGGCATCACGTCCCGATGAGAACGATTGTCCTGTGGGAGAGCTGTAAACGTGGTGATTCACGTTCAGCGGGGACTATCGAGCTTGCGGGAGATTGGGGCGTGACAAATTGGTATCAGAGCGCCTGGTTTATTTTCTCGGACTTGGTCCTTCGCTTCATCACAAACTCTAAATAGCTTCCGCGTGTCGTCTAGCTCTTGACTCTACTCGGTGCCGCATTGGATGTTTCATGCAATAAGTCTATATATTGCTGGTTGTGGCTGCATGTTATTCTTGGTTGTGTTGCCTTGGTTGGTTTTCGTAGGATCGTTTAGCCTCGTTAGGCGTTGTTGCATTCGTGCAGCAAGTTGGTTGGCGTTGTTGCATTTGTGCAACAAGTTGAGAGCTTTTGTTGGGTTGGCTTGGCTTGTCGTTCGGAAGTTTCTGATTGCATCAGTGGATCTGTTGGCTGGCAGACGAGATTTGGTTATGTGGCATGTTTTGAGTAGGAACATTCGATGGGAATGGATCGTTGCACGAGTTGCTCGTCTAGCGACTGTGTTGGATAGAAGTTGGAATTTCGGCTGTGGCGCATCGGTTGAGCAGGTTTGAGTTTGGCTTGGGAATATTAGGATAAGTTTGCACGAGTTGCTCATACAACAATGTGTGGAACAATTAGGTATTGGGTTGGAATATTTGGAAGACAATCGTTGCACGATTGCTCGTGTAGCGAAAGTATCAGACGGTTTGAGAATACCTGGAAGTATTGAGAATGGGATATAGCACAAGTTGCCTAACGAGATTGATGGTTAAAGAATTGGCTAAGTTTTGTGTCAGACGTAAGTTGGAATGGCAGGATCTCGCATGAGGGATGGCTCGAACGGATCTTGGATCCAGTGCAAGGAAATCGTAATGCGAGTAGCGACTTGATTCGGAGTGGTATATGGGATACCACATATTGAGCAAGGCACTGAAAATATTTTGGTTTGGACATCAAATGAAAATTGCCTGAACGAACTCGGGTATTGAGAATACATGTTGGTTGGTGCAAGTCGATTGAGTTAAGGAGATTAAAAATGGAGCAAGTGAATATTGAGTTGAGTATATCGAGAACGGACTGGTGCAAATGGAAGTATCGGTGGACTTGACAAGATGGACGAGATCGGAACGAACAGTTGGGAGACGCTTGAGCAAAGCGATTGGTTAATTGAAGGATAGCGAGCACGGACTACGATTTTGGGCAACATATTTGAGCTGTTGGTTGAGTAATGAAACACGATTTGGTTTGGAGGGACAATGCGATGGATTCACACAAACTTGAAAGATTTTGGATATTGCTGCTCGAGAAGTTTGACTCAGGTTTAGCGGAAATAGAATTTTGGGCAAGATGGTGCAACAATGGTAGACGGATTCTCCGGAAGACGTGGACGGATTGTGGCAACAACTGAGGACAGATTGTGGCGGACAGACTTTTGAAGATAGCTAAATATGGGAGCAACGTCGGAAGAAATCACTGTGCTGCTCGAGCAAGTTGGACGTGCATTGTGGAACGCGGCAAACGGATAAGAATTGGAGGAAGTCTTGAGTTTCGGAAATCATTGCAGTGGTAGTGCGAGTAGACGAATATGGCAGTTCAAAAATTTGATGGATTCAGGGCATACGACGGACTGATGGAAGACGGTTTCAGCAAGCGCAGTTCTCGGATTCGAAAGTTCGCTCGGATGGAATGGTTGGATTTTGATTCGGATTTGCAGATGAGATATAGCATGATTCATAGTAACTGTCCATCGTGATGATTATAATTATCGAGCGTAGCTTCGGGACAGCTGACCCTAGCGACCTTGACCCGCTAATCGGATATGAATATGGTAGACCCATAGAACGACCCTTGAGGCGGCGTATTTGGGAATACGTCGAGGGCAGATGTGAGCAATGAGATTTGGCCCATTGACTGAGTGTTGGATTGGAGAGATCCTTGGGATAGCCTTCAACTGAAGATGCAGCCGGAAGACCGAAGCGATGGTGGGATTGGCCTAAGTCAACTGATGAGATTCAGAGTCGCAGATTTTTATAGATGGCATCGCCTCTGACTCATCGTGCTCTGGAAGGGAATAGCATTTATATGAATGGACGACTGTGGCGGCTCGTTCAGATCAAATTCTTGCGAATACTGGAAGGGACAGATGTGCTTCAGATTTACAAGATGTCTCGAAACTTAGTTTGGGAAGCGTGCTCATTCGGAAGGCGAAGGTGATATCCTATGCTTCGAGGCAGTGGAAGCAGCGCAAAGAACTATTCCATGCGCAACCTAGGAATTGTGGCGAGTGTGTCCACGTTGAAATCGTGGCGACACTATCCCTTTGGCGTGGCGGCGAGATCTTCGTGGATCACACAAACCTCAATATAGATGTTCACCCTGTGAGGTATTGAGATTGAGGAAGAGGTGTTGGACTGAGCTGATGAAAGCAAAGTTGATATTTGGGTAAGTCGCCTAGATGGGGTAGTATCATTTGAGTTGATCGTTCGGTGCATGAGATATATTTGGAGATGTTGCTAGTGCGGATTCGGATTGAGTTGGAACAAGAACTGATTGAGTCGGTGAAAAATCATCATATTGAGAATAGTTCTCGAGCGAATGTGTTGGAATGGAAATCGTGATTTGGTCCAATTGGGAGTAAAGCAAATGGATGCCTCGGACATAAAGATACCCTTGTAACTTATCCAAATTCGCTATCGCAAAGCTCGGCTGAAATACATGTATTTTAGGGACGCCTTAAATATGTGTATCGATCCAAAACTAAGCGATACGAGGAATTCGTATTGAGCTGCAAGGAGGATGTGGGAATATAGAATTTGTACGAGCATTCAACAGAGCGATATGCTGAGTCTGGATCAGGATAATGTGAGTTGCATAGAGCAGATCCATGGAATTGCATTGTTGCATGTGATAGGAATGAGTACCAGCACGGTTCATGGACGAACCTGATTCTAAGTGGTATATTATGTAACGCCCGCAACCGCACGGTGCGTTACGCTGAGTCGAATTGAATGAAACAAATGCTGGTTATATTTGATTTGTTGGATTTTGGAAATAAGTATTGATTGAGTTGTTTCATGTGCAGATGGCTAGCGGGTTCGATGGAAATCAGGTGTTCGTTCAGAGCAGTACTGAGATAGCTGAGTTGGAATGATAATGCCATCTTCCTTAGTCCGATCGGTCGGATGATTTGTAGAGCACGGCCTGCTCGCATGGTCATACCAGTTGAGTAGATCGCGCTTGCATCGGACCACGGGTTCAAGGGATTGGCCGTATCGGCAGGACAGGATGCCTAACGGGAT
Source organism: Iris macrosiphon (assembly GCA_036927795.1). Lineage (NCBI taxonomy): Eukaryota > Viridiplantae > Streptophyta > Magnoliopsida > Asparagales > Iridaceae > Iris > Iris macrosiphon. Next base: position 178,506,187 of record JAYESA010000001.1, read on the forward strand.
CAATCATTGTGAGTGGGCTCTTTCCCTTCTCCTCTACTCCTTCATGCCTAATAATATGGAAAACACGTAAAGGCTTAAACACTTGGGCTGAAACATTGGGAATCACTACACTGAGGCGTGCATAGAGTGGACGTCGTTGGCTTGGTAGGATTGTGGCTTGATTTGGTTTGCGCGTTGGATAGTTGGAGCTAGAGTTGGAATATTTCATTTGAAGTAGTTGGTTGAATGATTGGGATTATGCTTGGACAGTTGGATTGAGTCATTGATGTATTAGGAATATCGGGAATCTGGGCGAGCGAGCGTGCATCCGTGTACGAGTATCACTTGGTCGCTTTGTCTTGCAAAGCGAGCAGTTGTGGTTCGAAACCGAACAACTGCATCGGCGAGGGTGTTGTGCCGCTTGATGGGGCATTGTGCCACGAATGGGGCATTGTGTCACTGAAACGGCATTGTGCCATGGGTTAGCTTTGAGCATGGGTGTTGCACCAAGTTAAATACATTGCTGAGAAGCGGCATTGTGAATATGGGATAACTTGATATTTGGTGCCTTGGACAATATGTTGGAAGAATGGTTATGGATGTTTTGGTTGGATATTTGGTTATGGATGTTTTGATTGGGTATTCGGTTGAACGAGTCTAGGATCACTTGGTGGGGCGAGAATGTTCGATTCTCTCATCATACCTACTTTCTGCATGTCACGGACAACCTGTGTACACAGGGTTTGATATTTTCTCGAAACGGCTTCCCGGGGCACTGGGACCGTATCGATCCGGAGGGAAATATTGATTCGTGCTAGTCACGATGCATTGCGGGACCTCCAGCGGAGCTTGCATCCCGGGCTGATAGGGCGCACCGTTAATGCTTGGAATATGTCCTTTATGGCTTTGCCAGTGACTTCATATAGATAAGAGTTGGCTTGCTTTTCTTTTGTTGGTTTGGCTTTCGTGTAGGCGCGGCCACCTTGCCTCGGCAAGAGTGTGCACTCGAGATTGGAATATAAACGTTGGTTGAGGATGGATATTGAGGCTTGGGAATGGTTCGATATGTTATCGTGTTGCTTGGACTTGAGCAGGACGATTGCATGCTAGTTTACTTCGGGTTGCTTTACATTTTTGCTTGTCGATTGGTTTGAGTTGAATGCTTGCATGCTTAAACTGCTTTACGGCTTTCCTTAACATGTCATCCATATGTCATGAAATGAATCTAGGATTCAAACTAGAAAGATCACCATATAACTGTTTGCATTCACTATTTTACTTAGTGTCGGCTTAGACGAGTGGGTTACCCCGCTCACCAGTACGGTTGTGTACTGACCCACGTTTGTGGGCATTATTTCAGGTACGCAGGCGTAGTGGCGCTGCTTGGATATACGAGGCATGATGTATGAACTGTAAGTACCTTTGTGGGCTAGAGAAAAGAGCAAGAGCATTTCATCGTCTCCGTGGCATCGCCTTTGTGGCATTGCCTTCGGGGCATTTCATTTGGACCCTATCGTGAGCTTCGCTGCGTATTACTCTGATTGTGTGCTTGGTACACAATACTTGACTTCCGCTGCAACTTGGTTGTTTCAATGATAACATTTTGTGTTTGACAACATCGCCTTGTACGAGCGCAACTCCAGGCTCGTACGGCATCACGTCCCGATGAGAACGATTGTCCTGCGGGAGAGCTGTAAACGTGGTGATTCACGTTCAGCGGGGACTATTGAGCTTGCGGGAGATTGGGGCGTGACAGAAACTAATTGGGTCCTCCGCACCAACATCATACTCGGACGTCCTTGCTGCGGCTCGACGCATAGTGCGCGTCACCAAGAGAGAGACCAGACTGAAGCGGTCGTCCCCATCCGCACCAACCAAAGCAGCACAAGAAGAATCTGCAAAGAGACCGCACCAACAGCAGAAAGCATCTACACCACCAGTGGTAGTCCTCCTTACTTGTCATTACTGTGGCAAAGCAGGCCATATCGCCAAGGAATGCCGACGCAGACTATGATTGTGTTTGGCATGCGGATCCCGTCAGCATTCGGTAAGGGATTGCACTCAACGTGGAGAAGGAACACCAAGGGCAAACCAGCAAACTCCACCAGCACCTCGAGCAGCACCCTACCAGCAAGCTTAGCAACAGTAGAGGAATCTACCTCAAGGACGAGAGCAGGCTTACGCGATGACTGTGCAGGAAGCCGATGCGAGTAAGTGATTTATAGTTATCCGTTTTAGTCTTGTTGTAGTTCGTGCCTATTGGTTCGTGACCTCAGCCCCAACCTAGTAATTTGTAACTTGTTAATAACAACCTGATTTTCATAAAAGTTATAGTTTTAACTAGATTTTCCTGGAAAGTGTAAACTTTCAATTTTTAGGGAAACGGTACTTCCCTAAGTATCTTGTGATGTGTTTTCAAACGATGTTTGCGACCGCGTCATCTCTGTTGACCGGTTATTCTTTGATTGCGAGGACGCAATCCTCTTAAGGGGGGTAGATTGTAAACCCCCTGAATTTTCAAAATTTTAAAAACTGGATTTTTCACAAATTTTTGAAATTTTCTGGGAATTTTCTGTAATTTAAAAACGGGGTTTTAATTTTTAAAATAATTTTTAATTGATAATAAATGATATTAAAATATTATAAAAATAATATTTTTGGGTGTAAAATGAAAAACTGGACTTAGGGCAATTTTTCTGGAATTTATTGGGCCCCGGACCTATTTTTAAATTACCAAAAACTATTTATTTAATTATTAATTTATTTATTATTTATTTATAGGTTATTATTAATATTAATATTATTATTTTAATTTAATTAAACCCAAACCGAGCCCGGCCCGGCCCATTGGGCCCAAACCGGGCCCAGCCCCACCCGGCCCAGACCCCGCCTTAGCGGGTCGGATCGGATCCGCCTGCCCGAACCCGACCCGACCCGACCGCCTGAACCCGTCTCCCCCACGACGCCCGTGCCCGCTTCTTCCGCCGACCGTAGCGCCGCCCGCCGCGTCCTCCGCTCCGCTCCGCTCGGCCGCTCCACCTCGTCCACGACCTCGAACCCCGACAGCCCTATAAATCTCCCCTCCCCCTTCCTCTCCGGCCACCGCTCCTCCCCACCACGCCGCCACCGCCTCGCCGCCTCTCGCCTCGCCGCCGACGTCGCCCAGCGCCGCAGCCACCGCCCGCAGCTCCTCCCTCCACCTCCAGCAGCGGCGAGCAGCAGCAGCAATCCCCCCCAGCGCCGCCTTCAGCGCCGCCGCCGAGCCCGTCGCCGCCGTGCGCCTCGCCGCGCTGCCCCGCCGCAGCCAGCCCCCCCACGCCGCCGTCCCAGCCGCCGGAGCCTCGCCGCAGCACCGGAATACCTAACCCTAATTCCTTTTTCCTGTGTCGGACACGGACACAGGACACAGTGTCCGTGTCGAGTCGGACACAGCGAAACCCCGATTTTTCAGCGGGGTTCAAGTACGCGTAACTTTTTGCTCGTAGCTCCGTTTTCGATTCCGCAAATTGCGTTACGAAGCCTGTATGACCCTCTCGGTGTCCGGATAAACCGTTCGGGGCATCGCGTCCTGTGGTGATCGCACACCGCGATCCAAAAACAGGAAAAACCAGACCCTGTTTCACCCCGGAACTGGGTACGCCCCGCCAAACGGGACGACTTGGTCGAGCGCGGTCTTCACAGATACGTGCGCGTCGTCGATACGGACGTGTGGGATTTCGCGGAAGTCGATTCGGGGGTGCGTGCACCCCGGAATCAACGCGTATCCGCGGACATCGCCCCGTATCCGCCTTTTCTGCAATTCGACCTAACTTTGTGTACACACATCGGATCGAGACGAAAATTGCGCCATCGGACTCGTAGCAATACGCTGGTCCTGTGGGTCAAGTTTGGTTCGATTCTGAGAACGTTGACGAAATCGCGTGTCGTGGGCCCCACAGGCCCCGCTCGACGGGCGATTTTGTGTTCGGCTCATCAGAATCCAATTCTGAAAGTTCCGTTGGGTTCGTATCAGCATTCCTGACCTATTGACACTGAGTTTGGTGAATTTGGAGACCTTTGACCCGGACGCATTTTTCGGTGCAAAGCGGGCCCACCGGTGGACCCCGTTTTGGCCCGAAACTGTCGTTTCTGCCCTTGTCTCCAAATTGGACCCAAGGACAGACATTTCTAGCTGATTGATATTTTCTGGATCTGATGGTGATTTTTATTTCAGCAACCGAAATACCGCCTGCAAATCAGAGCCGCAATCAGAGCCGGAACCACAGGCAAGTGTACCTTGCCAAAACTTGCAGCTCTGCTACCTATTTCCTGGACTTGGTTATACATCAGTGGGCAAGTAAAGCTTGCCAATTCTCAGATATTTCTGGTTATAGTATTTACTTGATTTCTTGTAGATGCCTAAGTAAACTTGTTTAACTGCTCAACCCAGGACACCTGACACTCTTCATGTGACGGAATTGCCTGAGATATACCTGGTGATTCCGTATAGGTTACATTTTTCATGTCATTACAGTTTACATGCTTAGATTCTATCCTGACTCATTGCATTAGTTCAATCTTGCGTGACTTGTACCTGATATTTCTGGAACTGTGACGTGAGATTACATGGGGTGGGGAGAGTATTACCATATCAAGGCTGATTATAATGTAAATAATGTTATCTGGAGGTGTCCTAGTCTCTGATACAGAGCTTTGGCACAAGTTCTGGCTCTTCGAGAAAATACTGCTATGGTTTCTTCGACACTGATCCTGTAGTAGTCTCAGCCTGAGTATGACTAAAACTCTCACTTGTATATCACTAGCTGGTTTACATATTTACCCTGCTGTTTATTTTATTGCTGCACTGCATATGTTTTGGCTTGTATTTTCTGTACCTTGTTATGTCCCCTGAGGACCTGGAATGGACTATGTCCCCAGGTATAGCCGAGGAGAACTACCCCGAGGTGTACGGTACAAGAGCACTCCTTGGAGCAGAACCCGGAACCGAGGACGAGATAGTTGCAGAAGACTTCTCCTGAGCACCGGCTTCACATTCACAGTATTTCCTTTTCAGTATTTTATTTCCAGTCTATGTTTCCTTAAATGTAACAGAATAATTCTCGGATTTGTTTCCCGAGATAACCTTATTTAATATTGCTTATTTATTTCCATTGCATTAATTCTGGCAATTAATCTGTGTTTGTTCTGTGGATGAGATTAGTAATACCTGAGACTTGTACTTAGTACTGCTAGACTACAGCTTAAGCATGTCCTGATGGATCCATTAAATTGGGTTGTCCATCGGTGCGTGCTGCTGGCCATTGCTCACGTGCTCAGTCCCTCGTCATTTTGGGACTGGTGCGTGACAGGTATCGACGCCGTACGCGGAGTCGTGTAACGTCACTTAGAGAGTTGATACTACGATCCTATATTTTTACGTGCTTGCTTTACCAAGTACGTCATACCATAGGACACTTGACACTAATCATGTGACATAATTTTTTTTGAGTTATTCATGGTGATTCTGTATAGGCTTACAGGATTCGTGATATAAGACTTGCATATACATATATATTATTATGACTCGTTGTACTAGCTAGAGGTCATGATCTTGCGTGTTATGAACATGAGACATTGTGGACATGAGATATGAGATTACATTGGGTGGGGAGAGACACACAGGCTACAGACTGATTATATACATATACACTTTATAATTGAGGTACTTTAGTCTCTGTTCCAGAGCTTGACCCATTACGTGATATTACTGCTACCGGCTCTCCGACACAGAGCTTGTAGTGGTTTCAGCCTGAGTACTAGTGTCACGTCCCAGTCCCAAAATGCCGAGGGACTGGAGAAGCGTGGCAATGGCCAGCAGCACGCACCGATGGACAACCCAATTTAATGGATCCATCAGGGCATGCTTAAGCTGTAGTCTAGCAGTACTAAGTACAAGTCTCAGGTATTTCTAATCTCATCCACAGAAATAACACAGATTAATTGCCAGAAATCATGCAATGAAAATAAATATGCAATATCCAATAAGGTTATCTCGGGAAACAATCCGAGAAATTATTCTGTTACATTTAAGGAGAAAAGACAGGAAATGAAATGCTGGAAATGGAAATACTGTGTAGTTGAAGCCGGTGCTCAGGAGAAATCTTCGGCCACTACTTCGTCCTCTGTTCCTTGTTCTGCTCCAAGGAGTGCTCCGGTACCGTACACCTCTGGGTAATTCTCTTCAGCTGTACCTGGGGACATAATCCGGATCCAGGTCCTCAGGGGACAGCAAGGTACAGAAAATACAAGCCAAGATAAATACAGTGCAGCAGATAATTAAACAAGAGGGTAAGCTATGTAACCAGCTAAGTGATATGCAATATGAGAGCAGCACTAGAATTCAGGCTGAAGCCACTACAAGCTCTGTGTCGGTGAGCCGGTAGCGGCAATAACTATGAATTATACTCTGAAATATACTATGTTATATATATATAATATCAGCCTGTAGTCTGTGTGTCTCTCCCCACCCAATGTAATCCCACGTCTCATGTCCACGATGCCTCATGTCCATGTCACGCACGATTATAACTAATGCAGCAAGTCTGATAGCTATGAATCAAATGTCTAAGAATGTAAAGTCTATGTCATAAAACATGCATCCTATACAGAATCACCTTGAATGTCTCAGGAAGACTCTGTCTCATGAAATAGTGTCAAGTGTCCTGGGTTCTGGTGTACTTGATAAGACAAGTATGAGCATTATCGGGTCTCGATATCCATGCCTATGTGACGTTACACAACTCCGCATACGGAGTTGGCATCCGACTATAATCGGACACTAAGCACGACACCCGTTTCCTAGGTTAAGCAGTTAAAACAAGTTTACATTTAATTCCACAAGAAATCCATTAAAATACTATGTCAAGAATTACTGAGATTTGGCAAGCTTTACTTGTCCATTATTGCATAATTAAATCCAGAAAATAATTAGCAAGCTGCAGGGTTTGGCAAGGTATACTTGCCTGTGGTTCCGGCTATGTTTGCAGTTCTGACTTCGGCTGGATTCGCAGGCGGTATTCCGGTTGCTGAAACAAACATCACCATCAGATCCAGAAAATATCAATCATCTAGAAACGCCTGTCCTTGGATCTAATTTGGAGACAAGGGCAGAAACGGCAGTTTCGGGCCAAAACGGGGTCCACCGGTAGGCCCACGTTGCACCGAAAAATGCGTCCGGGTCAACGGTCTCCAAATTCACCAAACTTAGTGTCAATAGGTCAGGAACGATGATACGAACCCAACGGAACTTTCAGAATTGAATTCCGATGAGCCGATCACAAAATCGCCCGTCGAGCGGGGCCTGTGGGGCCCACGACACGCGATTTCGTCAACGTTCTCAGAATCGAACCAAACTTGACCCACAGGACCAGCGTATCGCTACGAGTCCGATGGCGCAAGTTTTGTCTCGATCCGATGTGTGTACACCAAGTTAGGATGAATTACAGAAAGGGCAGATACGGGGCGATGTCCGCGGCTACGCGTCGATTCCGGTGTGCACGCACACCCGAATCAGCTTCCGCAAAATCACACACGTCCGTATCGACGAGGCGCACGTATCTGTAAAGACCGTGCGCGACCAAGTCGTCCCGTTTGGCGGGGCGTACTCAGTTCCGGGGTAAAACATGGTCTAATTTTTCCTGTTTTCGGATCGCGGTGTGCGATCACCACAGGACGCGATGCCCTGAAAGGTTTGTCCGGGCACCGAGAGGGTCATACAGGCTTCGCAACGCAATTTGCGGAATCGAAAACGGAGCTACGAGCAAAAAGTTACACGTACCTGAAGGGGACCCGAAAACCCGAACTTGATTGTGTCCGACACGTGTCCGACACGGTCGGACACAGGAATCTGAAATTAGGGTTAGGGTTTCGGCTCGGGGTGCTGGCCGAGCTCCGGCGGGGGAGGCCGGGCTCAGGCGGAGGGGGCTGGGGCACGGGCGGCCGGGCTTGTCGGAGGCGACGCGGGGACGCAGCGGTGCTGCACGGCGGAGGCGGCGCTGTTGCCGCTGCTGTCTGCTGCTGTTGCCGGAGGCGCTGGCAGCGGCGGGAGGAGGGTGGTGGAGGTCGGCGAGGGACGCGGCGGCGTGGAGGCGAGGCCGGAGCGGCGCCTGTGGCGGCGGCTAGGGCGGTGAGGGGTGCGGTGGAGCTGGAGGCGGAGGGGGAAGAGATGGCCGGGGAGCGAGGGTTTTATAGGCTGGGCGAGGGGCGTCGAGGGCCGAGAGGGGCGGAGTGGAGGCGGTGACGTGGGGGGGTCGTGGGCGGCCGGAGCGGACGGAGGGCGCGGCGGAGGCGGCGGGAAACGCGGGCTGGGGGAGAGAGGGGAGCCGGGTCAAGCGGGTCGGGTTCGGGTCGGGTCTGGCGGATCCGACCCGACCCGCTAGGGCTGGGCTCGGGTTGGGTTGGGCCGGGCCGGCCCAACGGGCCGCGGGCCGAAAAAATATTAAAATTAATAATAATAATAAATAATAAATAATTAATTAATTAAATAAATAATAAAATACTTTTTAGGCCTTTAAAAATAGGTCCGGGGTCTGATAAATTCCAGAAAAATTGTCCTAAGTCCAGTTTTTCATTTTACATCCAAAAATATTATTTTCATAATATTTTAATACTGTTTATTATCAATTAAAAATTATTTAATAATTAAAATCCTGTTTTAAATTACAGAAAATTCCAGAAAATTGTGAAAATTCCAAGTTTGAAAATTTTGAAAAAATCAGGGGGTTTACAACTAGTGATGCTCTCAACTTGCATTTCACATAGCTGGTTACATAGCTTGTCCTGAGGATCTATTTTTATTTACTGTATTTTATTTGGTTTGAGTTATTCTTGTACCTTGCTATGTCCCTTGAGGACTTGGATCCGGATTATGTCCCCAGGTTTAATAGAGGAGGATTACCCCAAGGTTTACGGGACAGGAGCTGACGCTGGAGCAGTACCGGCACCAGAAGACGAGGTTGTGCCATAGGATTTCTCCTGAGTATTCGGTTACATACTCAGTTATTTATGCTTCCAGTTATTTCATATCTTGACTCATGGACTTATGTATTGACTTTTCTTATTTTATCGGGTTGTTCTCTGAGACATTACATATGTTGACTTAATGATGGACTATTTTCTTTATCTGTTATCTTGATTAGTCTATCATATTTAGTTATGTTTCTTTCTGTGGATGAGATTATAATTATTCTTTGATAGATGGTGTAGACTGCATTTATATTTATTACAGCTTTAGTACACTCTAACGGGTCCATTAAATTGGGTTTGCCCATTGGAGTTGTGTTGCTAGCCATTGCCACGTGGCTAGTCCCTCTGTATTTTGGGACTGGGCGTGACAGGGTAACATCGAGATACCTCCTGATCAGATCATATCCCTTTAAGTGTGGATCAAAATATATAGCGTCACCTTTAATAGGTAATTCTAGTATATTTGCCACATCAAATAGGGTGATCGTCATCTCGCCGAATGGGAGTTGAAAAGTGTTGCGTTCAGGCCACCAACGCTTCGCAAGACTTATAACTAGATGAAGATCGTGGATTAAATATCTAACCCTATCTATATAGTGGAATCCAAAGGATTCCACCAAAGTCTTTTGGACAGAATTTAGCTCCCACGTACGATAGTTTCTTTCGGTCTGCCAATGTACATGAATTCGGGTTCGTAAACCAAGATCATGATCGTATAACTATAAAAAATATATGCATTATATTTTATGTGCAAATTACTTAACTTGTAAACTTATAATTTAAAAAATTATCTCTCAGTAAATATCCGACTAGATATGTGGACTTCACGTTGCTTAATAATAAGGTCGGTAGTCGGTCCACCAAGAATACGACCGTCATTTTGGTTAGCCATCTACAAAAAAAACTAACTATGATCATTTACGACTAAAATATAATAAGTCTGTCAACGATTTAAAAAACTAATCATTTTCATTTACGACTAAAATATAAGAATTTTACTTACATTAGATTTTTGGGTTCTTTTTCTCCCGGTTGATCTTGCTGCTTGAAGGAAAGTGAATATAAATGTTGTATACAGAGATGAGAGGAGAGTGTTGTGAGAAAATGAGAGTATTGTGGGGAGCAGATTTATAGAGGGAGAGGGGGGGGGGGGGGGGGGGGGGGGGGGTTGGTGGGAGTGTCTTCGAGGGAGGAGGGTCTTCAAGGGGGAAGGGATGGTCTTCGAGGGGGCAGAGGAGGGGGGTTCTCGGGTCAGCAGTATTGATTCCCCTCTCCCCGCCAACTGAGTTGGCGAGCGCTACCCCCAACGCCCCTAGCTCACCAACTGAGTTGGCGAGCCCTCCTATTTCGTTTGACCCAGCCAACTAAGTTGGCGAGATGTCCCCCCGTTTGCAATTTCTTCAAATATTTTCCTTCAACCGCGATTTCTCAAAATTTCGTCCCTTTAGACGAAAAAATCCGTTACCGATAAGGACTCGTTTGGATGACGGTTTTGTATTTTTAAAAATTTATTTTTTATTCATTTTCAATGAAAAAGGAATTCAATATTTTTATACCCATGTTTGGTTATATTAGTTTGGAAATATGAAAAATGAATCTTAATTTATTTAGTTTTTCATAAATATCCTTTTATGCTTCTATTAACTAAATTTACATGTTTGGGATAGAATTTAAAATTTTGAAAGTAAAGTGAGGGTGTTATTGTCCAAACAAATATTCAAACAACATTCATAGAAAAGCAAAATTATTCACATAGGAGACTTTGGGAATTACTTTCCCACAATCCTACACATATCAAACAAAGATAAGAAATCTAAAATACATTCTCAACCTTTCAAAAACTTGAACCAAATGTCACATTAGAGATTAGGATTGCACTTCACTAATAAAACTTTTTAATTTGTGGTTTACAAATGATATTTGTTTTTCACTCATTAATAGTTACATATTTATTTTTTCAACGACTTTTAGACGGTTAGACATGAATTTTTTCTTTTTTACCCTTATCATTAAAATATTCTAAAATAAAACATTTTACTAATGTTATGTGAAAAAAAAAGGCATATGATACAGTTAACGTAGTATATCGTATTATGATGGAAGGTCAAAATGACTATTGATAAATTAATTTATAAAGTATTTTCAAATTTATGTGATAGCATCAACGATCGAGACTTACATAGTTGAAAGAGCAATTATTTTCCTCCTTAATAAAAATGTTGATGTATTTAACGACAAAATCATTCGTATGTTTTGAGGTGAATAAATTTTTTTTTTTTATATGATTGGGTCAAGGATGATCCAAAAAATTTGTATCAGCAAGAGTTTTTAAACTCAACATCACCAAGAGATTTTCCTCCACATAAACTGACTCTAAAAAAATGTGTTTTTACTATGCTGCTAAGAAATGTTGACAAAAAAGTGGATTATGTAATGGCATTAGGTTACTCTGTCGTGGTTGCTATAACAATGTTATTGATGCAGAAATCTTATCGATACAATTTTTTGGAACTAGAGTCTTTTTACCAATTATTTCTTTAAAGACCGTTGAGAATTCTGGACTCCCATTTGAAATGACAACGAAGTAATTTTCAGTTAAACTAAGTTTTGCATTCACAATAAACAAATCAAATGATCAAACAATACCAAATGTAGGTATTTACCTCCCCGATCATGTTTTTTGCCATGGACAGTTGTATGTGACTTTATCTCGAGGTATTTCAAAAATATCCACAAGAGTATTAGTTAAGAATGGGTCGGTTCACAACAAAGATGGAATGTTTACAAGAAATATTGTCTATTAAGAAGTTGTGCTCCCACAAAACTAATGACTTCACATGTATCAATGTTTTTTAGCTATATTATGCAAGCCAAAGTTACTACAAAATATATCATAAATAAGTATATTATCACTCACAACAACTACAACATCAAAAGCAAAAAAAAAACTATATTAATTTTGTAAACAATACAGATCACGCAATTTGTTTTCTTTTTCTGTGCTTTTGTCTTTTTAGATTTTATACCACTTGTGTCAAAGATATAAGAAAAAAACATTAAATTTTCTATGGACTACAATGGTCTTTTTACCTCCAATTAGAGGTTGGATTGCAAAGAAAGCAACAAGCTATTGCTCTATTTTTTGGAGCCTTTAATCAATCATCAAGCTCTAATTATATCTAATTAGATGCAAAATAAATGATATTTTTTGTGAGCCCATCTCTAATTAAAATCAAATTAGTGATTTAACTCTAATCAGAGGTAAAAACAAACCCCTCTCATAGACTCATATTAAGGATGAGCATTCAGTTTATTCGGTTTCAACCGAACCAAAATAGTCAAAACTATCAAAAACCGAAACTGAATCAAAATTCGCCATAACCGAAACCGAACCGATAATCAGTTTGTTCGGCTGCACTATATTTATTGTTTAATGGACCAAATCCAAAGTTGAAATTGTGACTAAATTATATTAAAAAGATACAATTCTTATACATAAGCTTGTTGTATTTCAAAATTGGGCCCAAAGTTAGACTAATAATTAAATTACCAAAGTTGGATCGACTTTAAAAACACATACATAAAATTATTATTTTCAAAATATACACATTTTTAATCATAAAATATGCATAAAATTGATAATAATTATATAACTGTGTAAGTCTTACTGAAACCGAATATTTTTTTTAGTATTTTCAAAACCGAAACCAAACCGCATTTTTCTAAACCGAACCGAATCTCTTAGTTTGGTTTTCGGTCCAAAATCGAATAATGCTCACCACTACCTCATAGAGCTTTTGTTTCTTCTTTTGTTTATCAGAGCATATTTATTTTTTTGGTTTATGCAAATCCTAGTATTATTTAGGGCTAATTAGTGTTTAGACTGTGGATTTTATACCAGCATAGAGTTTAAGCCATTTAAGTCCTGACATATTCAATTGAAAAGTGTTGACTCAAGAATTTTTATTTTTATTTTTATTATACTCTCATTTTCAACATGTGTTGGTTATTGTCATTGTACTCATGTTCAGGATATAATGGAAAAAGAAAACCAAAAATAAAAATTCAGAGTCCAAACTTTTTATTTGGACATGTCATGACTTTAAACTCTTAAAATTATATAAAATTCAGGGCCTAAACGCTAATCAGTCCTATTGTTAACTTATGTTGGGTTATGTTAACCTTGGTCAGAATTTCATTTCCGTGCGATATGAATCCCTTGTAACCAAAATTTTGTGACTTTTTACATACATCTATGTAGGGATTGAACGAAATCTCATCTATATAGATATGGTACGATCCCTAACACGTTATTTTGAATCTCCAAACATGGATGTCTGGCTTTACCATAACATCAATGATACGCCTACAATCAAATACTTAACACCCTTCTTACAACTGTCACATGGCGGCCATGTGGCGTCGCCCATTAGGTGAGGGAGGTATGTGGGATCCGGTGTCCGCCACGTAGCAGGAGTGCCACGTAATAGCCATTCATTGGAGAAGATGTGAGACTGGATGTGGTCCACATAGCAGAGAGAAGAGAGGGTTGTAAGCATTCGATAGTAAACTTAGCATTTTTCTTACTATAAAGTTGCCATATTGTGATTCAGAGAATTCAAATTTATCTCTATTGACTATCCAACTACACACAGGTCCCTCGAGAAAGTTACTAGACTGGTTGGATCCTTATCGAGAAATTACTCAGTGAGCCAGACTCACCGTGCACCCTCCTCCTCATCCAGTTGATGACACTAATTTCTAAGTCATTAAGTGGATAAAGAGCAAGTGGATGAAACGGAGGGTGCAAGTATAGACCGAGAGCGGAACCGCACGCGGCAGACCTAACTGACATGACGGACCTCCATTGGTCGGACGGGACGAAAGTCCTGATGCATGCAGGAGGTCGAGACTGGAGCAAATTGGAAACCGTCACGTCAACGCGGCACTAACTTTTACATGAAAGTAGGATAAGTATTATATGTTAATACAACAGTCTTTTTGAAAGAGGAGGGAATGATTCAGCAAGGACGACCGTCTAGGATGTCATGGGCCAGGAGGACCATTTTTTTTTTTAATATATAAATAATTTTGTACAAAAAATAGAACTAGTATTTATCATGGACCCCTTCTTATTACAAAAAAAATGTAGTGTAGTGATTATTATATTAGATTTGCACACAAAAGATTCCAACTTCAAATTTTGATGGAGACATATTTTTTTTTTTTTTTTTTTTTTTTTTTTATATTATGTATATGATCTCATTTACCACCAGGAGCTCAAGTCGACCCTGAAATTTAGTCATCAATTCCCACGTTCAAAAGTACGAAGATATGACTTTTACTAGAAGAATGAGAGAGAGGAATCAGTCTTACTATTGGCTGTACTTGATTTTGACCCATGATATTAGTTCCTTCACTTGCATGCAATTTAATATTTTAAATTAGGGTTATTTAGTTTTAAGTCTTATATAATACTTAAATTTCCGTTTAGGCCTTTGTACTATATCATACTAGTATATACGCACGTGCGTTGCACGTATTTTATATTACTTAAAAAAAAAATTTATTAAAAGAGCAACCGACAATTTCTTAATTTTATTATAGGTGGAAATATAATAGGGAAAGTTGGGAAAAATTAAATGACGAAAATATGGAATATTTCTCTTATCTCTTGGGTTCATGTGCCTACTTTGCATGCATGCTTTATTAACTTTTGTTTTATTCTCCAAACTACCTACTTTGCATGCATGCATATCTTTGTTTTATTAACTATCATTTCCCAAGTTGCCTCATGCATGCATACATACATTTAATATGCATTTAATTACTGTTTTTAATTACTTAGATATCTTTATCAACATTAATACATATTGAAATGTAATGAAGGGTATTTTTGGAACGAAAAACTTTCACGGTGAAGCCTAGTTTTGACATTATATAGTAGAATAGATTCCCAAGTTGCCTCATGCATGCATACATACATTTAATATGCATTTAATTACTGTTTTTAATTACTTAGATATCTTTATCAACATTAATACATATTGAAATGTAATGAAGGGTATTTTTGGAACGAAAAACTTTCACGGTGAAGCCTAGTTTTGACATTATATAGTAGAATAGATTGTCCAAAAGAGAATATGATTTTTGTCCAGACGGTTGAACGATAGAATTTTTTTAGATTTTCATAATATTTAAATTTTGTGTTTAATTTCAGCCTCTCGTATAATATTCAAAATTAAGATTATGCTATAATATCTCTATTCATACTTGCCAATTTGTTATAGATCACATTTAGTTTAGTCACTACATTTTTTCATAAATTGGTCGAATACCATAGGTCTATTACGCCTGTCGTCTTTCTAAAAGTTGGTATTTTATGCCAACCATGATTTAAGTAGCACTATACTGTATTATTGTTCTTAGGGTTCCTAGGCCAAAATATAACTAATTAGCGTTTAGACCCTAAGTTTTATATCAGCTTAGAGTCCAAGTTCTAACATGTCCAATTGAAAAATTTTGGACCCTAAATTTTTATTTTTGGTTCCCCCACCCCACCATTATACGTTCCTTTCCAGCTTGTGTTGATTGTTGTCCTTCTACTCGTATTGAGGGAATAATTGAAAAAAGTAAATCAAAAATCAAAATCCAAGGTCCAAATTTTCCCATTGGACATATTGGAGCTTAAACTCTAAGCTAGTATAAAATTCAGGATCCTGCCAAAAAACCAAGTTCTTCTAGGGACTTTGACTAGTCAAAGAGACCTTAACCAACTGTGTAGAAGTTATAGGGACCAAAACCAAATATATGAATGCTAGCGGTGATTCTACCTCGTATGAATTCTTGCTAACAATTGAAAATGACTGGATATATACATTGCTGCATAACTGGGTCCAAACCAGCTAGTGGTTTTGAATTCATCCCAATAATTATAAACCATGAACCTGCACAGTTTCATGGTCAAGAAAAAAACAGCATCATGTGAAGCATGTGAACAAACCTGGGGTCAATAAAAATAAACCAAGGATGAAGCCAACCTCTCTCATGGCAGACAATGGCCCATTGCTGCAACAATATCTGAACTTCATCACAGAATTAGAGGGATTCTCTCGCAGTATTATATCAAAGAAGTGCTGTCCGACGTTCTGCCACTGCACCGCCTGTCTCGCAGTGCGACAGTGTTGCGCGACTGCATGCACCGCACTGCTCTGCATGACCGACACATCTTGAAAGTCTCTCTAGTATATGTTACTGTAGACCCTACAGAACAGAAGATCACATAACATCAGTATTGTTTAGATAAAAAGGATACAGCAGTGAACGCTAAAAGAGCGAAAACCTCAGAAAAGTTTGCAGAACATTTTACAGCTATAGCATACTCAGTTGATTCCAAAAGCTCCTAATCCCCTTTCAAAGTAAGAAAATAACAGTAACTTTTGGAACAAGAGAATATGGGCTGCAGAAAGTGTAGAGGGCTACAATCACTCCAAATATTCTACTACACATTTCTTTGTGATACATTGTTCGAAAGTGAAGCTGTAAATATCTTGCCTGCAACTTCAGCGCTTTTCACAAGCCATCGGTATAACTATGCAAATGCCGAGTTCTCAGCAAATCAACAAAGTTCATGCTGAGAATTTGAGGTGTACATGGACAGCAAGTATGAAGACTGCTGAAAGTAAAGCTAATTGCAGGAGTCCTTTCTATCTTCTAACCTCTTTACACACCTTCTGATTCAGGATAATGCAGCCCATGCCATTCACTGCTTATCCTGAATAACTGGTCAAAAAAATTATCATAAGACCTGAAGAAAAGTAAGCTAAAAAGAAAAGGAATAGGAATCAAATTAAAATATGGAAAAGAAGACTATAAGAACGATACAAGTTGTTTCTTCTTATATTGCCGCGAAAATGGATTGGAATTAATTGTCAATAAAAGGATAAATAATTTAATATAGAAAAGAAATTACTACTCAAGAACTTGCAATGAAGCAACAGTAAGGCATGAATATCTATAACCATCAACACCCTTTCCCACAACAGCTTGGAGATAGGAGGGAGGAACATTGAGCTGCAAAGTTAAATCAGTCCATGAACATATTAAAAGGAAAAACGAAAAACAAAGGGAATGGATCTTGTGAAAGAAACACAGCCCATAATCAGTCAATACACTATAGTACAATATCAAAAAGAAACAAAGATATGATGAAAATTACATCAAAAAAACAAAGAGAAACACTCACCATATCTAAAAAATTATGAGGTAAAAATAATTATTAAATACCAAAGCAACATAGCAACTATTGATATCAGTGTTATAATATCATCTAAGAACTGGAGAATTGTCAGTTTCATTACCTGAATAAAGAAACAATATTATTTGGGAAAGGAAATCACGGTAAATAAACCAAGAAAACATTGAATACCTATTAAAGGGTCTAAAACGCTACTATAATCCCACAGTAAAAATTACTAAAAGCAACACTTTTGAGTTTCCTGAATGAGGCCCCCAGAAGGAAGGTAACATGTTGGTGATCCCACATACACAGCAAACAATCAACCTAACCTGGCCAGAGAAATGAGCCAAGCGTAAAGAGATACAGTCAGAAAATGTGATATGGACACAGCAGTAGTTTTAGCATTTTGGTGCGAATTTGTGTCCTGTATAAAGTATGTCTGACAGACATAAGACATACATCACCTACTTTGAGTTTCCTGCAACTTACCGCAGCAACCACTCGACAGCATCATTACAAACCTGCAAAGTAGAACATATCTGCAAGAGAAGCTAAAAGAGGGAAGTTCAAAAAATACGAAATCAAACAACATACATGGACAAGGAAAAGGAGAACTTATTTAACCACTAGATAATTTAACATAAAAAATTGCCCTTCAGCAATTATTCCCTACATACCTTAACAACACTACAATCAGAAAAGAGAACTAAAAGTGACGAAGAAGATAAGAGTAGATGACGGGAAAGCCCTTGATGAAAGTAATCAGTGAATTGTTGAGAAGAAACCCATCATAAGCACCAGCAGTTCAAATGGAGCAAGATGATGCTGGGATCAAAAGTGAATATTCACAAAACTGAGTTACATGAATGTATTTTAATAAATTGTTAAACATAAATAATATCTACTCTTTGAAATGCTAATTTCCTTAACACGATTCTCAAGTTCATAATTTCCAATCATCCTTCTTGGTATCATTACTCATGTTATCCAATAATCACACTCTCCAGTAATAACCTCTATCATACATATATTGGATAGTCATCACACTCTATTCATGATTTTTGACTCTCTTCAACATCATCAACATTTGAATTAATCAGTGTCACAATCCACATAGAAGTCTCAGTGCCTTCTGAGCTCACATAGCTTCGCTGAATAATACTTCCATGCCCATCAGTGGGAACTAGTCCAACAATATAAATACTTCTTCAAGATGGCACTTCATTAGATCTCAAAATAATTTCTTTAACAATTAATATGTTAAAAGTTAAAGACAGATGTAAAAAAGTCCAACAGAATTCAACCTTTATTATTGCTATCACATATCTTTGTTTAAAACTTAAGATAACTGATACATCCTCGAGAGGAATATCACGTAACTCATAGAACTCAATAACCACTCTCAGTCGGTGAAGATAGATGGATATCCTTCCTGCTTGTCAAGCAGTCAGCACAAAAATAATTGGGATTTTTTGAGTTTAGTCCCAATTAATAATATGATTTTAAACTTACATCCCACATTTTTTTGTTTATTAGACTTACATCCCACTTTTTGTCACGAAAAATAATTTTTTTGTCACAAAAAACTGTCGTCAAATATTTTTTATGACAAAAAGTAGGATGTAAGTCTAATAAACAAAAAAGTGTGGGATGTAAGTCTAAAATTATACTATTAAGTGGGACTAAAGTCAAAAATTCCCAAAACAATTTTATTTGATCATGTTCCTCTATAGTTGGTTCGTGTAATACAACATGATTAGTTTTTTGTCCAAAACTATAATTGAGTAAGAAATGACATCGTAATCGAGTATCCAGTCATGATAGATCAAATAATTGTGCAGCTTGAAGCAAGTTAAGACAGAACTAAAGACGACAACAATGAAAGCAAGCACAAAAGAGCAGCATAAAATGATATTATCTAAGTGAATGGAAGAACTTAGAAAAATCAAAACAACAATAGGAAGACATTGTCTCAAAAAATAGATTTAGGAGAAAGAGACAAATACTAGATAAAGTTTTGTTGCCTACATATGATTACAAAATTTCGTGAAGTACTGTAGATCTCAGTTCACCTACTTTCCAGTGTAAGGAAATGAACTCTGCCCGCATCAGTTACGCACAAATACATTAAAAGCATCACAAAAAGCTCACACGTGTAAAATAAATTAGTCTAAACATATTTCTCTGCTAACTTAAAATGGCTGCATGAAAAATGATACCTTTTGTATACGATCACTGAGATTTGATGTACATCCCCATATAATTAGGCACAATTTTAGTATGGATAAAGGTACAAATACAGTATCAATACGAGAAATAAGATCAATACATCTAAAAACTTGTCCTCAATGCATTTTGCTATTTATCTCCTTAAAATAAGGGTAGGCCTTTTGATACATCAATACAGCCCATACCAGGTGCATAAGAGAGAACTCTGGCCACAGAGGAGCTGGATTCTGCAAGTGGGTAGACGTGGTCTGCCAGAGAAGGAAATTACTGAGGCGAGTCTCCCCAGAAGTCCTAATTAAAATATCAGGATCAGGGCAATCTACAGTATACAAATGTTGCTCCAAATCAGCCACTGATATAATTTCCTCGCAGTCATCGTGACCTTTGGCATACTGCTCCTGTATCCTACCAATCTTCTCTGCACACGATTTATGAATGGCATGCATGATCTCATAGGTTGAGGTATAGGCCACGCATACTGAGAGCACAGGCCCACTGTTCTTGGCAGTGCTAACCATTGCCTTCTCAACAGCCAACCTAACTGGCTCATTCAGAAGACTAAGATTGCCCCAGAAATTAATCCTAACCCCATACTTAGTCACAACGCTTTCCTCCTTGAGCAATTCCTCAATTTTCTCCTGCATTAGATTCATCGTGGATTGAACCTCATCTGGTTTTCTTTTAAAATTGTCAATACTGAAAGCATATACAGTCACATACTCTATGCCCATTTCATAGCAATATTGAAGAGTGGAAATGAGAGCCGAAAAACCGACCCTGTGACCGCCACCTTGTTCTATGCCCTTGCTCTTGGCAAATCTACGATTTCCATCCATGATAAATGCTATGTGCTTAGGCATTGAACCAAAGCACAGCACAGAAAATAAGCATTTCCGAAAGAAACCACACACGCTTTTAAGGAGAGTAGATCCTTTGATGTCACCATCCTTCTCCATATATCGATCCTACAATCAAATGCAAAAAATCAATGATCAGTAAAAACTGAAAGAGTAAGAAGGGACGGGGTGCATGGTACGAATAAGTAGTAGAACTGTAGAACAAGATAAAATCCCACAAACAAGAGAAATAATCAAACTGCATTACATAATTAATATATAACATAATTTCATTCACCTTTTCACAGATGTAGAATTATATATATTGTAGCACTACACCATCCATATTAATCAACCATACAATTTTTCTCATATTATCAAACAGTATGGACGAGTGATACGATGACAACATTGAAAGTGATATTGAACACCATCAGGAAATATAACAAAACTTTAAGTTGATGTTACTACTCGATTTTATATCTTCGGAAGCAGGGGAATAACCAGGATTTATTTATTTTCCAGGGGGAGAGAAAATACATTTAACTAAAATAAATTAGTATGGTGAGAAAAATCCAGTTTATTAACATTCAAAATTACATTAAAAGACTTTCAAAAAACTCCTTTATGATGGAGCTAGAATACAACATGTTCCTTAAGTTCTGATTACATGCAATGTGTATGCTCGCGCATCCATGTGTGCGCTCCGAGCATAGTTATCGAGTTCCCACTACCTCCTCGACATCCCATTCCAGATTCCGTAACCCTGAACGTGGCAAGTTCTGAATCCAGATAACCAAAAGTGGCGAGTAAGACAACCACATCTTAAAAAATGAAGCTCAAGAAAGATATCAATCAAATGCTAATAGAAAAGAAAAAGACATCATCAATAAATTGTCAAAATGAAGCATGCAAGCGCAGGCCGTTGTAGAATAGGTATATGAATTCATACCACCACACACACACACACACACACACACACATATATATATATATATATATTGCCAAGGACCTCTAGCTCAAGTGGTTAGAGTGAGGCATATCCCCCCCGGAGGTTGCTAGTTCGAGCAACGGAGGAAGCACTTTAATTCCTTGTGAGGGAATTAAGCGAGGAGGGTGCAGTGCAGTCAGGAACCGAGTGCGGTGTGGATGCAGTGTGGTGTGGTTGTAGTGCGGTTGCGGTGCGGGGTCTTCGTACCGGGATGTAGCCTTCGGGCTGGGTTTGTAGGCCTTCGGGCCGGGAATGGTTATAAGTTGTAGGTCTTCGGGCTGAGTTGTAGGCTTTCGGACCAGAACAAAATTTACCTTCTTCGAAAAAAAAAATATACATACATACATACACACACCAGGATACTGTCAAGCGAATTGCAACATGAATATATACTAATGTCAATAATAATATCCGTTCGAGGTCTTTCGTTTAGATCAATCTAATGTTTGACTAAAGAAGATAAGATTAGTTGAGGTACTACTATCACCTCCCCC
Source organism: Iris macrosiphon (assembly GCA_036927795.1). Classification (NCBI taxonomy): domain Eukaryota; kingdom Viridiplantae; phylum Streptophyta; class Magnoliopsida; order Asparagales; family Iridaceae; genus Iris; species Iris macrosiphon. The sequence goes on from JAYESA010000001.1 coordinate 178,527,958, forward strand.
GAATATATAGAGTTGTATCATATTCTTTAAAATCTATGGTTGATTATTGTTCAATATGAGACTTTCTTTTCACATTTCAATGATTTCATTATCCTATATATACATAACACTAATAGAATTGAATCTCTTGTTCAATAATCAAGAAACGCTAAACTCTAATTTTCCATATATAGAGTGAAAAATGTTTTTGAGGAAGGTGCTCACTTGGTGGCAGCACAAGTGTGGAAAGTGAGGGAGGAGGAAGCCGAGCCCTATGCTGAGAAGGATGGTGCCGTTGGAGAGCTCGGTCTTGGTGGAGATACCGATCCCCTTTAGATTTTCTTGGAACAATTAAGAATTTCAGAGGGATTTCGGAGGGGGAAATAAGCAAGTTATGGGCCGGGCTGAAGGGAGCAGACCTATTTATTTATTTTTTGTACAAGTTCTTTCCAAGTTCTAAAAATAATAGATAGAAGATTTATACAGTATAAAATTTGGTAAGTATTGCAATAAGCTTATCCTCCCGACACATTAGACACTTCTTGCTCCGATCAAGACGCTTTTCTGGTTGATCTCTAGATTGCGGAAGAGCGACCGTGGCAAGTTCGAAAGAGTAAAGATATAAAGTGAAGACACTGTATGGCAAGCTCTTCTACAACCCTTAAACAAGTTGTTAGAAGCATCCCGTAAATAAAATTCACCTGTAGATTTTATGGCATTCCAAGAATAACAATGGAACTCCAAGAGCCAGAGAGCTACAAGTATCTAAGAAGCAAATCACTTGAACATTCTGGAAGACTCATGCAGCTGATGACCCGAACACCTCCCTACTATTACACATCTATGCAGTATCAGCCTTCGCCCACAACTGATAATTCTCCCTTAAAATAAAAATAAAGTTTGCAAGCATGCCCTGCAGATGGCATCACGTACGCTTGTTTCAAACTCGGCTCACGAAAAAAAAAAATCTAAGGATGCACCTCCTGGCTCCTGCCTAGCAAGACTAACATACATCGACTACCTGCAACTATCTACATCGATTTTCTTTTAAATGTAAAGACGATGCTTTTTACAACTTAGTATGTCCTCAAAAGTATCATTCTCAAATAGGAGTTTTTCTTTCAGTTGTAAATATCACACTTTTACAACGTAGTATTTCCCTAGGTATTTAGTCACCCTCTTGACACAAACAAATAAACTAAATCTATGAAACTCTCTTCATCTATATCCATCTTCTTTTTCAAGATACAGAAAGTTGGAGAGCTCATTTCTCATAGTTTTATTAATACTCTCTGAAGCATTGATCACTGACCAAACTAAAGAATCCTCCAACCGACTAATAAGAATAGATATCCTAATCTAAGCTGTTTCACGACAAAGCCATCCTCTAGAATCTCTTTCAGAAATTGGATTCCCAGTTCTTCACACCAGTCACAAGGTAGTTCTGAATCCCGAGGTCATGACTATCATTGCTGATTAAATTCGATAACTCATTGAATTCAATTCATCTGCATTATTGTATCATTAGCAAAGCATATTTATACTAAATTAGATAACTACACAAGCATGCCAAACATCTAATATCAAACCATGATCACATCAAAAAAACATCTCCATCCATAATTTCAGTTCTGAGCAACCAATGTTCACTCAGTAATTTGTTGGGTTATCCAAACGTTAGCACATCCTTCAATCTCAAAGGCTATATATGTATATATAGCAAACAGTTCAAACTTTCTACACATTATATACTTCCAGATCATGATATTTTGGATAACCAAGTGAAATTGGCAACTGGATATTCCTTATTTGGATCAAATCAGTGTAAACAAAGAGGAAAGATTCATTTTTTACAAGTTTTTCCTATAGAAATCAAGAGAAAATAGTGATAAAAATGGCTGGGGGGGGGGGGGGGGGGGGTGGGGGCGGGGGATTGGGGAAGGGAAGAGATTTTTGTTGACGTACCTATAGCAATGGGAGCCGGAACCCTTGCCGGTGAGATTACCGGGCGGTGATGCTGTTATAAATTCAACCTTTCTGAAATTTCGGGTTATCGGATCCAGATCCGCATATACATAGGTTAAATCTAATAAGGAATTGGATCTACCTTTCGGAGGATCCAAAACCCTACTTGAACCCGACCCGTTGTTTCTGAAATAAAAATCAGTAATCCATTAATCTGGAAATAAAAGAAATGGGCCAAACAAACTTTTCTAGCCCAAACTTGCTCTAGGATTTTTGAACCAACACTTGGGCTTTATATGTTTGTATTTTTATTTTATTTCTTTTTTTTAGGAGTAAGTAGGACAAATTGAGTGACATATTTCTAAATCCAACTATGAACTGTTAGAAAAGAAAATGAAGATATACGAAGAGTGGATCAATGAAAGATGAGATTTAAGAGGCTGTTTGGTTCGCGGATCTGAAGTACGAAAGTGACCAAAATTGTATATGAACGGTTAGAAAAGAAAATGAAGATATATGAAGAGTGGATCAATGAAAGATGAGATTTAAGAGGCTCTTTGGTTCGCGGATCTGAAGTACGAAAGTGACCAAAATTAAAATTTTGGTCCATTTTATGTGTTTTGTTGAAAGATTTACAGACAATATTTACTATAATTTGACATAACAGTAAATTTTATCTGTCGCGAAATTGGAATTTTGATATCGAAATTTTCTCCTCCGAAGTAGAGCGCGAAAGTAGAGAATTCTCATTTCCACTTCGCTCATTTGGTTGGAGGACCATTTCCTCTATACTTTAACAAAAATTCAAATTTTTGCCTACTTCATGTGTTTAGTTCGAGGATTTGCAGATAAGATTTACTATAATTTGGTATGAACAATAAATCTTGTCTACCACTGTCACACCCGTTTTCAGATTTGGTATTTCATGAATTTTCAGAATTTAATTTTTTTTGATAATGTATTTCTGCTGTATTTGCATGATGTTTCTTGTCATTTATATTTATTCATGCCGTCTAGAGAGACAACCCGAGACCCGTAGAATAACCATTGGCATTGTCATAGACCCGGTTAAGGACCCGCATGTAGAATTGACACTTAGTTTGGTTCATTTTGGTTGAACCCATGACTAAACCATCTCCTCTCTCCCCTTATATATATATATATATATATATATATATATATATATATATATATATATATATATATATATATATATGAGTATTTCTCTCTCCTCCCTTTCATTCTTCATTTCACTCTTTTCCTCTTTCTTCTTCCTCTCTCCCTTGTCATAGACAAAACCCTAACCCTAGAAGAGGTGATTATGATCACTTGGACCGTGGAAGGTAGAGGCTAAGAAGCCACTCTGGGCAAGTACATCTTGCTCAATGGTGAAGCCATAGGTTTTCATATTTTTGCATATATGTGATTAATTAAAATATGTTTGATGAAAAATGTTCCTCTTGGTATTCTCTTCTATTTTAGTTCTTGAAATTTTTGGTTTTGGTGGATAGATTTGAGTATATCTGAGTTTCAAGTTAGGATTTTCTATGGGTTCTATGAGTTTTCTTGATTTTGATCTATTAAAACTTAGTATTCTCAAAAACTAGTTGTTCTATGTGATGCAACTTTTCACTTCATGCAATTTGACTTTTGAACCACTTAATTTAGAGTTAAATTAAAAAAATTATGGCTAAAACAAGTTCTGGACTCATGTTCTCGGACCTGTCCTGACAGGGACGATGAGCAGTGCCGCGCGCAGTATGTCGTGCACGTAAATCTGGTCGCGCATGGAAGTGCGTCGCGCGTACCATCTTGCCGCGAGCAATGCACCACGCGTGGATTTCTGGCCACGGACAATGCTCCCCGCATGGAATTCTTGCCGCGCGCAGTACACCGCACATGGTTTTCTGGCCGCGCATGAAAATTTGGCCGCGTGCAGTGCGTCGTGCGCATGTCAACCAAGATGGTTGTTTTTGCTAGTTTAGCTATTTTTGTAGCTAGAATTTCTGTCACGCCCCAGTCACAAAATATCGAGGGACTAGACACGTGACAATGGACAACAGCACACACCGATGGATAAACCCAATTTAATGGATCCATCGGGGCGTACTTAAGCTGTAATATAACAATAAGGGTCTACTAATCTCATCCACAGAATAAATACAGCAATATCAACAAAAGAAAATAAACATCATCCAGTCACAAGTAAATAGAATCGGGGAACAACCCGATATTAAGTCTGTTACAATTGTTCATGAAATAAGAATGTAAATAGCAACACTGACTGAGTATAGAAGAAATATATACTCAGGAAATCTATGGCAATCACCTAGTCCTCGGTTCCTGGTTCTGCACCAATGCATGCACCTGTTCCTGCTTCTGCTCCTGCTAATGCTCATGTACTGTATACCTCTGGATGGATCTCCTCTGCTAATCCTGGGGACATAATCCGGATCTAGGTCCTCAGGGGACATAGCAAGGTACAAGATAACTCATGCCAAAATAAATGCAGTGCAGCAATAAATGAAGCAATAAGGTAAATATATAACCAGTTAAGTGATATGCAAGTGAGAGTTTTAATCATACTCGGGCTGAGACTACTATAGGATCAGTGTCGGAGAAACCTATAGCAGTATTCTCTCGAAGGGCCATAACTTGTGCCAAAGCTCTGTGTTAGAGACTAAGACACCTCCAGATGACAATATATATAATATAATCAGCCTTTGATATGGTAATACTCTCTCCACCCAATGTAATCACACGTCTCATGTCCATGACACGCAAGATCAAAACTAATGCAGCAAGTCAGAATAAAATCTAAGCATGTAAAATGTATATGTCATAAACCTGTATCCTATACAGAATCACCTTGAATATTTTAAGAAGATTCTGTCTCATGATTAGTGTCAGGTGTCCTGGGTATAACGTACTTGATATGGCAAGTACAAGAATGTAAAGGGTCACGATATCCATCCCTAGGTGACATTACACAACTCCGCGTACGGTGTTGGCACCCGACTATTAATCGGACGCTAAGTAAAGTCACACGGTCCTAGGTTTAAGCATGCACAACAATGTATAAATAAGTCAAGGAAATAAGTAGCAAAACTGCAGGATTTGGAAAGTTACACTTGCATGGGGTTCTGACTCCAATTGTAGCTCTGACCTCAGTGGGAATTGCAGGTACTGCTCCGGTTGCTGAAATAGACATCATCATCAGATTCATAAAATATCAAATAGCTAAAAACGCCTGTCCTTGAGTCCAATTTGGACACAGGGGCAAAAATGACAGTTTCTGGTCAAAGCGGGGTCCACATGTGGGCCACTTCGCACCGAAAAATGTGTCAGAACTAATGGTCTCCAAATTCGTCAAACTTAGTGTCAACAGGTCCATAACGATGATACAAACCCAACGGAACTTCCAGAATTGGATTTTGATGAGCCGATCACAAAATCGCCCGTTAAGTGGAACCGTGGGGCCCACGATACGCGATTTTGTCAACGTTCTCAGAATCGAACCAAACTTGGGTCACAGGACCAGCGTTTTGCTACGAGTTTGATGGCACAAGTTTAGTTTCGATCCGACGTGTGTACACCAAGTTACAGCGAGATTCAGAACAGGCGGATACGGGGCGTTGTCAGCGGATACGCGTTGATTCCGGTGTGCACGCACATCCAAATCAACTTCTGCGAAATCCTGCACGTCCGTATCGACGGCGTGCACCTTTCGGTGAAGACCGCACACGACCAAGTCGTCCCGTTTGGCGGGGCGCACTCAGTTCCGGGGGAAAATGGGGTATTATTTTTCCTGTTTTTGGATCGCGGTTCGCGATCGCCACAGGATGCGACGCACCGAGCGGGTTGCACGGGCATCGAGAGGATCACGCAGCCTACGCGTCACAACTGATAGAACAGAAAATGGAGCAACAAGAAGAGAGAACGGGTTACCTGAACAGGGCTCCGTGAAACTAAAATTTTCGTGTCCGTAAGTCGACACGACGCAAGGGGACACGGTGTCCTGCCTAGGGTTAGGGTTCCGGTGCTGTGGCTTCACCGAGGCTTCGTCGGAGGAGAGGCGACGTGTTGTGGAGGCGGAGCGGGCTCGTCGGCGCAGGCGGAGGCTCGGGGACGTCGCCGGTGGCTCAAGACGGCGCTGGAGCTAGGTGATGCGGTTGCTCTGGTCGAAGGGAGGCGGAGAACAGCGAGGAGCTCGCGGCGGCGAGGTCGTTTGTGGAGGTCGGGGCTCAGGGAGAGGGGCTCTCGGGGCTGGCACGGCGCTGCAGGGCGAGTCCGGGCGGAGGAGACGGAGGCTGGGCGCGGGGACGACGCTGAAGCGGGCTGGGGGTTCAACGGGGATGGAGGTTTTATAGGCGGAGAAGGAGGCGGAGGGGCGGCCGGTGCGGGGGAGAGAAAGAGGAGGGGCTGGCGGTTGCGGGGAGCTGAAGCGGAGCGACGGGGACGCGAAGCGGCGGCCTGCGGCGTAACGGCCGGCGGCGGGGAGACGAGGGTGTCACGACCCGCACCCGGAAGTTCGGGCACGAGTACGTGGGTACGTCCAGCCTACGCCGCAGATTCGGCGGTAGTACGCTGTCTAGGTCAATCCATCTAAACTAGTCTAACTCATTCACAATTAACATAGGCAAGATAATAATGAGAAATGAAACTTAAGATTGCAACTGAAAATAAATGTGACAACAGATTCAAATGTTTAATACAGGAATTCCAAAATGAAATCGGGGACAAACCCGATTAAATAAGATAAGAAACAGAATAAAAGATAGCTACTACTAGCTACTCTGCAGCAGGGGTCTCCTGAGTGGGTTCTGGCTCCTCATAGGTATCATCTGTACCCTCATAAGGACCATAATAAGTAGGGGCAAGATCCTCATCATCGCCTAAATCAACAGATCCAGTCAGGAAAGGAGCAAAGTACACAGTGCACAACAACGTTAAACTAAATATTTATGACAATTAAACATTGAATATCATGTTAAGGAAATTGCATAAAAGAATGTTAATATTTCAGAGTCAAAACTATAAACAGGAATATGAGAAAACAGAAGTAAACGAGTAGGAAAAGAAACTACACAGTCAGCAAGAATATAACATGACCTGAAGTTATCTGTATGAAACTTGTGTTTGTTTTTAGAATACTTAGTTGGCATGCAGGGATTTATAAGGCTAATCCGGCCGTCATGAACGGCTATTAGTCACGAATAATCGGGATTCGGCTGATGGACAGTCGTGTACCAACAGCTATTATTCACGGCAAGGGGAAGGGTAACTACATGCCTTTCAGTATTCTCCCACCCGACATGAAAAATAAGACATGAATTCCAATATTCAAGACATGAAATATAGTATTCTAACACTACGTGTAATCAGCAAGAGTACTAGTAGAGCAGGGAATTTAATTATCACAATATAAAGATTAACTTGAAGTGCAGGTACTTGCCTGTTGTTTGGATCTGTTTAATTTGGTTCTTGGGAGAAATTTCCACAGATGAGTCCAAAAGCTGAAATAGACATTACCATCATGCTCAGAAGATGTCAAATAGATGGAAACGCCTGTCCTTGGGTCCAATTTGGAGACAAGGGCAAAAACGGTAATTTCGGGTCAAAACGGGGTCCGCCGGTGGGCCCGCTTTGCACCGAAAAACGTGTCCGGGTCAATGGTCTCCAAATTCACCAAAGTTAGTGTCAACAGGTCAGGAACGCTGAAACGAACCCAACGGAACTTTCAGATTTGAATTCCGATGAGCCGATCACGAAATCGCCCGTCGAGCGGGGCTTGTGGGGCCCACGACACGCGATTTCGTCAACGTTCTCAGAATCGAACCAAACTTGACCCACAGGACCATCGTATCGCTACGAGTCCGATGGCGCAAGTTTCGTCTCGATCCGACGAGCGTACAAGAAGTTAGGGTGAATTACAGAAATTGCGGATACGGGGCGATGTCCGCGGATACGCGTTGATTCCGGTGTGCACGCACACCCGAATCAGCTTCCGCGAAAACTCACACGTCCGTATCGACGCTGCGCACGTATCTGTAAAGACCGTGCGCGACCAAGTCGTCCCGTTTGGCGGGGCGTACTCAGTTCCGGGGTGAAACAGGGTCTGGTTTTTCCTGTTTTTTTGGATCGCGGTGTGCGATCACCACAGGACGCGGCGCCCCGAACAGTTTATCCGGACACCGAGAGGGTCATACAGGATTCACAACGCAATTTGCGGAATCGAAAAAGGAGCTACGAGGCGAAAGTTACACATACCTGAAGGGGACCTGAAAATCAGGGTCGCGTCGTGTCCGAGTCGTGTCGGACACTGTGTCCTGTGTCCGACACAGGAACAGAGATTTAGGGTTAGGGTTTCGATGGTTTTCCGGCGGCACACGACGGAGGGCGGCCGGAGGGACGTCGGCGAGGGCGGGGGGCTGTTCGCCGGAGCGAGGCGCGTCGTCCACGGGGCGGCGGGGGCGCTAGGCGGCCGGCAGCGGCGGCTGCGGCTGCTGCTGCTGCTGCTGGGTTGCTGTCGACGTCGGGGACGGCGGAGCGGGGCGCCGGAGGGGAGAAGACGGGAGGAGGAGGCACGGCGAGCTAAGGCGGAGCCGGTCGGCGGAGCTTTGGGAGGCGGCGGCGGCGTCTAGGGTTACGGCGAGGGAGTGGGGGAGACGGCCGGGGTCGGGGGGGTTTTATAAGGGGGCGAGGCGGTTGCAGGGGGCCGGCCAAGGCGGAGGGCGAGGCGACGTGGCGCGGAGCGCGGCGAGCGGGGCGCGGGACGCGCGGCGCTGCGCGCGGCGGCCGGCGGGGGAATCGGGCGTCGTGGCTGGGGGAGAGAACGTGCGGGTCGGGTCGGGCTAACGGGTCTGGGCAGACCCGCCCGACCCGCGAAGGAGACGGGCTGGGTTGGGGCTACGGGCCGGGCCGCGGCCCAACGGGCCATGGGCCGGAAAAGAAGAAAAAATAAAATAATAAATAATAAAAATAATTAATAAATAATAATAATAATAATAATAAATAGTTAATTAATTAATTAATTAGAAAATTGTTTTTAGGCATTTTAAAATAGTTCTGAGGCCCAGAAAAATCCAGAAAAATTACCCTAAGTCCAGTTTTCTATTTTACACCCAAAATATTATTTTCATGATATTTTAATATTATTTATTTCCAACTAAAAATTATTTATTAATTAAAAGTCTTGATTTTAATTACAGAAAATTCACAGAAAATTCCAGAAAATCGGGAAAAATCCAAGATTTAATAATTTGAAAATTCAGGGGGTTTACAACCTACCCAACTTACAAAATTTCGTCCTCGAAATTTAAGAATAACAATGGGACGAAAAGAAAAGCCGGAAATTACAACATACCTCAGGGTTCAAAAAGATAGGGGTATCGCTCTCTAATCTCGTCTTCACGCTCCCAGGTGGATTCGCCGGGAGAATGATGCTTCCAAGCTACGCGAACCAGGGAGATAACCTGGTTCCGTAGGACTTTCTCCGAGCGATCCAGGATCTCCACGGGTTGCTCTTGGTATGTCAAACTTGGGCCTACTTCGAGCTCTGAGTGATCCAAAATGTGGCTGGGGTCTGACACATACTTCCTCAGCTGCGACACGTGGAAGACGTTATGGACTCCTTCCAGAGAGGGTGGCAATGCCAGACGGTATGCCACTTCTCCGATTTTCTCCTGAATGCCAAAAGGTCCAATGAATCTTGGGCTGAGTTTTTCACTCCTTCCGAACCTAATGGTGCCACGTGTCGGGGAAATCTTTAAGAATACCAGCTCTCCAACCTCAAATTCCAAGGGCCTTCGGTGGCTATTTGCCCAATGTCGTTGTCTGTCTTGAGCCACTCGAAGTCTGTCCCTTATTTGCTTTACCTTCTCAGCTGAATCGATCACCATCTCTGGTCCCAGTAGGGCTCTTTCTCCAACGTCGTCCCATGATAGCGGGGTACGACATCTTCGGCCATACAGGGCTTCAAATGGAGTCATCTCGATACTGGCTTGGTAGCTGTTATTATAAGAGAACTCCACCAGATGTAAATAGTCTTCCCAGGATCCTCCAAAATCCAGAACACATGTACGGAGCATATCTTCAAGGGTCTGGATTGTACGTTCCGATTGCCCATCGGTTTGGGGATGATAAGCTGTGCTGAATTTGAGTTGAGTCCCCAAGCTGGCTTGTAAGCTCTTCCAGAAGTGAGAGGTGAATCTTGAATCTCTGTCGGAGACAATACTTACTGGAACCCCATGCAACTTAACAATATATCTGATATATAGATCTGCCAGCTTCTCTGTAGATAGCCCCACTTTGAAAGGTAGAAAATGTGCCGACTTGGTCAGTCTATCCACTATCACCCAGATTGCATCCTTACCACTAGGTGTTCTTGGAAGACCGGAAACAAAATCCATTGTGATATGTTCCCACTTCCACTCCGGAATGGGTAGTGGTTGAAGCAATCCTCCAGGTCGTTGTCTTTCAGCCTTAACCTGTTGGCACACTAAACAGCGGGATACGAACCTGGATACTTCTCTCTTCATGCCATGCCACCAAACATGCTTCCTCAGGTCCTTGTACATCTTGTTGGCTCCTGGATGTATAGAGTACTGTGATCTGTGCGCCTCTTGCATAATTTCTTCCCTTATGTCTCCTTGAGGTACACATAATCTATCGCCATGCCTCAGTGATCCATCTTCATGAATTCTGAATTCTTCTACTAATCCAGCTTGCACTTGACCTCGAAGGCTTCGCAGGCCTTCGTCTTGAAATTGAGTCTCCTTGATTTTGTCTATTAAGGTAGACTGAATCTGCAAGTTCATCATTTGGCCCTCTTTTCTTGGGATAATTACTTCAATACCCAGACTTTCCAAGTCCTCGAGCAAGTGTCGGTTCAAAGTCAAGTACATCGCCATAGGGTATCTGCTTAGGGCATCAGCAACTACATTGGCCTTCCCAGGATGATATTGAAGGGTGATATCAAAGTCTTTCATTAGTTCCAGCCACCTTCTTTGCCTCATGTTTAGCTCTTTCTGGGTGAAGATATATTTTAGACTTTTATGGTCTGTAAATATTTTCACCTTTTCTCCATAAAGATAATGTTTCCATAGTTTAAGAGCAAAAATGACAGCTGCCAATTCTAGATCATGAGTTGGATAGTTCTTTTCATGTGGTCGAAGCTGTCTAGAGGCATATGCTATTACTTTCTTATTCTGCTCCAATACACAACCTAGACCTTTTCCAGAAGCATCACTATAAATAGCGAAACCTCCGGTTCCAGAAGGTAAGGTCAGAATAGGGGCAGAAGTCAGCCTTTTCTTCAATTCCTCAAAAGCATGCTGACAGTCATCAGTCCAGGTGAACTCTTCATCCTTCCTTGTTAACTTTGTCATGGGTTCAGCAATCCTAGCAAAGTCCTTCACAAACTTCCGATAGTAGCCAGCTAGTCCCAGGAAGCTTCTAATCTCTGCTACAGAGTCTGGAGTGGGCCAGGATTCTACTGCCGCTATTTTCTTAGGATCTACTGCTATTCCATCTCCAGTCACAACATGTCCCAAGAATTCTACTTTGTCTAGGAAGAAAGCACATTTGGATAATTTTCCATAAAGTTTTTCCTTCCTCAAAGTCTCCAATGCTAACCTCAAATGTTCTTCATGTTCTTCGGGGGTCTTGGAGTAGATCAAAATATCATCAATGAAGACCACTACAAATTTGTCTAGGTATGGCTGGAAAACTCTGTTCATTAAGTTCATAAAAACTGTTGGAGCATTCGTCAACCCGAACGGCATCACTAAGAATTCGTAATGTCCGTTCCGGGTATTGAAAGCAGTTTTAGGGATGTCTTCCTTTCTCACCCTTACTTGGTGGTAACCAGACCTCAAATCAATCTTTGAAAACACCCGAGCTCCACTCAACTGATCAAATAAGTCATCTATCCTGGGCAGGGGATACTTATTCTTAATTGTTAAGGCATTTAAGGCCCTATAGTCAATACACATTCTGGATGTTCCGTCCTTCTTGGGCACAAATAGTACTGGAGCTCCCCAAGGTGAGACACTAGACCTAATGAAACCTTTGTCTTCTAGCTCTTTGATTTGTTCATTTAGTTCTATTATCTCATTCTTGTTGATTCTGTAGGGGTTCTGAGATACTGGTGCTGCTCCTGGCACTAAGTCAATGGAGAATTCAACTTCTCGGTCTGGGGGTAAGCCTGGGAGATCCTCAGGGAAGACATCAAGGTATTCAGAGATGATAGGTGGCAATTCTTCTGTTACTAGGGCTCCACAAATTATGTTATTACCCATTTCTCTAGAACCTCTAGCAAATTCAAATTCTGGCTTGTCAGGGGGCCTGAAGATTACACTACCTCTGTGACAGTCTATGGTGGCATGATGTTGACTTAACCAATCCATACCCAGTATAATGTCAAAACTGGGCACTGGCATTATAAGTAGTCTAGCATACAGTACTCTTTCACATAATGTAATAGGACAATTGTTACAGGCATCACTAACCGGAATGATTCCTCCACCGGTAATGATCTTATAACAATTCCTAAGAGGTTTAGTGATTAAGTTATGCTTCATAAGGAAATCTACTGACATGAATGAATGAGAAGCTCCAGAGTCGAATAAAGTAATAGCTGGTATTGAATTTATAAGCACAGAACCTGTGATCACGTCTGCTGTGGCTTCTGCTTCTTCCAGAGTCATTGCATAAGCACGGCCTTGCTGCGGTGCACCCCTCTGTTGCTGCTGTTGGTGCTGAGCAAAGCGTTGTTGTTGAGTTGGAAGCGGGGGTCCCCTCTGTTGTGCTGCTGGGGGCCTGGCCTGGACTGGAGCCTTTGGTGCAGCTGGGCGTCCTTGAGCAGCAGGACAGTCCCTTAATTGATGTGCTGGTGAGCCACAATAGAGACAGGCACCTAGCCTCTTTCTACAGTCTTGCCAAGTGTGGCCTGGTTTTTGGCAATAGTTGCAAGGGGGAGCTCGCTGGTTCTGTCCATGAGCCTGGTGTTGGGGTGCTGGAGCTCGAGGGAGAGGACGCTGAGTTTGCTGCGGGGCCCTCTGTTGTTGTTGTTGTTGAAAAGGACGTTTGTTGGGTCCCGCATTTCCGGTATCTCTTTCTCGTTTCAGTTTGTGCCCCATATCTCTCTCGACGCCTTGTGCCACGCTCAGGATTTCCTCATAGGTGCGAGCTCGGCTGGTGGTGACAGCAAGGCGGATATCCGGAGATAGCCCCTTCTTGAATCTACGGGCTCTGTCCTCCGGGGTACGAACCATGTACTCCGCAAAGTGACTTAACCTGCTAAATTCAGCAGTATATTCATCAACAGTCATGTTACCTTGTTCCAGTCTCTCGAATTGGCTTCGAGAGCTTCCCGAGCCACTTCGGGATAAAATTTCTCCTTGAATAGCCTCTTGAAGTCCTCCCAGGTGATGTCAGGAGCTGATAGTTGGGGTTCATCTCTGAACCAGGTTCGAGCAATGTCGAACAGTTGCAGGCTTGCGGACTCCACTTTGAGATCATCGGGAACCCGAGCAGTCTTCAGGAGTCTCTCGACGTTCTCTATCCACTCATCGGCGTAGAGAATGCCCTCAGTTCCGTAAAATTTCAGGGGTCTCAGATTCTTGAAGTCTTTGGCACTCCCTGGCCTCTTGAGTGACGACTCCTGGGGCTTAAGAGCTTCTGAGAGGCTGGTCCGCAGAAGTGTCGTCTGTTCTTTCTGGGATTCCACCAATCCCTGGAACACTCCTAGCAGTTGTGCCCCATCTAGGGTAACTGCCGGGACAGATGGAGGCGGCGGGAGTGCAAGAGTCTCGGGCACATTCTGCTCAGCTGGTTCTGATGTGCCTCCTACTGTGTTCCTGGTCTGGACCATTCTGAAAGATTAAGGGATAGGAAGATCAGAATACTTGGAAATCAAGGGCGATAGAAAAAAAATTGAGCAGCAATGATATCAAGAATTGAAATAAGGACGCTATACTGTGAATGAGCTTTTCCTAGAATCCTCAATCTTATTCCATACCCTGTCCTAGGGTATTACCCTATTTTAGGATAGGACCTGCATGGGCCACCATAAAAACGTGTCACGACCCGCACCCGGAAGTTCGGGCACGAGTACGTGGGTACGTCCAGCCTACGCCGCAGAGTCGGCGGTAGTACGCTGTCTCGGTCAATCCATCTAAACTAGTCTAACTCATTCACAATTAACATAGGCAAGATAATAATGAGAAATGAAACTTAAGATTGCAACTGAAAATAAATGTGACAACAGATTCAAATGTTTAATACAGGAATTCCAAAATGAAATCGGGGACAAACCCGATTAAATAAGATAAGAAACAGAATAAAAGATAGCTACTACTAGCTACTCTGCAGCAGGGGTCTCCTGAGTGGGTTCTGGCTCCTCATAGGTATCATCTGTACCCTCATAAGGACCATAATAAGTAGGGACAAGATCCTCATCATCGCCTAAATCAACAGATCCAGTCAGGAAAGGAGCAAAGTACACAGTGCACAACAACGTTAAACTAAATATTTATGACAATTAAACATTGAATATCATGTTAAGGAAATTGCATAAAAGAATGTTAATATTTCAGAGTCAAAACTATAAACAGGAATATGAGAAAACAGAAGTAAACGAGCAGGAAAAGAAACTACACAGTCAGCAAGAATATAACATGACTTGAAGTTATCTGTATGAAACTTGTGTTTGTTTTTAGAATACTTAGTTGGCATGCAGGGGTTTATAAGGCTAATCCGGCCGTCATGAACGGCTATTAGTCACGAATAATCGGGATCCGGCTGATGGACAGTCGTGTACCAACAGCTATTATTCACGGCAAGGGGAAGGGTAACTACATGCCTTTCAGTATTCTCCCACCCGACATGAAAAACAAGACATGAATTCCAATATTCAAGACATGAAATATAGTATTCTAACACTACGTGTAATCAGCAAGAGTACTAGTAGAGCAGGGAATTTAATTATCACAATATAAAGATTAACTTGAAGTGCAGGTACTTGCCTGTTGTTTGGATCTGTTTAATTTGGTTCTTGGGAGAAATTTCCACAGATGAGTCCAAAAGCTGAAATAGACATTACCATCATGCTCAGAAGATGTCAAATAGATGGAAATGCCTGTCCTTGGGTCCAATTTGGAGACAAGGGCAAAAACGGTAATTTCGGGTCAAAACGGGGTCCGCCGGTGGGCCCGCTTTGCACCGAAAAATGTGTCCGGGTCAATGGTCTCCAAATTCACCAAACTTAGTGTCAACAGGTCAGGAACGCTGAAACGAACCCAACAGAACTTTCAGATTTGAATTCCGATGAGCCGATCACGAAATCGCCCGTCGAACGGGGCCTATGGGGCCCACGACACGCGATTTCGTCAACGTTCTCAGAATCGAACCAAACTTGACCCACAGGACCAGCGTATCGCTACGAGTCCGATGGCGCAAGTTTCGTCTCGATCCGACGAGCGTACAAGAAGTTAGGGTGAATTACAGAAATTGCGAATACGGGGCGATGTCCGCGGATACGCGTTGATTTCGGTGTGCACGCACACCCGAATCAGCTTCCGCGAAAACTCACACGTCCGTATCGACGCTGCGCACGTATCTGTGAAGACCGTGCGCGACCAAGTCGTCCCGTTTGGCGGGGCGTACTCAGTTCCGGGGTGAAACAGGGTCTGATTTTTCCTGTTTTTTTGGATCGCGGTGTGCGATCACCACAGGACGCGGCGCCCCGAACAGTTTGTCCGGACACCGAGAGGGTCATACAGGCTTCACAACGCAATTTGCGGAATCGAAAAAGGAGCTACGAGGCGAAAGTTACACATACCTGAAGGGGACCTGAAAATCAGGGTCGCGTCGTGTCCGAGTCGTGTCGGACACTGTGTCCTGTGTCCGACACAGGAACAGAGATTTAGGGTTAGGGTTTCGATGGTTTTCCGGCGGCACACGGCGGAGGGCGGCCGGAGGGACGTCGGCGAGGGCGGGGGGCTGTTCGCCGGAGCGAGGCGCGTCGTCCACGGGGCGGCGGGGGCGCTAGGCGGCCGGCAGCGGCGGCTGCGGCTGCTGCTGCTGGGTTGCTGTCGGCGTCGGGGACGGCGGAGCGGGGCGCCGGAGGGGAGAAGACGGGAGGAGGAGGCGCGGCGAGCTAAGGCGGAGCCGGTCGGCGGAGCTTTGGGAGGCGGCGGCGGCGTCTAGGGTTACGGCGAGGGAGTGGGGGAGACGCCCGGGGTCGGGGGGGTTTTATAAGGGGGCGAGGCGGTTGCAGGGGGGCGGCCAAGGCGGAGGGCGAGGCGACGTGGCGCGGAGCGCGGCGAGCGGGGCGCGGGACACGCGGCGCTGCGCGCGGCGGCCGGCGGGGGAATCGGGCGTCGTGGCTGGGGGAGAGAACGTGCGGGTCGGGTCGGGCTAACGGGTCTGGGCAGACCCGCCCGACCCGCGAAGGAGACGGGCTGGGTTGGGGCTACGGGCCGGGCCGCGGCCCAACGGGCCGTGGGCCGGAAAAGAAGAAAAAATAAAATAATAAATAATAAAAATAATTAATAAATAATAATAATAATAATAATAAATAGTTAATTAATTAATTAATTAGAAAATTGTTTTTAGGCATTTTAAAATAGTTCTGAGGCCCAGAAAAATCCAGAAAAATTATCCTAAGTCCACTTTTCTATTTTACACCCAAAATATTATTTTCATGATATTTTAATATTATTTATTGCCAACTAAAAATTATTTATTAATTAAAAGCCTTGATTTTAATTACAGAAAATTCACAGAAAATTCCAGAAAATCGAAAAAAATCCAAGATTTAATAATTTGAAAATTCAGGGGGTTTACAAGGGGTCGGGGAAGAGAGAGGGGCTGGGGGCATTGTACCTAGCGGGTCGGTTAGGCGGAGTCGGGTCGGGTCGGGCGGCGGATCCGGCCCGATCCGCTAAGGCTATAAATGCGGGTCGGGTCTGGGTTTTGGGCCCGGATCCGACCCAATAAGGATTTGGGTTGGATTTGGTTCAATTGTACCGGGTTTATTTCAGGGTTTAATTGGGTTTATTTAAAACTTGGTTTTTAGGTCTTTAAAAATGCTTCCGGGGTCCAATAAATTTCCGAAAATTATCCTATGTCTAATTTTTTATTTTACACCAGAAAATTTTATTTTTATAATATTTTAATATTAATTAACATTATTTAAAAATCATTTAATTATAAACTACCTTGATTTTAATTAGAGAAAAATTCCAGAAAATTCCAGAAATCTATTTTAAAATTCTTGAAAAATCTGGGGGTTTACAATTTCGAAAAACTCAAAACATGAAAGTTGTAGATCTTTGTCTTGACTTTTTAGATCTTTTTGGATTACCTCATTTGGAATTCAGATGAAAAAGTTATGCCCAGTTTTCTAAAATGTATTAAAATCTAGTTTTGTGTAATTTTCTAAGTTTGATTATTTTGTCCATTGATTGCTATATTCTACGATTTTTTTGCCTCATGCGGCAAGCAATCCATGAGACAAGTTGTCTATGAGGCGAGCAGTTTCATCATGCAACATAAGTTTTTTTCTTTTGCATATTTTCTGTGATTGGCTATTTTCTTGTCTAAATCTGATATTTCTTTCGATTTTTTGATTCATCATCTTAGTTTAGTATTGGAGCATAGTTGAATATTGTGCTTTTCTATATTGACACAGGTTTGTGATTCTCACGACACCGTAGATTGTTTGCGTATGATAAACATATTACATTTGGCATCGGACAATCGAGTGCGAGTATTGTCCAATGTATCGCGTGTCGCAAATACGATAAGTTCGCCAGTGATAACTCGTGAATAGCTCGTACTCGTAATCCGTTATTCTAGGAAGATTCTCGAGTGTCCACGAATCGAGAACATGGAATAATTTAGTAATGATTAAACAAGATAAGATTTACCTAGATTTTTGGGAGGAAAGAATATTGCGCTACTGGCGACCCCGATCCCCAAGGGCCCCATGAGGCATGTGACAACCCTGCTAGGCAAGGGCTCCATGACCTACTATGTTTATGCATCTTGCGGCACTTATAAGACAAGTTTATGTACAAGTTTATGTTTATAAGACAAGTTTATACACAAGTTTATATTTACAAGGTGCATACAAGTTTATAATTCAAAACAAGTTTATATACAAATTTATGCCATTAGACAATTTGTGATTTTCTGACAAGTTTATGTTTATGTCAATTTCAAGTTATGATGTTGTGATGTGCATTAAATTTCTAGACAAGCGTACCCTTAGCCGTCCGGGTTGACTGCAGTGCCGGTGGTGCAATATTCTTAGCAATGCATTCTTTTAGTAATTAAGGATTGTGACAACCCTAGTTAGTTAATTTTAGCAAGCCAAAGCAATGGTTGGCCGTGCAATGAATGATTGTTTCTTTCAATTATAGCTTGCCATTTTATTCATTCTTTCGACGCGTGGTTAGAGTGCAAAGTCCTGCTCGGGTGAAGGGATGCAACCCCGGTCCTTGTTTGGTTTAAGAGTTGTGGTCCTGATCCATAACGCTTCCTATGACCTCTTTCCTCTGTCCGCCATACCTTCCTTATAAGATTTTTGTTATAAGTTCTTCCAGTAGTATATTTTGAGACAAGTACATTGGTACCGTACAAGTCTCGACTTGCATTTATTTGTTTATGTCTCTTTTCTGTGCATGATTGTGGTATATTTTGTCCATCACCTTGAGCTCCTTTGTGGTACTTATTGCTTGGGATTTTGACCCAACTGATTTTGTTTGGTCATATTTACCGGAGGAGAATCAGGATCTCCCGTATTTCCAGTAAGATGGCTCGCACTCGTAAGACTGCGGCCGAGGCTCGCGAGTGGGTTTCCTTCTTCCACCCCTCGTTTGATTATTTCATTTTGTGGTATTTAGTAAGGGCCAGTGTTAGCCCTTTTTTATTTTTCAGACTAATTCTATGACTTCGGTCAACATGATGTATATATTAGACCATGGAAGGTATATTTGATCATGTATAATTTTATTATGCTAGTGCGACATTTTGTATTCACTAGGTTCATGATCATATGTGATGTGTAATTTGGGACGCCTCTTTACTTTCATGTATGATATACTCTTGTATTGTTGTTGATGGATTGAGATACTAGGAATTGTCGGCCTTAGGACTGACGGCATAGCATGCTAGAGTCCAACCCATTTATTTTCTTGACAGCCGTGACCGTCGTACAATATTTTCATACATTGTACGGAGTAGCTGGCCATGTCCGTTCTCGTATTATCCAGTATTCTGGGAGCGGGGCGTGACAACCACGAAAGCGAAATTTTTTCTTGTCAATCACGAAATCAAAATTTTTTCTCTAAAGTGGAGCACGGAAGTAAAAAATCACTATTCCTACTTCGCGTGTTTGTTTGGAGGACCACTTTCTCTGTAATTTAAAAAAAAGATTTACTATTAATGTTACTTCAAAAAAAATTTATATTTTTTTACTCATTTCAACAACCAACTAAACATCAAAGTTTAGAATTTTTCACTTCTAACCTCCACTTCTTCAAAGTACCCAAATAAAAAAAAATCTACTTCGTTCCACTTCACTGCAAAGTGTACCCAGAATGTCGAGTTTTAAATTTTATTTCGTTCCACTTTGTCGAACCAAATAGCCCATAGGAAGAAAATAACGAGTGTTGTCATGACCCGCATCATGTTGATCAGACACGAATACGTGAATACGTCCATCCTACGCCGCAGTATCGGCAGTAGTACGCTGTCTAAACTTCTTTTATAATCATCCAACATTCCATATATAATTCTCACATCCACAATAATTTCTATTCTAACTCATTCACAACAGATAACTAAATAGACAAGAAATTATAACAAGAAATAGGAAGTACTAGTATATCAAAACTATAGTTTTTATACATATATTCATCCATAGATTTAGTACAGGCTGAAAGATAAGTTAAATCGGGAACAACCCGATTAGTATGCTAAAAAGGAAATAATAGTCTAGCTAATTAACTACGCTTCAACAGTAATCTCCTGAGTAGAGACAGGCTCCTCAATGTGGTCATCTACTATGTCCTGTGGGCCATAGAAGGTAGAAGCATAGTCTTCATCATTTCCTAATATGTCAACGAATCCAGTCAGGATTGAAGCAAGTATCAATACACGACAAAATTATACTAAATAATCATGATAAATAGTGAAAACTAGAACTAAGTAGCAATGTACTATAAATCATGGAAATAAGAGAAGCATAAATATCACATGACTTGAAAATGAAACTACTACAAGATGATAATGAACTACATGTGTGTACTTGTGTATTTAGAATACATAGTTGGCATGTAGGGGTTATAAGGCTAATAAGGTACGTCATAGACGGCTAGCAGTCAGGAATAATCGAGTATAAGGCTGTTGGTATAGTCGTATACTCAACAGCTAGCAGTCATTACATGATGGAAAGGGTAAACCACATGCATCTTAGTATTCTTCCTCCCGACACGAAAATCAAGGTACGTAATATAAAAATCTAGTTTCTATAACTAAGTGTAATTATGAAAAGGTGAACTAGTAGATTAGAGAACTAAATATCATATTATAGAGAATAAAACTGAAGTGCATGGTACTTGCCTCAAAATATGTTGGAGTCGACGTATCGATTCACGATTGCGTCGATACGGAAGGGAGTCCAAAAACTAATATCCCAGATAGGATTCCATTTGTCGTAAATAATATTGTCAGAGAATTCAGAATAGTCCAAATAGTCCAAATTGATATAAATTGACCAATATTTGAGATTTGCCGGAGATTGAAATTTTCAGATATTTTTGTGTTCGCACATGGCCCACAAGAAAACAGAAAATAGTTAAATTAGATATTTTCTAAAAAAATGTACAATTTTGACTAGTAAAAGCTGAGTTATTATATTTTCCTTATAAGTTAATCATATATTTTCTTTCCTTTTGAACCTACATGCTTGTTAGCATTTATTTGTCCAAGTGGAACTTTTATTAGATATAAATATTAGTGTTTTTATTTATCATAATTTAGTATATCAAATGGTTGTTTTCATTTATACTTGTAGGTTTCTAAACTTTGAAAAAAAAAAAAAAAAAGTGTATTGTGGGTGTATGTGCAAAATCTAGATACATGTCAGAATTGCCTATAAGGAGTACTTCTTCTTACGTGAAAAACACATGGTTGTAGTTGTTCCCAGTCGTTTCAAAGGTATTGTTATACAAATCCCTAGTGATTTCTATAGATTAGCTTAGGATAGGTGATTGTTATTCCTCTTTTTCCTAATAAAAATATATTTCTTTTGCTAGCACAGATGGCACCACTACACTAGACCTCTCCTCTATGCATAAGTATTTGTTGGCCTATTCCAAGTCTATCACCATGGCAACCGACCATTGTATATTATACAGTGAACATATGCACTTCTATTGTTCCTTTAACTGTTCACTCTTTTATTTTGGTTGGACACAGAAGAGTATGTTTGTCCACACAACCTCACTTATTTATAGATATTTACAATTTATTTATAGCTACTTTCTAGCAGCTTAAATGTTTAGTTACCACTTAAATAGGTCCAGGAGGAGGTTGGCATGGAGGACTTGGTGTGGGTAGTTTGTAAGAAGAGATGAAGTGTCCTTCTTAAACCATGCATCTTGACACCTAGCATGGCTAAGTGTCCATGCACAATTGAAAATTACAAAATTTAATTAAGGACTCAAGTGCAAAATATTAATAAAAGCTTAAAAAGAAAAGTAAATACAATCATTTAATAATATAATAATAATAATAATTGATTAATTATTATTAACTATGATTTATTCTTATTCTTAATAATAGTTTTTAATACTTTAATAATAGTTAATGATTAGTAATATTATCGAAATTTTTTTTAAGAAAATTCTCAAATATTCAGATTAGGATAGTTACAGGTGTGAAATAAATGTGTACTACAATATAATATATATAAAAAATTAACTAATATATTTACATGAAAAACATCAGCCACACTTGGAGGCTTGGATTGATTTAAATCGATGAGTAGTACGATAACCTAGCCCAACCTCAATAAATACTACTAATCCCTGCCAAAAAATAAAAATGTGTAGCCACTAATTATTGGTAGCTTGCCTCTCCATCACTAGTGATTTTAAGACAAATGGAAAGATGGAGATCAAGAAGAAGAAGAAGAAGATGTGGCAGCTCAATCAAATAATCACCAGAAACATGGACCAAAATAAATCACCCATGTAAGAAAAGAAAAAGGAAATATTTAAGGCCCAGAAACAACTTTGGAGATACAGACAAATGCTCCCAAGAGAAGCAACACCCACCGGAAAAAAAAGATTTTTTTTTTTTTTTTTATTATAGTACACATCAAATGAGAAAAGTCTCCCATCATATTCGGCTATAATTTATTTATTTTAACTGAAGAGGTATAATTTTTCTAGCTAGACGGACGGTCTCGGAATCAAACTACGAAAAAAGTTTAGGACGGTTGACTCAAATGACATGTAATACAACGTGCACAAAGTTCCGTACGTATCGTCGGACATCTCAAAAAAATAAATAAATTCTCTCTCTCATTTTATAACAAATTATTTTATATCTGAACCAAAATGCTAGTGGATCGTTTTGGATCCTACTTGAACCCGACCCGTTGTTTCTGAAATAAAATCACTAATCCATTAATCTGCAAATAATAGCAATGGGCCAAACAAACTTTTCTATCCCAAACTTTGAGCCAACACTTGGGCTTTAAATGTTTGTATCTTATTTCCTTTTTGAGTAGTAAGTAGGACAAATTGAGTGACATAATTCTAAATTCAACTACATGTGAACTGTTAGAAACGAAAATGAAGATATAGGAAGAAAAAATAGTTGAAGAAAAGAAGAGTGGATCAATGAAAGATGAGATTTAAGGGACTGTTTGGTTCGTGGATCTGAAGTACGAAAGTGACCAAAATCAGAATTTTGGCACACTTCATGTATTTTGTTAGAGGATTTGCAGATAAGATTTACTGTGATTTGACGTGAACAGTAAATTTTCCGGTGGGTGTTGCGTATCAGTCATCACTTTGTCCTAAACTAATATATTTACATGAAAAACATCAGCCACACTTGAAGGCTTGGATTGATTTGGATCGATGGGTAGTACACGAACCTAGCCCAGCCTCAAGAAATGCTACTAATCTCTGCCAAAAAAAATGTGTAGCCACTAAATATTGGTAGCTTGCCTCTGCATCACTAGTGATTTCAAGGCACAAATGGAAAGATGGAGATCAAGAAGAAGATGTGGCAAAACTCAATCAAATAATCACCAGAAATATGGACCAAAATAAATCACCCATGTAAGAAAGAAAGAAAGAAAAAAAAAAATTTAAGTCCAGAAACAACTTTGGAGATGCAGACAAATGAACACAAATGCTCCCAAAAGAACACGCAAGCAGCAAGTAGAGATGGTCTCTACCCAGCTTATCAGTTATCACCCATACCCACCATTCAAATCCTAAGGCCAACCTCAACCTTACATGTCATATCCTTTCATTCTATTCTCACCACCTTAAATTACTTAGCCATTCACAAACATACTACCACCACTCTCCATACACCACCAAGTCCAAGTGCTAACTAACTAAGGGACAGGGCAAGCCACTCAAACTAGGTGTTACATTCTTCAGATATGGCCTCTTCTACCATCCTCAAGTCATGCTTCCTCCCCAAGAGATTCGAATGGGTCGCCGCACGGCCCTCTGCCGCCGCTCAGCCGATGACCGCATCCTTCACCGTGCGCGCTGGTGGATATGCTGACGAGCTCGTCAAGACCGCGGTCAGTTATACTAGCTAGTTAACAACTTTCAATATGTTCATGTGTCCAAGATACTAGCTCTAGTCAGTCACACATATATATTGCTTGCAACTAGAACCAATAATGGTGTTTCATATTTTCTTGGAGTACTTGAAACTAGTTGCGAGCAATATATCAAGGTACTCTAAAAATACCTTATAACAGCATATGTACTTCTTACTAACTAAGGTTAGTAAGAATTACCTTGATATATTGCTAATAGTTAACTTAGTATGAACATGAACATGAATAGTAGTACATCATGTCAAGGTATTTCTGCAACTAGTCACACATATATCTTGTTCATAGTTATCAGCATATGTACTTCTTACTAACCTTAGTATGTCAAGGTAGTTAAGATGATTAAACATCATGTCATATACTTCTAGTTGGTTATTGTTTTTCTCAACAACAAAAGTCTAAAATCTAAAAAAAGCATACATATGCATTGGTTTGTTGCAGAAAACTATTGCATCACCAGGGAAGGGTATAATGGCCATGGATGAATCCAATGCCACCTGCGGGAAGAGGCTGGCTACGATCGGGCTGGAGAACACCGAGGCCAACCGACAGGCGTACAGGACCCTCCTCGTCTCTGCGCCCGGCCTGGGCCAGTACATCTCTGGTGCAATCTTGTTCGAGGAAACCCTCTACCAGTCAACCGTAGATGGGAAGAAGATGGTAGATGTTCTCACTGAACAGAACATAGTTCCTGGGATCAAGGTCGACAAGGTATTATATCCCCCCAGCATGTTTCTTGCTTTCGGCATATTCAAGTTACAGTTATAATCCTAAATACAAACTAAAATAATAAATTGAGTTAATCCACTTTGAAACAAAGGAAATCTCTTGTTCTTGATATATCATGTAACTTTTATCACCATGCTAGCCAAATTCATTGTAATACACGAGTGACAAAATAACTAGCCCAGGGTAAGCTAACAAGACTTCAGGCTTGAAAAACCTCCCTGCTTAGGACAACCTCCCAAGTCCAGCGTGACCTGCAAGAGGTTGGGGTCATAGGTGACACCCCAAGACCAACCAACAACAAAAGTGAAGGGACAACCAAAATAAGCTCCGGCTTGGACATCCCAATCTTCCGATATCATATATACCAATTACCTAGCCTATTGAGAGAGAAAGCAACCCTACAAAACAAGGAAAGAGGATCATATATAGTTACAACACCATGATTTTGCATGTATTAAGCCCTTTGGTATCGTTTATTTTTTAGTTGTTAGATGTGAAATTGATCAATTACACAAAGAAAACTATTTAAAGCTTGATTTTGCTCATAACGGGTGCCAGAGGGGTCTAAAGATGCAAAAGACTTCTTACAATCTATGTTTGTGTTGATTCTCAGGGTCTCGTACCGCTCGCAGGCTCCAACGACGAATCCTGGTGCCAAGGTCTAGATGGCCTAGCATCAAGGACTGCTGCTTACTATCAGCAAGGCGCACGCTTCGCTAAATGGTGAAGATTTTTTATCACTACAAGAGATGGGAGTTATTTTCTTGAGAATTTATGTTTAGCTAAACATTTATATCTACCAATGGATCTTACAGGCGCACAGTGGTCAGCATCCCCAACGGTCCATCAGCTCTTGCAGTGAAGGAAGCTGCTTGGGGGCTCGCTCGATATGCTGCCATTGCACAAGTATATAGTTATTTTCCTTTTCTTAGTTTCCTGGTTCAACTACTATTAACTATACTCCGCAAAGTTGTTCTTCCACATACTCGTTTGGTAGAATGATTACCGAGTACCGACAACTCTATGAAGAGAGAAATATCAATGCATATCTGAAACATATAGTTACCTAAAGCCTTGTTTGATTTATATTGGTAGAATGATTACCATGTACCGAATACTCTATGAAGAGAGGAAATATCAATGCATATCTGGAACATATAGTTACCTAAAGCCTTGTTTGATTTATATTGGTAGAATGATTACCAAAGTGCTTAATGCATATCTGAAATATAGTTACCTAAAGCCTTGTTTGATTTATATTGGTAGAATGATTACCTAGTACCGAAAGCTCTATGAAGAGAGGAAATATCAATGCATATCTGGAACATATAGTTACCTAAAACCTCGTTTGATTTATATTGATAGAATGATTACCAAGTACCGAAAACTCTATGGAGAGAGAGAGAGAGAGAGATGCATATCTGAAACATATAGTTACCTAAAGCCTTGTTTGATTTATATTGGTAGTATGATTACCAAGTACTGAAAACTCTATGAAGAGAGGAAAATATCAATGTGTATCTGAAACATATAGTTACCTAAAGCAGGATCAACCATTGAAATCTGATATAAGTAGTCGATATTTAGAGTTATTTGTCCATCTTAAATGTCATTTTCAGGACAACGGATTGGTCCCGATCGTGGAGCCTGAGATATTGCTCGATGGAGAGCACGGAATTGACAGGACCTTTGAGGTTGCCCTGAAAGTATGGGCTGAGGTCTTCTTCTACATGGCCGAGAACAATGTCATGTTTGAAGGCATCCTACTGAAGCCAAGTATGGTCACCCCTGGTGCAGAATGCAAGGAGAGAGCCACACCAGAAAAAGTAGCGGAATACACACTGAACCTTCTCAAAAGAAGAATCCCACCTTCTGTTCCTGGCATCATGGTAACCATTTCTGCACACAAAAACAGAATAAAATCTGCAGAGCATAGAGTAGTAACTGTGTGAATGTTTTTGATGCTTGCAGTTTCTCTCTGGTGGTCAATCTGAAGTTGAGGCGACACTGAACCTTAACGCCATGAACCAGGGCCCGAACCCGTGGCACGTGTCATTCTCCTACGCTAGAGCGCTGCAGAACACATGCTTGAAGACATGGGGAGGAAGGCCGGAGAACGTGAAGGCAGCTCAAGACGCCCTCCTGACCCGTGCCAAGGCCAACTCGATCGCTCAGCTCGGGAAGTACACGGGTGAGGGTGAGTCAGCAGAAGCCAAGGAGGGGATGTTCGTCAAGAACTACAGCTACTAAGTATTCAAGGCAGTAATGTGTTACTTGAATTGAAGAAGGGGAAGGATAAAATTGAAACTTTGTTTTATAGATGTCCTGGATGTAGTCCTTTTAAGGGGGTGAGTCCTCGTTATGTTGGTATCCTTTCATGAATGTACTAGATATACTCTGCGCTTTAATTAACTGTTGTTTGGCTTTCTAAAGAGCTACAGATCATGTGTTGGTAAATCAGAGTGCAGAACAATTCAAAGACTAGCCTAGAATAAAAAGATGTTACATAGTGTAGAAATGCGAAGATGTGTTTCTTCTCGAAGATTGAGTTATGATGGAAGAAGGCTTAAGATGATGAATAAGGTTAATGGTGTGACTTTAAGCAATGATAACCACAAAAAGATCAATATAATTTACTGTAACAAATGAAATCTGCACTGATATGTTTCTAGACAACTGCTGCCAATATGTTTTTGGAGTACAAAGAACAAGAGATGTTCAAACCCAAAATATACAGATTAGTTTTTATGTCTTTTAAGATCAATCCATGAAGAAATCACTAATCGACCAATCAGAACTACAGCACAGAAAAAGACTATTGACACATTATGGAAACGGAAACAGGATCGACAAGTATCATAAATTAAATGTATTATGCAATTAATACAGAAGTCTCTCAAAGAAAAACAATCTCACCATTCATTTTGATTAATTTGCTTCACTCCTTTAAGACTCCAAATAACAACATAATTCAATATTTTCTGAAACAATGACACTTGTTCATCAAGCCAAACAATTTACTATGAGACAAATACTCACACTTCAGGCTGGATGCAGACCACCAAAAGGCACACCGCAAAACAAACATACTGAACCTCATCCTCAGAAAGATATGTTCATCATATATGTGACCAAAATTTCCATTAACATCGATTCTGCTTCAGAAGCGCAAGACCCAAAATGTAACATCGACTGGAATATATGATGCGCTTCACCTGCAGAAAACTCGATAAAAGACGTCACAATTAGCCCAACAAAAGGTTAAATGATTCCTTGGGCTTGAACATGTAGAGATGCCCCTATTTTTTTGGAAGTTCTTGCTATAGGCTTCGAAATGAAAAGATTTGGAGACGCATCACCATCTGAGGTGTTAGGTGTTGTGATGAGTGGTATAGTGGCTTTGCTGCCATGAGCCAGTAATCTCTACTCTCTTGTCACACATATTCAAACACATAAATAATAAGGAAAATAAACAAGAAAGGCTTACCGGCATAGAGGGAGGACAGGATGTTGTCTTTCGGGTAGGGGAACTTAAAGAGGGCACGAAGAGTGGGAGAACAGGGATGTCGTCGCAGTTGCATAACTCCATCATGTAGCCACCAGGATCATGGAAGAATATCTGGTTGACCTGGATACCACTTTCCTCAACCACTGCAGTCACGTACTCAATGCCTGTCTTCCAGTCTGTGCATCAGCAGCTGCATGTCCGAGCACTGGAAGGAGATGTGGTTGTCCTTGGGGTTTATGACCCCCTTCTTGTTGGGGACTTCTTCGGGTGAGTTGCATTGCAGCAAGTGGATGTCAATGACATAGTTATACAGCCTATGTCATGACAGTAGTTCATTAGATCACCTCAAACTTGTGTGTGCTCTAATAAAAAGCGATTCTAAATCAAAGAGCTCTATTATATTGAGGATCTGCACTTCAACCCATCAGCTAGTCATGTATCCTTTGGTACTGAACTTACTACTAAACAATCATGCAGATTCTGAATACTGATTTTAGTTCTCTCTTTCCTACAGAATTCAGTGATTCTTTTCAATTTCACTGCCCTTCTAATGTTTAAAACTGGCGAATATTGGACGATTTCAGAATTGATTAGTGAATTATAAGTACAGTAACCCAGATTCAAGATACATTATGCTGCAAAAAACTATATGTCAAGAATGATAAGAACTGTTGGCTATACAGGTTATATTTAGTAACCCAGATTCAATATACATTATTCAATAAAAAAAACTAGATGTCAAGAATGATAATAATTGGTGTCTATATTATACAGGTTATCCATTATATGAGAGTAACATTCAGCCTAGATAATCTTTCTTTCTCCTGGTTCTTATAATCTACTTTTTTGAAATTGTAGTATTAGGATTTGTAATATACTAATATGCTCTTAAACAGAAATAGTATATGTCAAGGGAGAATTATCGTACAATGCTGTAGAAAATTTATTTTGTAAACAGTTTATCTTATTTGATCCAGAAGTGTTTATCTGGAACATAGAGAAAGATGTTGTAAATTTACATGATTCTTCAGAAAGAAAGATATTCTCCTTCATGAAAGTAGGTGTCTAGCATCAACTGAATCTAAAGGAGAAGAGAACATAGATAAAAGTTATATTTATGTTATTTGATTATGTGCCCTATAAGAGCACATTACCTTTTTTCTGCTCAGATAGAGTAATGCCATCACATCATGTTACCAACTTAGGATTTGGTTTGAATGATATGTAAAATGAGAGACTGATGGAAAGAAGCTCTCAAAGAAAGATGGAAAGAAGCTCTCAAAGAAAGACTCAATAGTACGTAGACCAGTTTCGACCAATAAAATTATATATAACACAATGCAATGACTTCTCAGGAAGTGTAGAGTTTCAGAGTTCATAGATAACAATATAGAAAACTATACCTACTCGTTTTCTCAAAATAATAATAATAAAAGATGATAGGCGATGACTATAGTATTACATACTAAAGCTAATTAGAAGACATAGGTTGTAGTTATCGGACGATATCGATCCGATACCACCGATACCGATACAGTCTCACATGTCCCAATACGATACCGACCGATATCGATACTGACTGATACCGACATCAGGGACCTCTTTTTCAGTCAATTCGGCAAAGAGAAGGGAACAAAAAAGTCCAATCAAGAAGGGTGTAAAAACATAGTAAAGTTGTTAAAACATGTTAAAGAAGAAAACTTATCTATCGCCGGTAAACCAATCAGCAAGCGTTACTATTATTTCATTTAATTCCAAATTACTAAGAAACAACACAGAAATACTTAAAATTACAACTAAATATATAAAATATGTTTTCTAACATTTTAATAATTTATCAATAATTATTTGTTTCCGATACAATTTTTTTTTTCGAGATTCGAAACAGCCAATACTGACGATCTCGATACTCATAGGAAGGGTCCGACACAGATTCTGATAATACGAACATTGTTAGAAGGTTGGTACAAATTAGACTAAGATACTAATAGGTACACAATATATAGGAACAATTACCTTCAAATGTCACTTATATCTGATTCGACAAAATAAAAGAGAATTATGGAGATTTTTTCTCACCAAGCATCATGGAACTTGAATGATGATGGGCGCTTGATGCTGACAAAGCCCAACACCTCCTTGTAAAATTTTGTAGATCTACTCACCGACCTAACTACAAATGAGACGTGGTTCAACGACACAAGCGGCGACATCTCTGATACTGCATTCTCCTCCACCTGGACAATTTTCATATGCATATCTCAGCCTTCTCTCTACCGCAGTTTGCACTATCAACCGATATCGATATGATGCAGCCGAAACCGATACGATTTGGCATGTCCCACATCTGGTACCGACCTATATCGATACTAACCGATATCGACATTGGGATCTCTTTTTCGGTCAATCGATAAAAAAATTGAACAAAAAGGACCAATCAGCAAAGGTGTGCACGATAAGGTTGTAAAAACATGTAAAAGAAAAAAACTTATCTATCGCAAGTAAACCAATGTGGAAGGGTGACTACTATTTCATTCAATTCCAAAATTACTAATAAACAACACAACGAAATATTTAAAATTATACATAGGTATATAAAATATTTTTTCTAAAGTTTTAATAATTTATTAATAAATACTTACTTTCCGATATCAAAAAAAAATCCAAAACTCCAATCCGAAATTGCCGATACTATCGATACCATCGATCCCGACACTCATACGAAGGATACGATACCGATTCCAATAGTGTGAACCTTGCTCTCTAATTCTTTCTACTTTCTTAACCCAGATTATAGACCTCAGTTACCTGGTAAACAAAGTTTCCTTCTTGTTCTATATCTATAATACTTCAAGGATGAGTTCTGCCTTGTCCACTTTTTTTTCCTTACACTCGAAACTCAGGTCTACAAATTCTTCTCACATTTGTCCACTTTTAGAGGTCATGCCAACTTGAGAATGTGTTGGTATGCTTAGTGAGCACAAAATTGTATTCAATAAAATTGCACTTTATCGATATGTTATCAGTATTGTCGGAACATTGCTCTAATGGCTCTTTTGAGTCCTATATCGCTTCTTCGACTCCTTCCGGACTTCTCCGTTATTGGACGGTGCCCGTAGCACTCACTTGTTAAACACAACCATATATAACATGTTGACCCATAATACTTCACAACAGCAAACTCCAGAATTAGCAATCATTGTTAAAACATAATATAAGAGAGCATTCCTTTCTCAAGGCAGTGAGATAAAATTCCCTTAGGTTAGTGCCGCCATATAAGTAAATATACAATCCACTAATTCCTGCAGCAACACTATCAAAATACTACAGTTCCCTTCAACCTCAAATCCAAGAATTTCAATGCCCTCCCACTCATATTATACACCACCACCAACTTGCCTCTCAAAGTCCCAACAAAAATCAAGCATTATTTCAAGAAACATTCCCAATGTGTAGATCACCAGCAGGTCTCAACCTGAACTTGGTTAAAAGGAGAACTTAATCTTGTGATCTCACTTCGTTGTCCCAATCAACTTTCAAGGATTTTGATACAAGTCAGCCGGAGCCGGAAGAGAAGCATGATCTCAGCTTTATGATTAGGCACAAGATCCAAACAACTACTACTACTACAAAAAAAGCCTTTATCCCAAATTTTAAGGATTGGCCGATCAAAGTTTATATAGTGAAACAAAATAACCTGACATCAACATTCATCCTCACAAAAATTATAGTTAGGCTTATTTTGGGCAATTCAAACGCAGATCACTTCATATAAACCATAATAAATAAACTACACTAAGATATATTAGCATCAATTATTTTACACCATATATTAAAAGCTAAAGAAAAAATAGAAAATATCCAGATCCATGCAGACAAATAGAAATCTGTGATAAATATATTGCTATTCTATTTCTATCACTTCATTATTTTGCCAACTGACTCGGTAATCTCCACTGGCATGAACTACTTTCACCATCTTTTCATACTCATCTTCGTCCTCTTCCTTGTCTTCTGTCTCCCCAACTCCCTCTTCTTCCTCGGTCCCCGGTACAGGAGTAGATGATTGGGGAGGGATCCGAGCTTCCTCAACAATCTTCATAATGTCATCCTCACTCCGTACAGAAAAGGTGGAGTCAGTGTCATCCCTCCTGTAGTATATTGCTTGCGACTCCGCCAACATTTCTGTCGGTAAGTTCTTTACGAACCAAGGATGATTCCTAATCTCCCCAATCGTTATCCTCTTGAGAAAGAAAGCAAAATTAATCAATAATTCCAGCATTAACAAACAACATTTAATGTCGTCATCGGGATAAAGATTCTCCATGTAGTACTAGCAAATCAGGAATGGGTATTTCACGTTTCAACATTGGACAACCAAGAGATATAACCAAAACAGCTTAATGTACCAGATGAGGTAAGTTAGATGGACTTGGACAATTGATTAAAAGAATTTGGGGATCACAAGATAAAGGAGTGGGTTATACAAGAGGTATTCTAGAAAAATTAATAAAAGGACCAAGTTGTGGAAAACCAACTCAGACAACTGACTGAAACAGCAATAACATATGTAACAAAGAAGTGGAGGCTTTGTGATGATGGTTGTTCAGGTTTGCAGAAATAGAACAGCAGGAAGAGTACATAATTCTCTCAAAGTAGTAAGAAATCACATGATTAAACTCACACTAATCGCCCTTCATCAAAAAATTGAAAAAAGAAGAATTAAAAATGCTGTCAAAACGCTAGGGGTTTGGCTTAATAGCTGATAGAGTGACCTGTTATGATCTAGAATCAGTATCAACCAGGTGTCTTCATATAGTTACCTTGGTTGGGTTAGCGACAAAGATTTGAGAGAGAAGGTTAGTGCAGTCCTGGGATATGTGGATATGATCTGGTATGTTGTATTGAATTGCCATTATTCTCTGCAATCAAATAAAAAGTGGTATAACAAATATATCAAGGCAATAACCATAATCACAAGGGAAGAATATAGTGATTCATTAAATAAATCTCGACTTCATAGAATAGAAAATTAATGTATTTTAAAAAGGTTAAGTTCCAGTTGAGCAGTTGAGATGAAAATTAGGAAAAAATAGTACTCGCTTAAAAGCTTACCTCAATGGTTTTTGTGACATTCTTGGGATCGTCTGGGTCCTCAAAGGGGTAGGTTCCAACCAGCATCACATAAAGAGTTACTCCACATGACCATACATCTGCTAACTGCAACATCATAAGCATAGTATTTTAGACAAGATAATTGTATTAGTGCTAGAGGAAACATAATTAAATTTCTTCATTTAGCATTGGTCATAGCTGGGAGATAAAATCCATAGAGTTTAAGCCATAGCCTAAACTAAAGGGCCTAAACTATAAACAGCACAATCTGTTTCAATAACCAACTTCAGAAAATAGAAAGAATACAAGTTTTGTATGGTCTGGGTTAACAGAAACAATCTCTCCATAAATGGAATTCTGTGAACATATTGACCAAGCCAAGGCCCTTCACATATGAGGTTTCAAGAGCGTTATGGCACTGTGACACCATTTATTTAGCAGGAAAAAAAAACTGAAATTAATATTTGAACTACATTGGCCATGGCAGGATGCTTTGGCCTAGATATTCAAGATGGTTAAATAGATTCAACTGGAGTTTGAATGATAAGATTTGGAAAGCATGAACCAATTTCAGACATAGCTGAGCAACTTCCAAAATAATATGGAGATCAAACATATAAGTTCTAACTAGTACAGACATTAGACCTTAGGTTAATCCTAATGTGCTCATATATGGGTGACATAAGATGTGGACTTCTTCAGTATAACAAGAGGTTAAGGATTGACAAGAACTAGCATTACATGTTAGCCATAGTGTATGCGTATATAAAGCACAACAGTCAAATAGTAGTATCTAAGATCGCAAACAGAAAATGATAACTATACATACACAAGTAAAAAAATAGAAAAAGAGAAACATAAAATTAGCTGTGAAGAATATATATATATATATATATATATATATATATATATATATAAACTAAAGAGAAACATAAAATTTGCAATATGAAACTAAGGCTTCAATATAAAAGAGCATGCAAAGTACAAGGGGAAATGGCTGAAATCCAGAATCACTTTAAAACCAAGGATATTAGCTACTATATGGCTAGAATAGTATTGTCAGCAACTGTCTGGCACATTTGGAAGGAAAGAAATAGCAGGGAATTTGAGAAAAGAGGATGTATAAAATTATGCTAATAAAGAGAATAAAAGAGGATGTGGGCATTATGATAAAAGAGCATAAGACAGAAAACTTGGGCCAGAGGAATCAAGAGATACTGGATAAGTGGTTAGACAGTTAGAGGATACATCAAGCATGTATATAATACTGTACTCTTTTCTTATTTATTAATACAGTTACCCTTTTGCAAGAAAAGTCATAAGGAAAGCTTGTAACACATGGTGTTTAAACAGCAAAAGAATAGTTTGTCGCTGGTAGTCTATGTTGCATGGACAAGGAAACAACGTGACATACTTGCAATAGGCAGCATGGACACGACACTGCACCAATTTGGTGTATCCTTGTATACTCTATAGTTTTCTTGTCGTGCCGCAGGATATGTATCTGGCATGGCATGATCACAGCAGGCTCACAGCACCACTTTTGTAGTATTCATGTTTCCTAACAAGAGGGAATAACGTTGCAGCCAAAGCCAGAAACAACTTAGTGCAGATATTAGAGGTTTAAGTGTCTGACGCCAACACCTGTTATTTGCTAATGAGTAATGATGGAAAGTATGAGGCTTGGGCTTTATCCTTAAAACATGAAAGGGAGGGACTTATGTTACCCGGACTCTCCACTTTAGGAGAAGTACCCGTGTCCACCGGGTAGGACATGGGTATGGGTATGGGTATGGAATCCGTATCCGATCCTCCATAGTGACAATCGGATCATTCATGGTCCTTTATGGTAACAATCGGAAGACTGGTAGTGAAGTAGATAGTTTATTTTAATGTGGTAGTAAAGTAGATAGTTTATTTTAATATGGTAGTAAAGTAGATAGTTTATTTTAATATAGTGGATTGGTAATAAAGTTATAAAATCTTACAAATTTAATTACATGATGTCTTTTTATGAAACCATGCAAATTTAATTATAAGCTTAAATATATGAAACAATGCAAACTTTATTACAAATGTATCTTTTTATGAAATCATACAAATTTAATTATAGAGTGCCTTTTAATGAAATCATGCAAATTTAATTACATGTCTTTTATGAAGCCATACAAATTTAATTACATAATGTGTCTTTTTATGAAACCATATTCAAATATATTTATTTTAATAGTCATATTCCCGTACCCGTATCCAAAATTTGGATCATTTTTAGTCGAGTCCGTGTGTCCTTCAATTATGAGTTTGAAGGACCCGACTCTTGGATATGTACCCGTATCCGACACCCGAACCCGAGTCCAGGTAACATAACTAATCCTAATACATACATATTATACTAGATAAAGGTCAGGTAAGAGAAACAAGACTTGGTAAGGAGACCAAGATGGACTTGAGTAAAATATAACAAGAATATTAGTATAGACCGTTTAGTAGTATCACCAAGGGGCTGTTTGGTTGCATGAAAGTGTAAGAAAGTATCAAAGTCGAAAAGTGGGGTTTGCGTACACTTATTATATTAGTGTAGACCTTTAGTAGTATCACCAAGGGGCTGTTTTGTTGCACGAAAGTGTGAAAATGGAAAAATGGGGTTTGCGTACGCATAAGTTTTGACTTTCAAAATGTCGTTTGGATGGTCGAATTGGAAGTGGAGAAAAAATGAGTTTGGTTGTTTGGATGGTTGTTGAAAGTGGAATAAAAAAGGAGTTTGAATGTTTGGATGTTTGTTGAAAGTAGATGGTTGTTGAAAGTGGATGCTGTTTAAACACAAATAATTGTCATTTAAACCTAAATATTGTAAATAAATTTTATCAAATAATTACTGTTTATTTTAATTGACATATAATTATTGAATGTAAATTTTCTAAAATTAAAACAAAAAATTCTAAGCAAACAAAAATTTGTATTCAAGACAAATTTTATTGACAAATATTGTAATGGTTTTCCAAAATTAATTTACTCAAATATTTTGTTACACATTTTTTTAGTTTACTCCAAAATTTAATTTACTCATAAAAATTTACTTTCTCACTTTCGTGCAACCAAACGCCTGAACTCCCCCTCTTCCTCCCCACTTCCTCCATTTTTTTTCCAGAGGTGAAAAGTAACATTTTCTCAGCCGACATAAAACTGCAAAGGGTCAAATAAATAAAAAACATTTTCCCACTTTTGCAACAAAACGCACGAACTCGGTCGAGTTTACCACAAAACTATGAACTCAACTTAATTTCACGACATGAAACTCTCAATGGTCACATAAATAAAGTGAAGTGAGTTTCACGACATAAAACTGCCACCGGTCAAATAAAAAAAATAGAGTTTCAAGTGTTATTACCAAACACCCAAACTCAAAAAAGTTCGGATGACTTACCAATAATCCCACTTTCATCCAACCAAACACCCCCCAAGGGTATAGAAGTCCAATGAGGTAGGTGAAACAAGAAAAGAACGTATATATAGATAACAAAAGAAACAATCTAACAGATTGGCATGCTTAGGAAGGCATAATAGAGTTGAGCAGTTAAAGGAAAGAAAATCACCCCATGGCCCTGTACCTATGAACTTGACTAACATATGTATAATTTAAATAAAGGATTTTTTGGGAATCAATTATCCAATTAATTAAAAGTATAAGAATAGAGTCAATTTACTAATAATAGGAGATGATAGAAAAGTCCACTACGTACCAACCATGTTGAATCATTTTCCATCAAAGATAACAAATATAAACTCATATTTCACAAACTTATTTTAATCTAAGATGCCTCCCTACAAATAGTCCAATCCAACTGAACTGGTGATAAAACAAATAGACTACAATTGGTACTAATCAGGATACCACTGTCATCTTACTGAAATTTGCACTTGAATTTCAGTGAAAAAGACTCCACATGCAGAAGTAGCAAGAATACATGTTTTCAACAGAAAAAATTAAATTAAATAAAATTCTTGGTTGATACATGTATGAGCATAAGATCACTGACTGTTAATGTACATCATGTTCAAAATATTTAGATTAAAGCAAACTCGGTATAGAAAGATTGCTACCAGCAATCAAGTTCATAAACTACTGAAATGTTTCATCACAAAAAATTATATTTGAATTGTCCAAGAGATTCATTCACAATCAATCAACTTAGCGGTCACTAGAAACCATTTGCTTCTTGTTGATGAAACAATTTCTGCTGTCTGCTATTATCAACTACTTTTAAGAAAACAACATAAACTTACATTGACTATAAAATTTGTTTCCAACAGGCACCTCAAACGATTTGATTCAGAAGTTCTTGTCTCGGCCTGAAGATAGCACCATCTTTGTAGCTATGATTTTACTGGTTCGATACTGACATCTTTAATATCTTCATTTATTTATTGACTGTTGTTTGTGAGAATATTGAATATTAGTTACAAGTTTATTTTACTCTCATGGAAAAATTTGTAGTAAACTAAATAGAAAATAATAGAAAGTTGAGTCCGACCAACTAATGACAGGCCAGTGGCCATCACTCTTTCAAATTGTAGTAAAAGTAAGATTCGACGAACTTAGATAATGTATGTGTATTCAATTTTAGGTAATCAAGAACCAAAGGAGGAACTTTCCTTCTTCTTCCTTTAATAGTATTCATAAAAGAGGATTCAAATTAAGCAGTAGTCTTTCTCCTCTCAGCCAAAGCCAGTAAAGATATTCCTTCTTTTCAACTTCCTCGACGCAAAGAAGATTTGCCAACAGCCAACCTCGGCTGGCTATGGACCTGGAAAAGTGATTACGGTTGGTGCCTACTCTATGATCGCGATAGTCAACTATGTAATCATCCAGCACCATGAGACAGAGTCTTCACGTTCCCATTCTTTGACAAAACATCACAATAATTTGTAAAATTTGTATTTTATTCGCAAATAATAGCGAATAAATAATGTATATCATGAATAACTCGCGAACTTAGAACAATTAGCGCACTGGCAGGATAACAGTTCACGAAGTATTGGCAAATTTTACAAAATATTTGTGAAATATGTAACTATGATAATCAGAACATGAAACTGCAAGGAAACAATGACGTGTAAGATGCAACTCTATCCATTGCAAGCTCAGCTGCATGCAACCGTAGTTGCAATGTCAAGAAATTAGAATTCACCAAACAATGCCTCAGGAGAAGTGAAAGGAAAGCAAACTCCAGTGGTAATTGCAGTAAGTGTCAAGAGCCACATGATTTTTAATTTTACTTTTCAGCGACAAACTAAAACCCATTCTTCAACAGCCACTTTATCCTTGCCACACACCCCCCAAAATATACTTTTATTCTTTTTATGTCATGGTCATATGACTGTTTCACTAGCATGACATTATAAATAGTCCTACTTCTAACCAATAGCTCTAAGGGGTTGTTTGGTTCGGCGAAGTGGTGCGAAGTAAAAATTCTAAAAGTGGAGAGTTTGCGTACGCATTGCATATGCGCATCATGCATATGCAAATTTTATGAGTTCCTTTATTTGGATGGTTGTTGAAGTGAGTTGGAAAGTATAACTTTTTGTAGTTCTTATGTTTGGTTTGTAATGAAGTGGTAGTTGAGAAGTGATATGGTTTCCCACTTTTGAATAGGGTGAGGTTACCCCAAACTAGTATTATTCACTAATAAATTGATTTACTTTTACTAATAACTAATTAATGATAACCTTAATTTAAATAAAATATTTTTAAATTTATGCATATTACCAAAATAAAAAAATCTAAATAATATTAGTGGCTGAAAATGAAGCCATTAGGAAATTAAGAACTAATAAAAAAAATTGTTGTGACCGAAAATTCAGTAGTTGCACTTATAAAAAAGAATGATAACAAATTTAAAAACATGAGTTCCTCCAACATCCGCGTATGAAAAGCGGATGTGGAAACAGCAAAAGAAAAACGGCCAGTTGCAGCCGACAGGAACTAAGCCACAAGTTCATGTCGGCAGTTCCCACTCCAGCCAAACACCGGATTTTAGCTTGGCTGTTTGCAAGCTGAAAGATTCTCCCACTTTCAGCTGAAATGTTTGCAACCAAACAGCCCCTAAAACCAACTTGTTTCCAATCTCGTGACTCTGAAAGGGAAAGGGATGTGTGGACAGTGAAGACATCAACTTTAAATTGTTTGCTACATATCTCAGGCGAAAAACGCCATTCACCAAGGACCCACAGACTACCAAAATTCACAACACGCCATCACTTCTAAAGTCCTTAATCATACAGACTACCAACTAGCATTGCCAATATCGTTGTCAT
Organism: Iris macrosiphon; assembly: GCA_036927795.1. Lineage (NCBI taxonomy): Eukaryota > Viridiplantae > Streptophyta > Magnoliopsida > Asparagales > Iridaceae > Iris > Iris macrosiphon. The sequence goes on from JAYESA010000001.1 coordinate 178,567,455, forward strand.
CGAATGGCCCACAACAAGAACCAAAGTCAAAACTTGCAGGCAGCATGAGAAAATTCAAAGGGAAAAAACCTACAAAAATCTCACCTTGCCATCATACTCCCGGCTAGAGAGCACCTCAGGTGCAATATATGCAGGGGTACCCACCGTTGATTTGGGCGTTGAGTGTAGAATAGATGACTGTTTCAGAATTTACAGTTAATATGAAGTCTACAAAAAGCACTAAAATGCGGAGAAGAAGAAAAACTTAAGGTTGAACCTTTGAGTATCCAAAATCGCAGATTTTGAGTCGTGGTGCTGGGCTGTCATCCAACAAAGTGTTCTCCAATTTTAGATCCCGATGGCATACATGCTGATATACAATAATCAATTACGTAATAGCTACCTTACAAGTACTAATATTAAACAAGCTATTAATATAGTTTGGGATTTACCATGAAGTGACAGTAGCTAACGCCACAGATGAGTTGCTGGAAGAAATATCTTGCCTACAGAAAACAAAATTAAATAACAAAGTATTGATTATTGTGTGGGAAATTTGAAACTTTCGAGTCACTACTGTGGGAAGAGAAGTAAAAGCTAACCTCGTCTTCACTAAACCTTCCGGCATTACAGATCCGCTCGAAGAGCTCCCCTCCGGCGGCATACTCCATCACAATAGCCAGATGAGTCGGCGTCAAAACAAACTATAATTACGAAAATATTTATGAACTGAAATGAAGGCATAAACACCATGTATGCTAGGAAGCACGGATACCCCCAAAAATCGGTGCCCTGAACTCGTTGTGGCCTGTGTATCGTGTCAGAAGGGGATCAGACACGACACAAAGAATCCGAAATAAACTTGGACACAGCCAAAATCAATGCTGTGACCGTGTAATCGTGCCCAGTGGTGTCGTGTCATATTCGTGTCCGTGCAAACTTTTTTAAAATACAGGACTTTTGCAAAAAGAAAAAATAATTACGTTGCACCATCTGAACTGAAAAAAAAAAATCTACATTTCTCAGTGCTAAATAACTATAGATTGAATTGACTACAGATTTTTTAAAAACAGAAATATGCCAAAATAAAAAACACAAAACCCCCTAAATTCATTGCAAACATTGAAGTACAAAGGAAAAAAACAAAATATCTCATTTTGCCACACAGAAATAGTTAAAAGAAATACAGAAAATTAGCAGAACCACCCTCCCCCACTTTTTTTTAAAAAAAAATCTCACCTCTTTGAACCTGATAATATTCGGATGCCGAAGCGAGCGATGATTAATGATCTCCCTCGCCACATTCTCACCAATCTGCTACCAAAAACAAACAAACAAAAAACAAAACAATCATAAAAAAAAATCTGAAAAAATGACACCGTCGGATCCCGACCAAAAGCTAGGGGTTTTCCTCATCGGACAGCCGAGAACTCACCTTCTGCCCCCTGGGCAAGTACTTCATGGCTAGCAGCTCCTTCGTCTCCTTGTTCCTCATCAGCTTCGCCACCCCGAAGTTCCCCGACCCGATGTCCCGTACCAGCTCGTACTTCTCCATAATTTCCCACAAAGTTCGGGACTTTGTTGCAAAATTTGTACTCGGCTTCTCCAAAGTTTGGGACTTTTTTCCAAATTCGTACTCAAAGTTGGAAGTAAAGAAGAGGAAGAGGAGCCGAAATTATTTATAGGGAGAGTTTGGAATAAAGTTTAGTTACTGAAAAATCTTGTATGAATTTTTTATATTTAAAAATTTTTAACTACTTATCCTTAAGTGATTAACGCAAGGAACATCAAAAATTGTCAATCACAGTCTAAATTTTTTTTATTTACAAATTTGTCATTGAAAATTTTTACTCATGATTACCTTTCTTTTTTTTTTTTTACTATCCAATTTTTTTATAGTTCTACCAATATACTGAATTGTTAAAAAATTTGACTGTCAAAATTAGAAAGGACTGTCAAATTTTTTAACGTGATGTATTCTTAGAACTATCAATATTTTTTGATAGTCCTTCCCATAGGAAGGATATAAGCGACTAAATCATCAAGCCGTAGCCTTTGAGCCCACCCTCCCAAGCGGTCCGGAGAGCTGGTGTCCGCCGACAACTCGTCGACATCTCCCCCATCGTCCGCCTCTGCACCTGCCCTCCCAAGCTTCTCGACTCCCAGCCCGCCTGCACCCTCTGCCAGCACGCCGTCATCGCCTCCACCTTCTCCCTCCTCGGCGCCACCCGCAACAAGGATTTCGTCACCTACGGCTGTTACGTGCCCATTCTATAGGCAGCTCAAGCTCAGGCATTAAAAGAGTGGCAGAGGCTCAGTAAAGGGGTTTAGAGGCTCGAAGTGAAGGCTCAGAGAGTTGACAATGGCTCAGCACCATAACATCTGGCTCAGGAGGGTTCTAATGCAAACAACAAGTTCACATATGGCAAAGGGATTGTCAATACATTCACACTGCATGAGACTGTCACCATACCAGAGCATAGTATCAAGCCGCAGTACCATTAATCATAGTGCCTAGAGTCATGTCAGGTCATCATTGCCATGTCATCTTGCCAACATCAGCATTGCCAATCAGCCAACAGAAACCTCCAGCTCAGCATAACAGATTTAACTGCCAAGTCAAGAATATCTCAGTGAGCAGCTATCAATAAGAGGGGAATATAAACAGAGCTATGGAAAAAATGTAGTTAGCTTTTAGTTTCTTCCTTCTTCTTCTTCCTTCTCTTTCATTGTAGTGTATTCTTTTAATCATTAATAAACCCTAATTACTCATTTCTTCTCCAAAATTTCTCTACCAACAATGTCAAATCTTGTTAGATCACCCCAAAATCCCAACCCATTGGGAAAAGGGTCTAACAATTGGTTTCAGAGCCATGACCCAGTTTCAGAAATCGTTGGATGGCAAAGCTACAACGTCCATTGTCACGACCCGCACCCGGTAATTCGGGCACGAGTACGTGGGCACGTCCAGCCTACGCCGCAGTGTCGGCGGTAGTACGCTGTCTAGGTCTTACTCACAAGTAATTTTAAATCTATCTCATCCACAATAAATAGACAAGGAAAATAACAGGAAATAGGAATGCTAACTTTTATAAAACAAATTGTGACAACAGATCCATAGTTAATACAAAGCCAGAAGATAAATCGGGAACAAACCCGAGTATATGCTGAAAGGAAATAAAATAAGTAGCTACTGCTAACTACTCTGCCGAAGTATCCTTCTGGGTGGGAACTGGCTCCTCATATGGGTCACCTGCTAACTCATAGTGGGCATAATAGGTAGAGGCAAGGTCCTCATCATCGCCTAAAACAACGGATCCAGTCAGGAAAGGAGCAAAGTACACAATGCACAACAAGATTAAACTAAATATTTCTGACAATTAGATTGAGTATCATATCGAGAATATGTATAAAAGAAACAACAATATCTCAGAGTTAATGCTATAAACAGGAATATGAGAAAGCAGAAATAAATGAGACAGGAAATGAAACTACAACAGTCAGCAAGAACTATAACAAGATCCAGAAACTATCTGTGTGAACTTGTGTTTGTTTTAGAATACATAATTGGCATGTAGGGGTTTATAAGGCTAATCCGGCCGTCACAGACGGCTATTAAACAGGAAAATCGAGATCCGGCTGATGGACAGTCGTGTACCAACAGCTATTAAACAATATAGGGGGAAGGGTAAACTACATGCCTTCTAGTATTCTCCCACCCGACACGAAAGCAAGACATGAAAAACCAGTATTCAAGACATGAAATCCAGTTTTTTAACACTACGTGTAATCATCAATGGTGCTAGTAGAACAAGGAATTAATTATCACAATATAAAGATTAAACTTGAAGTGCAGGTACTTGCCTGTTGTTTGGATCTGATTAATTGTTCTCGAGGAAATTTCCAGAAATATGTCCAGATGCTGAAATAAACATTACCATCATGCTCATAAGATATCAAATAGCTAAAAATGCCTGTCCTTGGGTCCAATTTGGAGACAAGGGCAAAAACGACAGTTTTGGGTCAAAACGGGGTCCGCCGGTGGGCCCGCTTTGCACCGAAAAACGTGTCCGGGTCAACGGTCTCCAAATTCACCAAACTTAGTGTCCACAGGTCAGGAACGATGATACGAACCCAACGGAACTTCCAGAATTGGATTCCGATGAGCCGATCACAAAATCGCCCGTCGAGCGGGGCCTATGGGGCCCACGACATGCGATTTCGTCAACGTTCTCAGAATTGAACCAAACTTGACCCACAGGACCAGCGTATTGCTACGAGTCCGATGGCGTAAGTTTCGTCTCGATCCGACGAGTGTACAAGAAGTTAGGGCGAATTACAGAAAAGGCGGATACGGGGCGATGTCCGCGGATACGCGTTGATCCCGGTGTGCACGCACACCCGAATCAGCTTCCGTGAATTCTCACACGTCCGTATCGACAACATGCACGTATCTGTGAAGACCGCACGTGACCAAGTCGTCCCGTTTGGCAGGGCGTACTCGGTTCCGGGGTGAAACAGGGTCTGGTTTTTTCCTGTTTTTGGATCGCGGTGTGCGATCACCACAGGACGCGATACCCCGAGCGGTTTATCCGAGCACCGAGAGGGTCATACAGGCTTCGCAACGCAATTTACGGAATTGAAAACGGAGCTACGAGCAAGAAGATACACGCACCTGAAGGGGACCCGAAAACCGGGGTCGAAATGTGTCCGACACGTGTCCGACTCGTGTCGGACACAGGGAAGGAAATTAGGGTTAGGGTTCAGGGGAATCCGGCCGTAGAAGGCGGGGCGTTGGCCGGCGGCGTGCTGGGAGGCCGAGGGCGGCTCGCCGGGGAGCGGGGCGGAGGCGCGGCGGAGGCGCGGCGCCGGGGCTGGCGGGGACGGCTGCTGCTGCTGCTGTTTGGGCGCTGGCCGGACGTCGAGGAGGGCGGGGCAGCCAAAGACGGAGGTGGCGCAGGGAGGGAGCTGCGACGGGGCTGCAGCGGCACGGCGGCGCCGCGAGGAGCGGTTGCGGTGGCGGCGTGGTCGAGAGCGACGGCGGTGGGGGGTTTTTAAAGGGCTGGGGGAGGGGGTTCGTGGCCGAGGGGGTGGCCGGGTCTGGCGGCGCAGTGGGTGGTCGTGGCGAGCGAGGCGGGCGGAGCGGCAACGGCGCGGCGGAGGCGGCGGAAAACGCGGCGCCGGGCGCGGAGGGGGAGACTGGTTCGTTGGGGTTGGGGTTTGGGTTCGGGTCCGGGCGGGTCGGGTTCAGGCGGACCCGACCCGACCCGCTAGGGTATTGGGCCGGGCTCGGAGCGGTTGGGCTGGGACGGTGCTCGGGTTTTAAATTATAAAAATAATAATAATAATAATAGTAATAATAATAATCAATTAATTAAATAAATAAATAAACAAATAGTTTTAGGTGATTTAAAAATAGGTCCGGGGCCCGATAAATTCCAAAAAAATTACCCTAAGTCCAGTTTTCCATTTTACACCCAAAAATATTATTTTCATAATATTTTAATAATGTTTATTAACAAATAAAATTATTTAATAATTAAAAATCCTGATTTTAATTACAGAAAATTTCCAGAAAATTTCAAAAAATTGTGAAAAACCCCAATTTAAAATTCTTGCAAAATCTGGGGGTTTACATCCATGGCGGATCGGGAACGCAACAGAAAGCTCCACCGAAACCACAGCCATGACGAAATCTATTTGATTCCTTCCCGGAAGTGATCGACCATGGTTCTTGGCAAGGATCTCCGGCATTTCTAGGTCAGAGCAACCATGACGTCAAAGGCTTGCGGCGTGGAGCACCACCGGAGCCACCACCATCACTGTAGTACCCCGTCCCCCCTTTTTGGGGAGCACGGCTAAGAAATACTTTCGGTATCGTTTGATCGGGATAGATTGAATCAAGATATTTTTTTATTATGTATTGGCTTCTTCGTAATCAATTCTCATATTCAATGGACCGTGCCCCAAGGACGGACTTAGCGGCAGAGTCAAGAGGGACCTCTCTACTGCAAGTTTTTTTGCCTAGTTTTTCGCTGTCGCCTTATTGCTTTCGTACTTTTTAGTTGGTTTTTGGATTTGCATTTTCTTGAACGGTTTATGTAGTGCCCCACTTCACGTAGGCACTATGTAAAAGAGATATCAATTTGTTGGCTCGAACGGAAGCCTTCTCGAAGTATTCTCCGATCGAAACATAAGATGATTGATCTAAGTGGGTGGGCAAAACTTTATTCTTTGATTCTTGCACGCCTTAATAATGAATATGCGTTTTCTACTACTTATTCTAAGAAGATAGTTTCATAAGAAGAATGATAGAACCTTACTTTGCATGCTTAATAAGAGAACTCGTATAGCTTGTCATTGAAACGAATCTGCTTGCCTAACTAGAGAACTTGAATGCTTGTCTAAAGAGATAGAACCATTGTCATACTAAGAAAAGATAAAAATATTGCATGTTAAGTTACACGAGCACCGCTATCGAACGAACCATTGATATGCTAATAAGAAAGAGTAAAAGATTGCTTGAACTTGTCCTTGTATCGCATGCTAAATGTTACTACCACATTTTCTAGGAAAGGATATTTTGGTCATTTCATATTTAATTAAATATTATGCATGTGAATAATTATTTATTATATTATTTTAATTATTGTTAGATGTTAGTTTATTGTTTTGGACTTGTGTTAGTGGATCTAACTAGTTTATTTTAGACTCATGGACCAACATGTATTAATTGTTAGAATTGAGCCCAACTAGAAGCCCATTGATTAGGAGGATGATTAGTTTAATCAAACCATTAGACTAGAATCTTTTATCCTTAATTATTTTTTCATGAGAGGCCCCAAGGGGTATAATGAATATTACATAGTAGCTTGAGGAAAGGGCAAGGGGGCCGGCCTACTTAAAGAGGGAGAAAAGTTTCTCTCTCCTCTTTTCATTTCAAATCTAGATCTAGAATTCTCCTCAACCAAATCCCTTCATTCCCACATCATTTTTCTACCAAATTTTATCCCAATTCCTTCTCAAATTATCATTGGAGGCTAGTGGAGCTGTCACGCCCCAGTCCCAAAATATATGGAACCAGGCCACGTGGCTTTGGCCAGCTGACACGTCACTAAGGGATTACCCAATTTAATGGACCCCAAAGGAACGTGCTACGCTGTCCTAAAATACTACAAGTTTAATACATGTAAAATCTAATCTCATCCACAAAATATCAGAAAATAAGTGCTGAATATATATATAGATGCTAAGTCTGAAATGTCATAATACAAATCCGATAATGTCTTGTGGGAACAGACCCACTACAAAAGATAATAAAAGTGCTGAAATAGGATAGACTTAGAGTATCGTCTATCTATGTAAGTAGATCCAGCTCCAGGTGAACAAGCTACTAAAGATCAGGCAGATTCTGATGGCAGCTCTTCTAACTCCTCCTCGGTGGCATATCTAGTCTCCTGTCCAGGTCCATACACTGTGGGATAGAATACCTCATCTAAATCTGGAAGGAAATCAGGTCCTCAGTGGGACATAATGAGATACATAAAAATATGCCATAAATGTAAATACTGAATAAATAAATACAAGGTGTACTAACCAACTAAGTGAATGCAATATAAAGACCTTGTAGTACGTATGGGAAAGTGTAGGCTAGACATATGCTGACTTAATTCACCAATCGTGGTGACTGGCTAGTATATGTATCATATGCCCCCAGACACATGGGTACTCTGCAATCGGCCATCTCTGAGGAGCATGGTATCCGAATGTATAACATTCAAGGAGGGGGGTGTCCCATACGTCTACTAGTTGTCTTTCCCGCCCAATGTAACTAATGCCAAGTCATAACTTTCCTGAGTATTCCTGATTTCGTGCTAAGTCGTGATGCATGTCACACGCACCGGTAGCTAATCGAGTACGTAAACTCGCATCCCAATATGTATTGCAACCGTGTTGCGTGTACCCGTGTCAGGGTCTAGGAGGATATTAGGATACCCTCACAGTTGTTGGTAAGTCTGCTAAAGTCTAAGTCAGTTATGCTACGTGTCAACGTACTTGTTGACGGTACCCGAGGCAATCTCAGATACACACAGTTATATGTAAGTCTACTAAAAATATCATACAACAGTTTCATGAATTATACAGTGAAACTTGGCAAGGTATACTTGCCTACGTCTCTGTGCTGGGCGTGCCAAAAACCTGTTCTCGCAGTCAAGTCTGAGGGGTCCTGTGACCTGGGGTCACTGACTGCGCTGTAGGTGTACTCTGTTCAAGACGTACAGGGTTTGTAAATTTAACATTTAAACAAGGCGTATCTTAAAACATTATATATATATATATATATATATATATATATATATATATTAATAATACATAGTTTACATAGTATATATTTAGAGCATATAAAATATAAATATTGTATTATATACCTAATATAAACATATACATATATATAAGTATATATAATAATACATATAAATTTCAAGGAAAAGAATAATAAAATACATATGATATTTTATATACTTAACAATATATATTTATATATATAGTGATATATATAATATATATAAATAAATAAAATAAAGGCATATATATATATAAATGTACATATATACATATATATCTCATATATAATATATATATATATATATATATATATATATATATATATATATATATATATATATATATATATATATATATATATTTCATATGATATTATATATATAATATACTGTATATACATATTGAACACATAAAATAATAAATGCATATATATACATATTTAATACATATATGTATTAATATACATATATACATATATAGAAATAAATAATATATATACATTCATATAAGGCAATATATATATATATATATATATATATATATATATATATATATATATATATATATATATATATATATATATATATATATATATATATATATATATATATATATATATATATATACATATATATATAAAATAAAATAAAATGCATATAGTATACTATATAATAATATATAATAGAATAATACATATAATAGTATATTATATATATACTGTATATATATTATAGTAATTTATAATTATATAGTATATATAATTATATATATACAATATATATATATATATATATATATATATATATATATATATATATATATATATATATATATCCACACATATATATAAATAAAATAAAAGACATATATATTTAAATATAATTACTGTATATATATATACATATAGTATTATACAATATATATTGTATATATATATATATATATATATATATATATATATATATATATATATATATATATATACATATATAATAATATATTATATATATAATTATATAATATATATATAATTATATATAGAATAATATATATAGCTATATATATATATATATATATATATATATATATATATATATATATATGTATATATATATATATATAAAACACAAAAATACATAGGTATATACATATTTATTAATATAGTATATTTATTGTATATACTGTAATTATAATATTAATATATAATTAAATATATATAATAATATATATTAATATATATAAATAAATATACATATATATATATACATATATAAATATATACGTATATACGTATTTAGAGGGGGGTATACTGTACCTGACAGGTGGGGGACCCCTAGGCGTCGTCGCCGGCGGGAGGACAGCGGCGGTCCGGCAGGCGGCTGGCCGGAACGGCGGTCACAGCAGCAGTGGCTGTTAACAGCAACAACAGCAGCAGAAGCGACTTGCAGCAGCTGCAGCGGCGCAGGCAGTGGCGGAGGCGGCGGTGCAGGGTGGGGGAACGGCGGAGGAGGTCGGGGCGGAGAGGTCGGTGATGGTGACGGTGGTCAGTGGTGGTGGTGGTGGCGGTTCGAGGGGGTCGGGGTGGCTCGGTGCTGCAATGGGTGGGGGGTGGCTGGGGCGCTTCGGGGGAGCTGGCGGTGACTGTGGTGGTCGTGGGGCGGTGGTGGCGGGTTGGTTCGGCTGAGGGCGGTGAGGCGAAGCGGATGGGGGCGGTGGCGGTGGTCTAAGACGGCGGGCGGTGGTGGTTGGAGGCGGTCGGGATGGAGGAGGTGCTGTTGGTGTTGGTGGAGAGTTGGGTCTGTGGGGGCTGCCGGCGACGGCTGCGGCGGCCAGGGAGGGTGGGCGTCGGCCGGGGAGGGGCGAGGCGGTCGGTTGAGGTCCGGTGGGCGGAGCTGGAGGTGGGATGAGTTCGGGAAGGGGGGCTGGGGTTTATATAGGGTTTGAGTAGGGTTTTATTAGGGGTATTTTGGTATTTATGCAATAAAAATATCTTAGATATTTTCTAGGATATTTTGTAGATATTATATGGTGGGACCCACTTCCAAATGGACGGTGTAGGTTCACCCTCCAATAGGAGGTTGACACCTCACACTGGAAATTTGCAGAATAAATCCTGTAATTTCATAAATTGCATAAATGTCCTATTAATTGGAAAATTGCATAATTACGCAATTTGTCTGGAAAAAATACCTTATTCCTGAAAATGCTAAAATGTAGAGAACTGAGGGAAATTGATGTGTGAGGGCTCTGAGGGGGATGGGGGTGAGCCTGGGCAGGGGCTGGGCCTGGTTTTGGGTGATACGGGTCACCGTATTAATTAATTAATAATTAATGCATATGGTGTTTTCTAATTATTTAAAGGTAGGTAGGGCCATAATTCCAGTGCGGTGTAAATATACTAATTGTAGTACACTCTCAGTAGAATAATAACGTATTTTTGTTTGGGCAAAACAGGTGCATGTTGGGCCTCTAATGTCTGTTGGAACAGAGATGGGTACAGATCTGGGATTTTAATTAATAATTAATACGTACGTTTGTAACGATATTTGTGCGACTAAAACGACACTCATGCCAGCTTATCCGTGAGTTGCACAAAGTGCAGGATAGTAGGCTGTCATGTCTAGTAGGGGTATGTGAACTTTGTTTGGGAATAACAGTCAGTGTAATGCTCTAAATATTTGTGTGATGGACAGGTGCACAAATCAATAGGATATGTAAGCAAAAATAAATTAAAATATTACAATAAATCCTAAATTGCTAAAAATAATCCTAAAATGCTGAAATCTGGTCGAGGGAGTTTACAGGAGCAATGATCTAGAAGGAGGAAGCAAGGATCTACAAAGAGGAGCAATAATCTACAAGTTAGAGGCCAATTTTATCACATTTGGAGGTTACATTGGAAATACATCTCCTAATATGTGCAATTCAGATTTTCTTCTTCTTCATTTAGGTTCTAAATCTGAGAATTAGCCATGAGAAATTAACCCATATGCATAGGCTACCCATAGGATTTGGAATTGAGTTCATAAGAGGCCTATTGAGAAAGTTATGGTACTTTTTTTTGTCAATTTTGGAGAAATTCCGAGATTGACACTTGTTGTGTTTGTCAATTGGTCATATAGATCAATTTAGAATGTGTTTGTGTGTTTGTGGCTAGTGTCGTGTCCACAATTGGATACGTGTAGGTCGTATCCCAATAATTTGGTGATACGTGTTGATTTGGGGATTTTTCCTCCGACATGGGACTTTGTGCATGTCATATTTGACACGTAGATATATGTTTGACTATTCGTATTGTTCATAAATAGTATATTAGACTTGCTCGTGTCCTTCGGGGTACGTTTGGTTCTGTGGTGGACTCGTGTCGCAAGTGTATCATAGATCTAGTGTGATACGGGTGCAATGCACTCCACGTGTTTGTTGCATTTCAATTGTAGTCTAATTTTCTTTGTTCTTAGCTAATTGTAGTAGATGTATTTATATGCATATATATAGATATATTGTTATGTATATATATGTAGTTATATGTGCTAGTATATCAAGTATCTATATATATGTGTGTTGTGTGTGTATATATATATAATATCTATTTGAATAGTATGATATATGTATATAAGTAAGTGGAATATATATGTATATATATGTATGGAATCTAGTAGTGTATATGTGTTATATTCATATACGTATATATGTAAATGTGTATTTATATATATGTACTTATGTGTTTGTATATGTATACATATATATATGTGTAATACTAATCTCTAACCAATGTGGGATTAAAAACGAAGTGGGAATTCAACCCTTTAGTAACCCACGTTATAAAAAAATTATAGTTAAATTATATTAAAAATTATTTTTTATACATATATATAGAATTGTATATGTATACATATATATGTTTGTATACAAAATTATAGTTTGTATATGTATACATATATATGTTTGTATATTTTAAAGTTTGAACCAAAATTGGACTATTTAAATTACCAAAATTTGACTTTAAAACACATACATAGAATTATTGTTTTCTAAATACAAAAAAAATACACATTTTAATCATAAAATATGCACAAATATGATAAATTTAATAATTGTATAAGTTTTATTCAGTTTTCGGTTTTGGACCTAAAACGAAAATCAAAACCAAAACCAAAAAAAAAGTTTTAGTACTTTCCAAATCGATCCGATTTTTTTTTCAAACTGAACCCAATATTATTCAATTTGATTCGATTTTCAGTCCAAAACCGAATAATGATCACCCCTAATGTTAGCAGATCAACACACGTTACTGTAGTTTAAAAGCTGCATTTTTTTTTTTTTTTTGAGATATCCGTCGTAACGTTTGGTATTTTGCACACACTGCATTGTCGTCTTTTCGAGAATAAATATGCATAGGTGAAATGTTAGCCACAGCTGCTCGAAAACAATTATGGCAAAACTATCATACACGTGTCATTTACTCACTCTTCCAAACAGCTGCTCTCTTTCTAAAGAATCCATTTATGTTCACCCACAAATACTAGGTTGTTTGTCCACCCTCCAATAGAAAATGCACACGTGGCATCTCCATCCAAACAAAATCATCTTGTAAGTGATTTTGTTCACCAATCAAGGTGATTTTGACTTTGAAGATGTCACGTGTGCATTTTCTATTGGAAGATAAACAAACATCCTAGTATTTGTGGGTGAACAAAAATGGACTCCTTTCTAAAGGTCCATGCATGCGTATGCGTTAAATAGTCCTCCAATTTTACCTGCTCATTTTCCAATGGATGACCAAAGAAAACAACTTCCCCTCCTCTAAGGCAATAGCTTCCCTCCATATAGAAGCTCAAATCTGCTGTCCAAAATTTCAGTCCAAAATCCTATTCCCTGACTGTTTTTTTTTCTTTTCTTTTTAAATGGTGGCGGTATCCACAAGCTCATAGGTGAGAGGACATGATTTTCTGACAGGGTTAGCCTGACAGGTGATCTCGTCTGCTCCATATGTGCCAAGTGTTATCTCCACTATATTAAAAGGCCTTTGATAAAGGCACTACAAAAAAGACTCAGGACAGCCCAAATTTTCATCCTTGATAATTATAAGTTTGTCACTCCCAAAAATTACTCATCGGACTGCCCACTTCTAATTGATTTTTTTTATACTAAGGACTCTAAAATTTTTGACAGTCCTACAAATTGGAAGTACTCTCAAAATTTTGACAGTCCTAACAATTGTAAGGACTATCAAAATTTTGACATTCATAAAAAATTTGTTAATTTTTTAGGAGTGCCAAAATTTTGACAGACCTTCCAATTGGTAGGACTGTCAAATTTTTGACAGTTCGGAAGGTAGGGCTACGCGAGGTTACACGAAAACGGGACTGCGTGGAGGCCAGAAGGGGGGTGCGGAGCTGCACGAGGCGGAGGAATAGGAGGAGGAGGAGGAGGAAGAGGAGGCCGGAGAGGAACGGAGGAGCGGAAGGAGGAGGTCGGAGGAAGCTGGAGGGGAGTGGAGGAGCGGGAGGAGGAGGAGAGGATCCAGAGAGGAGGAGGAGGATGCTGGAGGGAGGTGGGGGCGACGGAGCCGACGGGAGCCTACCTCGCCTGCCTCCGTCGTCCCTCCGAGGAGGACTTCGGCGGTGACGGAGCCGACGAAAATGTGCTCGAGGTGTGCCTCGGCGACGACGATGCGGTCGATGGCGATGTCAACGACGCGGAGAGACTGAGAATTACGGGAGGAGGAAGGAGGAGAGGCCGGAGGGGGGTGGGAGAGGAGCAGGAGGAGGGAGGTTAGGAGGATGGACAGTCCTGATAATATTTGGACTAGTCTGAGTAATTTATTTTTCTAACTGAACTAACATCAATACTGGATTAGTCCCGAGTCATTTTTGTAGTGACTTTATCATACGCCTATAATATTAGAAGTAAGAAAATTTGGCCACAGTCACTATTGACTTTTTTGTGTTTATACATACACCAAGTGTTCTGTCCACTGATCAACAGGTGAGGTGACTTGCTGCATGAATGAACCTGTCATGCTCTCTTTGTTCGACTCGATCCATGACTTGGTCAGCCACCGCCCTCCTTGACCGGGGAGGGGAGCTTCAACACCACCAGCACCTTTCACAATTGAGAATGTTTTCCCAATTCCCTTCACCACACTAATTTTGAACTGCAGCTATTACTTCTTTATGATATCTTCATTGTGTACACCTGATGTTATTATTTTATGATCCACTTGTCGACTCTAGCTTCTGCTTAAAATCTAAAACATTTCCAGATTGACTCTGTTAGGTTCACGAGCTTGGGCTGCAAATGACCCAAGCCATTCACGAGATACTTAAAGTTCGACCGATAAAAATTTGTTTGAGCTCGGTTCGTTTAGTAAACAAGCTGAGCTCGAACTTCATGTTCAAGTTCGTTTAATAAATGAGCCAAACTCAAGCTTAGAAGTACTCTACTCGTTTGAGCTCGCGAGCTGGCTCGTTTATGAGCTTACAAGCTGACTCGTAAGATGGCTTATTTAGAAGTTCGTTTAGGAACTCGTTGCTGGTAGTCTACCAATTTGTTTTGTTATTTAAATTTAAATTTGTTCTTTGTTTAATTCTAATTTTATGTATGTTTGTTAACAATATGCATGGTTGTTAATATATTTAAGAACATGTAATATTAACAACTTATTTATAAAAAATTAATTTTAAAGCTAAATGAGCTTGAAATCAAGCTTAACGAGCTTGATTTTGAGCTTATCAAGTTTGAATCAAGCTTGTTTATCAAGTCGAGTTCGAGCTCAAACCAAGCCGAACTCAAACTTAATATAAACAAACAGCCAAGTTCAAGCTCTAAAAAAGAAAAAGAAAAAGAAAAAGAGAAAGAGAAAGAGAAAAACTTAATTAAGTTCGAATTCGAGTTTGATTAATTCTAGTCAAGTCAAACTCAAGTTTATAAAAGCTTGACTTGGCGTGGCTCATTTACAGCCATATATGTAGCCAACAACCGGTATAAAACTTTGTTAAATCTTTGGTCTAATTTACACAATTCACTAATTAACCCAGTAACTTCACATCATGGATACTTTTCACAGTAGGAATGCATAGTTGATAAATTTAGGTGTGCCTTTTTTCTTGTTCCTGCTTGATGTGAACTGTAGGGTCTTGGCACTCCACAATTGGTTCTTTATTTGATATGCTGAATTCATGTTTGCAGCTTGCCTTTAATTTTGACTATGTTAAAACACAATTTCAGAATATGCAGCCGGATCACTAGACTAAGAAAAAATGGTACAAAATAGACCAAATGAGCATCATAATCTTGTTCTCACAACAAAAATAAAGAATAAAGATCAAAACCTTATTCCAAGGTTTCACTCTTTGTGGCCTGGGCACAATAATCCTCTACCAATAAGAAACTAAAGATATCAAATCTTTGTGACTAGACTAAGAACAAATGGTGGATATATTCTGAATTTGAGTATAAAAAAAATGAAAAGTCCAATATATATATATTTCTTTAAACTCAAATTTCAGGAGGCACAACCGCGGTCCCTCGGAACCTGCTGGCTACATCCCTCTCGAGCCATTTGCAATAGGTTGGACTGTCAAAATTTTGACAGTCCATTGAACTGTATATTTTATTTAGTAATATCAAAATTTTGCCAGTCCACCCTATTGGAAGGACTGTCAAACAAAATTTTGACAGTCCTAATAAATATTTGTGCTAGTTCTGAGTAATTTTTTTAGTAAAAGACTTAATTTTTTTAGTAAAAGACTTATAAACAAAATTGGGCCAGTCCCGAGTCTTTTTTTTAGTGCCTTTATACATGACCTAAATATACTAATGTCTATGCCAACGAGTGCAAAACTAACTTAGTTTCGGTATAAGGTTATTTATACTAACATCCCCTATATTTTACGTTTATTACACGGACTTTTCATATGCTTTATGTTTTATTTTCAAAATAAGGATAATTAGTGTAATAATCCTTTACATAAAACAACATAGATGAGGCCAGTGTAACTATTTTCAAAATAAGGAAGGTCCATGTAATAAACATAAAACATATGATATGTTAGAGTATATACCCTTTGTTGTATGTTTTTATGATGTTTACAAAGTCTTACATAACATACACACATACTAGCTTTTTTATTTGGGATTTTTTTTTTCCAATATTAGGCTACCTACCTCTTTATAGTGCTACATCGCTACGACATAGGCTAAACCCGACGTATATCTCATGTGATGTCATGCCACCACAACACCAGCTAGGTCCAAACCTAAGCCTTTTTAATGTTGTGCTACGAAAACAAGCCATATAACCCTCATCCGTAAGACACCAAACTAAGTTTGGATTTGGTACTAACTACGTTTCACTAAAGCCATCTCCAATAGGGATTTTTAAATTTTTTTATCCTACTTGCATTGTACTTCAAGGAAATTTTTATCATAATTGGCAGAGTTTTCTACATAAAAATTGCATACAGTTCTCCATTTCTATCCTACGTGGTACAAAATAAATGATCAATTTTATGATAGAGGGCTCAATATTAATTGCTATAAGAGTTGGAGAATTTCTACGAGGGTTTCTGAATGTACCCTCGTAGAAATTCTCCATCCTACATCACTACCATATAGTATGAAAATTGTGATAGAAATTATGGTCGGCAAAAGTTTTTATGTTTTTAAAAACAAATTCTAGCATAGAAATAGGAGAGAGAGAGAAACTCCCATTAGAGATGGCCTAAGCTACCAAAATATGAAGATAGGTAAGCTATTGGAGTGATTGCTCTCGTCTATGGGCCGTCTTGATGGGTTTTATGGTATTGTGACTACAATTGTAGTGGGCCACATAGTCCATTTAAAATTTACAAGTTACTGTATCCACGTAATTTCGTAAATAATATGAACTTTCGCGCAAAACATTGCGTATTACTATTACGGGACTAATTTGAAAATTCCCACCTCGTAATCATCTGGAGGCCGGGAAGACAAAAAAACGAAGCGGCTATAGAACGAGAAAGGACAAACAAACCGAGGAAGGAAGAGAGAGAGAGGGGAAATCACCACACCCCTCCTCTCTCTCTTCCAATTTAATTCCAATCCCCTCCTCCCCATAAATTCTAGGGTTTCCGACCACTGATTCTCAATCCAAAATGAGCGCCAACGCCGTCCCTCCCCCTCGCCGGACCTCCCGCCGCTCCTCCCCGTCGGCGAAGAAGTTCTCCTCCGCCGCACCGCTGGAGAACGGCTCTGCAAAGCCCTCCTCCCCCATCCAAACCCCGTAACAATGCCACCACTTTTTTTTCCTTTCATTTTTTCACATTTTTCTTCCGATCGCTGCTGACAAAATCCGATTTTTTTTATCGTTGGTGTTGTCTCCAGCGGAGAAAGGACCGTCAAGAAGCTGAGGCTCTCGAAGGCGCTGACGATCCCCGAGGGGACCACGGTGTCCGAAACCTGCCGGAGGATGGCGGCGAGAAAGGTCGACGCCGTCCTCTTGACAGACGCCAACGGACTCCTCTCGGGAATCGTCACTGATAAGGTCTTATTTTTCTTCCTTAAAAGTATCAAATTGGCGGTTATATGTTTCTTTTTTGGGAATGACTAGTGTTTATATTGTGGGGGGTTAGGATGTTTCGACTAGGGTTATAGCCGAGCTGCTGAGACCGGAGCAGACCATCGTGTCGAAGGTGATGACGAGGAACCCGACGTTCGTCATGGCTGACACGCTGGCCATGGAAGCTTTGCAGAAAATGGTTCAAGGTTGGATTTTGTTTTTATGGTAATTTATGTGATAGTTTTGCATGTTTCTTGTGATTATGGTTACTTTGATGGCGAAATAGATGCTGTAGTTTTTGATACAAAGTAGAGAATTAAAAAAGCATCATGTAACACCACATTGCTTATTATTTCGTACACAAGCAAGGCCGGAACCAGAAATTCGAATTTGGGTTGGCTGTGGTGGACTAGGTTGGGCTAGGTGTAGGCTAACTTACATGAAAAAAGCAAAAAAAAAAAAAAAACATCATGAAAAAAAAGCAAAAATAAAATAAAATAAAATTTGAGGTGGGCTTCCCGCTACCTAGGTACACAGCCCACCCCAGCCCGCTACCTAGGTACGCCCTTGTACACAAGTAATGCATTGTTCAAATATGGCATGATGAATTAATGAAATAACGTTCTCCACGTGCATCCAAAATAAGTACCGTATCGGGTGGGGGTATTTTTAAGTAAGGGAGAAGCAACTTTTGCAAGTCCTTTTTCTTATTCCTTCTACTTCACTTAATGACTAGTACTACTCCCTCCCATCTCTCATAAACTACAGAGGTCGAATAGCTGAATGGTTGAGACCTTTTGTGTGGGAACACTGGGAAGTCCTGGGTCCGAGGCCCAGGAGGACAGTGACTGATCTTTAATCTAAAAAATTCTCTCTTATTGTTATTGAATCTTTCAAGCAGCTCTTGTTAAATATTGCACAATGTATTATGGAAGTAATGTTCTCCATGTGATCCAAATGGATCCCACTTTAGGTTATTTAAGGAAGGGAAAAATAACTATCAACTCGACTTCAGGAACGAGTCAATGACGCCAAGGTGGCATTACTATTTTCCAAGCCTGATATCCCTTACCATTTAGTATTTACAGCTTCAAAAACTGGACCTGATTTCCGCCATATTTACTTTAAAATTGTGCAAAGGTTGTAAAAGGAGTGAAATAAGTATATTCTGTTCATATTGGTTGATTTATCAAAGAAGAATATCAGATATTGGGTTTCCTTACATGAAAGAAGAATTTTAGCCTACAGGCAGGTTTGCTTTCATCTTGGATAGTCTTGGTTGAAGAGGAGACATGCTATTCATACATCTACTTGAATAATGAATGCACACTTTAGATAAGATTTATCCATATGTAACTCTACAACAACAACACAACAAACCTTCCCAAGATTTATCCACGTGTAACTCCACAAGTAACTCTACAAGAACAGTAACAACAAAGCCTATTCCAAAATTTTGGGGTTGTCTATATGAATCCTCATCGTCCATTTAGGTACTACTGATTTTCAGAAGATGTCCGTATGCAACTCCAAAACAACAACAACAATAACAACAAAAGACTTTGTATGGCATTGGCTACATGAATCCTCATAAGCCATATCTATTCGCAGCCTCAATCGAAGTTTTTGGCCTATTACCTACTCTATCATCTCCTTTAACTAATAGCCTATTACTGCTATCACTATCACTCCTTCATATTGGTGCATCTTTTGTCTGAACCATCTCGAAAGTTCATCTTTATCCACAATGAATGCCACATCCACCTTTGTACACATGACTCATTTCTTACCATATGCTTTTGTTGGATAGTAATAGTAGTAGTTAGTAGCACCATATATTATTTTTGAGACTCATGATTAATGTTAGGCTAGAAAACTTTTAGGAACGAACTAGCAAACAAAATAGCTAAGGATAAAATGTAAATGAACTCTTCGGGATCAGAATGTGGGGATAAAACAAAAGTTGAGTATCCTTTAAAATGATTAGTAAATAGAATCTAGGATTTAAGTTGTAAAGTGTGGATAGGAAAATTGGAGATGTAGTAGCATTATAAATGGCGAAAAAGACTAGAAGTGAAATGTTATGCTAATTTTTCAAGGATCAAGGATGGTTAAAGACCTTGGTAGATTCCATCGTTTAAACACAATACTGTTGAAAGCGACCTTCGAGGAAATTAGGCTATAGGATTGAATGAATTAGTTTGAGATAAGACATAGGAACTATAAGATGATATAAGTTATAGTCTGGCCCTAAATATTAGCTAGTTGTATTTTTAAGAATCAAGCAGTATCCTAGGAAACTATAATAGATAGACCTATACCTTAGTACAAGCATGACTACAATATTTTTCGCCTAATAGGTCATTCGAAGCCCAAGATTGTTTGGGTAACTAGAGGTGTAGTTCGCTATCGACCATACCACTATCATTTTATCTTGAGTTATCTATCTTCTTCTGCAGACATACTCACAAAGGGATTTCCAAAGAGGCAATAGAAAGGAGACATACTCACAAAGGGATTTCCAAAGAGGCAATAGAAAGGGGAGTGTTGGAAACGAGCTTTAAAGGGTATGAGGGGAGTGTTGGAAACGAGCTTTAAAGGGTATGAGGGGAGTGTTGGAAAGCATTTCTAATTGTATCTGTTGAGATATTATGTGATAGCTGTTGACATTATGAGAATCAATAACTATAGGGATTTGTTTATAGTTGTAAATTTTTTCAGGAGATTTGTTATTCCTAAAAATTTGGATTCAATTATTTCCCTCATATTTTTCTTCCTTTGTATATTCTATAAATACCTACCTTGTAAATCAGTTTGAATATATGGGAATCATACAACTTGGATTCAAGTTTTTTCCGTGTTTAGCTTTAATATATTATCACACGTCCATCTCAAGATTCTCAATAGTCTCAACTATTCTTGTATTTTGGACATACTATTTCTTCATTGCCCTACGTTATCACCCATATATCATGGCTGGTCTTATTGCTCATAATCATCTTCATCCAAGTCTTCTCCCATCAACATGAGCTTGACTATGGAGCATAAGAGTTCCATAAAGGATTTGACAAAGTTTTTATGACCGAATGACTACATGATGTCAATCCTCTATTTTGGTCCCAAATTCCTAGCCAAGATAGCTATGAGCCTGAGAGGGCAATGCCATAAAACTTAGGTGGTTAGTTGGAGGGTAGGTAAACCTAGCTTTTGTTCGTCTTGTATATTTTTCTTTTAGTCTCATGGGCATCATACAAGGAACTCATGAACTACTCGACTTGAACCACTCTGCTTAATTCTATGAATTACATCCTTCTCAATGTCTCCATCACGGTGAATCTCTCTCTCTCTCTCTCTCTCTTTATATATATATATATATATTTTTTTTTCTTTTTTTTATGTCCATTCTTGGCCTACTCGGATCCGTGGCAGAGTCACCCAGCCAACCCGAGCGGAGTAAGGTCTACAACCCAGAGTGCTCAACAGGGAGTCCCCCTTCCGCGGAGAGGGGTCTACAATCCGGATCACCCAGCAGGGAGCCCCCACCCCATCCTAGTAGGCTTGGTACGTCCGTGGCACAAAGCCACCCAGCCGGCGTCCAAGGGGAGGCTCGAACCATTGTCTCCCCCACAGGAGCCCCCAGTTGTAACCACTAGGCCACAACCCTTGGACCTCTCTCTCTCTCTCTCTCTATATATATATATATATATATATATATATATAGAGAGAGAGAGAGAGAGAGAGAGAGAGAGAGAGAGAGAGAGAGAGAGCGTCCATGAATACAGAGTCCATGAATACATATTTTTTCTTTATTTGTTTTTGATGTTTTATACAGTTTGGAATCTTTGGATCTTTCTTTTCGTCCTGTAATTCTAACAGGATGCATGTAACTTAAATTTTTTGGGATTAAGGTTTTGTTGTTATTATTACACATTCTTCAGTAAAATCACAGTTTAATGTGTATACCCTTCAATTTATCTGCACATTGGTCTTTGAGAAACAATTGGGAGCAAAGAATCCACTGGCACTGTTTATGTAGCTTCTTTAGTTTATATGTCAAATTGTCAACTGTCCTATTTGTTGATATACTTTTACCTTCATTATTGGGTTTCCTTTTCTGTAATTGCAGGTAAATTCAGACACCTGCCTGTGGTAGAGAATGGTGAGGTTATTGCCATGCTAGACATTAGAAAATGCCTTTATGATGCTATATCAAGGATGGAAAAGGCGGCAGAGCAGGGTAGTGCTATAGCTGCTGCCATGGAAGTGGTTGAGCGACAATGGGGCAATAAAATTTCAGGTTTGTTATGGTTTATGTTCACGTGTTATACATGGCAAGCCAAAGGACTAATCTCTCTCTCTCTCTCTAATTCTCCACGAGTGTGTGTGTGTGTGAGCAAGTGAGATGACATAAAGAGAGGAAGAAAAAGTTCACAATCATATTTAGGGGCTTATTAGTAAGATACTTGTTACTGCTATAGAATTCCTGTATACCTGTCATAATTCATGTCTTCAACAGAATAGCAAATATTTTTTCTTTTGTTGATTGCAGTTCGACAGACTATGCTGCTGACCAAGGATCAGATGATTTTTTTTCTTCTGTTAAAGTGAATTGTGGTACTATTGTATATCATATTTCAATAAGTGAGAAAAGAAAAGTATAAAATTATATTTAGGGGCTTATTTTTGTCACACACTTTAACCTACCTGTATGCCTTAATTCTTTTAACAGAATACTATGCAAATGTATTTTATTATTGGTTGTGGTTTGGTAGAGTATGCTGCTGGTTAAGGAACAAATGTTCAAATGAATTATGGTACATATTTTTTTGTGGCATTACGGGATCTAATATAGGTTTGAAGAAATTGTATTTTTGTGACATTAAAAGTGGCAAAATAGTTCCTGAAAGTTTCAATTTATTATCAAATTTTTTTTTTGGAATCATGGGAAGACTGTAATCGGCCACGCCCTGCTTACTGACATGCTAGTAAATGTTTAAAGAGATATCGCCGTAAACCATAGGCCAAAACTGAAATTGATTTTTGCAGTTTTGATACAAAATAAGTCGATTCCTAGACATAATGGGTTTTCCCTCTATATTGTGATATTGCATGTAAAATACACTCATCTTGACTCGAGCTTTGAGTTGAAAAACTTGTGAGTTGCTCCCAGATTGAGTCCAACTCGTGAGCCTAGTCGAGTATGAGCACGGATATAGTTTTCAAGCTCGAGTTCGGCTCGATAATTTCTTACTTTAGCTCGAGCTTGGCTCAACAATTTCAAGTTCAAACTCGAGTTCGATAATTTCAGCCCATAAACGAGCCGAGCTTGAACATGCCAAGCTCGACTTGGCTCAGTTCGATTGCCTCCCTAGACCTATGCAATAAGGGACTAATCACATTATTTATATTTGTCTACATCATGTTGAGTTCTAGTCTGCAAGCTAAATCTGAAACTTAGTTTGAGCATTTTCAAATTCTTATATAACTGGTTGTTGACCCTAGGATAGTGTAGAATAAACTATGCTTTAATCTTTACTTTATTTATCTACTTGGGAGATTGAAAGTCCACAAAATTATCATAATAAATGATGATCTTAAGTCAAGCTTTGAAAGTTGAAACATAAGGTGTAAGTTTTTGATAGACGTAATTTGCCTTCATTTGGGGTAGAACCTAGTATATACCATTACCAGCAATCACATTGAATGCAAAACTCATCACCCGAAAGGACATTTTTTTAATATCAAATTAACACTCTATATTCACTCTTCACAAGGTGTATTGGAGGGAGGGAGGCCTGAAATAGAACCATTAGAAAGTGTGGAGCAGAAGAATGATGAAATATTTAACTACACAGAAATGGACAACTGCAAAGTAATTTGTATTCTTTTTACAATTTAGAAGAATGAGGTAGTCTAGTGCACTCCTTTTGCTTATTACCCTACATAGTCTAAATCCTTTTATGAAGTTCGCATGTAAGTTGCCAACTACAAACCACATAATCTACTAGTATTTTGTTTGACCACATAAGTTTCAAGTTACATAAACTTCCGTTATACAAATGAATGCTTCCTCGTTATCTTATGCACAATGTTGAGAGTATTTCATTTATCCTTGTTGCAGCTCCTTATGCTTTTATAGAAACCCTTCAGGAGCGGATGTTTAGGCCTTCCTTGTCAACAGTCATCACGGAGAACTCAAAGTAGGATTAGATACATCCATTTTGGATTAGGTGGATCTTATTTGATGCTATCATTTCTGTGTAAATACTGATCTTTGCAACTTCCCATATTTGCAGACTTGCAGTGGTATCTCTGTCAGATCCTGTCTATGTTGCAGCAAAATGGATGAGGGAGCTTCGTGTTAATTCAGTGGTTATTATGACAGGAAACAAGATTCAAGGGATCCTGACGTACGTTCTTTAATCTGAATAATGTGTGATTTTAAAGGAAAAAAACACACACACGAACAAAATAATAATAATTAAAAAATTAAAAAATGTTTGATCTTGATATTTGTTTGCTGTAACCTTTATTTGTTGGTGTTTCTCTCTGATAGTTATTGCTTCGGAGTCATTGATGAGTTTGTGCAATACTCTGCAGTTCGAAGGATGTTCTAATGCGAGTGGTGGCTCAGAATCTTTCACCAGAACTGACTCTAGTGGAAAAGGTACACTCTATGTATATGTATATTTTGCATATGATCTGCAAGAATCATTTGGTTTCTTGTGTTATCTTATTGGGTGGCAACCTAGGTTGCATGGACATTGACACAAAAAAGTCATGACATTATACGGACACTGTGAAGCGAAAATGGCACCTATTTTATCTAGTGTATTTTGGAATGTTCATGTCGTGTCCGACACAACAGGGTTACAGACAATTGATTTTTGGAGTGTCTGTGCTTCCTAGGTGGCAGCATGGATGTAGCATTTTGGATGATGCTTGAATTTGTAAATGTACTACTTGCTTGTGATTATGAACATCGTGATCAAAGTTTTAATTGAGTGAAGTTTTCTGCAAAAAAAAGTTAGGATCATGGACTTGTTCATGCAAATAATTTTCTGCAATGTTTCAAAATAAATATGTGAGGTATCTCAAATTACTTTGTGCTTACCCTAAACCCATTTAGGAGAGGCTGGTCTTTTTTTTGAAATCAAATTTGATTTTTCTCGCATTGTATTTTCATTGGACAACATTTGTTAGCATCTATCCTGCAAAATAGAACCTTTACCTAAACGAAACCTAGATTTAATTTAGTTTATGCAATTTTATGCCTCATTATCCAAAATGAGAGTTTCCTTGTAGGTTTTGATATTCTATCTTGGTTTGGCAACTTGTTCATAACTTGTCCAACGTACCTAGAAGTTCTTATTTGGAGGACTTATTTACTGAAAGTAAGGATCTGATTAGGATCTGATTTAGAAGCCAATTTCGTCCTTTCATAACTAACAACAAGACGAGCAATAACATATGTTAAATAAAGAGTTACAGACAGTAAAAGCAAACCAAAAGCTTCAAGTAACAAGTAACAACCTGCTACCATATAATCCATAAACATCTGACATATGTCAACTAACAAGGTACCTATAAACTAATAAGAAGAGGAGCAATAACATATGCTAAGGAGTTATGGATAGTAAAACGGCATGGTTCAAAATATCGGTATAGGAATCGTTATCGGACCATTCCTACCAGTATCGGTATCGGCGTTATCGGTAGTATCGGCGGTTTCGGATCGGAGTATCGGATTTTTTTGTATCAGAAAGCAAATAGCTATTAGTAAATTATTAACATTTTAGAAAATATATTTTATACATTTAGGCATAATTTTAAGTATTTCCAGTGTTGTTTCTTAATAGTTTTGAAATTGAATGAAATAGTAGTCACCCTTGCCGATTGATTTACATACGATAGATAAGTTTTTCTCTTTTACATGTTTTTTACAACCTTGATATGCTTGTACACCTTGCTAATTGGTCTTTTTCGTTCAATTTTCTGTTGAATTGACCGAAAAGAGACCTCCAATGTCGGTATCGGTCAGTATCGTGTATCGGTCGGTATCAGATCAGGACATGTCAAACCATATCAGTATCGGCCGTATCGGATCGGTATTGGCCGATACTGCAAACTATGGTAAAACCAAACCAAAAGCTTCAGGATTGCCTTAAACAGTAATAACCAGCTACGAAATAATCCAGAAATTATGTCAACTAAAAAAGTGTTATAATGGAAGATGAAGGCTTGATGATCCCTTGATGATTAGGTGATGGGATTGGCTAAGAATTGATTAAATGTATGAAAACGAAACAATGAAGGGGAAATAAACTAAGGGTGAAGTCACTGTTTATTTTTCAGCCAATGCTAGATCTGAGTATCCGAAGTCGTCTTTGCTCACTTAAGCTACTGGGTCCAACATAACTGGCTGACCATACCGATTTTTTGAACTTTTTTTTTTGACCTGTTTGCATATACAGTTTAGTGTAATGGTTCAACAAGTCGCTAACACCAACAACATTTAGGTTTTTCTATTATAATTTGTTTTTTTACTTCTGAACATTATTAAAAAAAATTAGTGTTGTCAGACTCGAGAAGTTCAGTTTTGATGCAAAATGGAGTGATAACTTTCTAGATTACTACATGATTTGCCTATATTATTTTGAATGTACCTTTTTCAACCTACTATCAATATCATGATAGGAGGGAGTACGGCTAACAAAATTTGGCATCTTATGATATCATTTGCCCTATTTTATTTCTTTAGATATGCATAAATGAATCTCAATATAGTGTGTAACTACCTTTATGATATATTAATTGCTTTTCGTATTTCTTAAAGTGTTGCCATATTCGGGTACGGACTCAAATATATGCTTAATCTAGGAACATTCATAAATGGAGTTGTTTTTGCATTGTCATAATATTTGAGGTTAAGATAATTATTTTGGGGCTCCCACCTCATTTTCATGTTCACATACAACACTTGTGTCTGCAGTGTGCACAGGTGGTAGCTTGATACTACCTTGGAACCATTCTTAATGAAAAAGATTATATGAACTTAGAAGGAAGCTCTGGATATTTCACTGTATTCAAAATCAAACCATTAGATTTGCGATGGATTCATTTGGATATTTTTTTAAAGTTATCAGCTTTTTCTGCTTATGAAGGTAATGACTCCAAATCCTGAGTGTGCAACACTGGATACAACAATCCTTGATGCTCTGCATATAATGCGTGATGGAAAATTCTTGCATCTTCCTGTCGTAGATAAGGGTAAGCGATTATTTTCTGTTTTCAAGGGAAGAATTCACCGATCTATTGTTATCTGCTGAAATTTCACTTGCAGATGGACATGCTGTTGCTTGCTTGGATGTGTTGCAAATAACTCACGCAGCAACTTCCATGGTAAGACTCAAATTCCCTGGTATATTCATTTGGATAAGCTGTTTTGTTTTCTAATCACATAAAGATTGCTTTTGAGTGCCGATGCTGCAAAATGCTGTTACTGTGAATGTAGGTAGCTAGATTTTCTTTCAAGTCATCGATACCATGAATGAAATGAAGTTGTTAAAGTCTTGAGGATGATGATGCCACCATGCTAATATGCTATAGTTCTGTGGCCACGAGGAAGTTGAAATGTAGACGTTGGTGGTAAATGTAGTCGCAAAATATATCTATCATCATCATTGAGCATATTGTATAGGTTGGAGTGGACGAAGTAGGTAACACAATTTTTGGTTGGTGTTGAAAAAATGAGACTAATGTAATTTTCTCCAGATTTTAAGCTAGAAGAGAACATGTTTTGGGGCTTAAAGTTATGTAACCATTAGATTTATTAATAGATAACGCTTAGTAATTACTGCAGAGCAACAGACAATGCCATCTCTGCATGCTTAGCTAACTACGGTAAATTACTGATAGTTAAGAGTGGACACCCATCTATCCATGACATGTTTAAGGACTTCTATTTTGAGTAACAGTTGATAACCTAGGGGGTGTTACCTGGAGCGATCATAAGAACCTCTTAACTCCCTAATGGTTAAGAGGGTGTCGCCTGCTGTGACACTAAGGCTTGCTGCTTGCTTGCATACTTGAGGATGAATGTTCGAGTCTCAAAAACAGCCTCCCCGTATATATGGTATAAGGCTGTGTACCTCTTGTTCCTCTGCAGACTCTGCATAGCCTCATGGCACTGGACGCCCTTTTAACAGTCGATAACCATTTTAGATCCATTATGAGTCACCCATGGAAACCTCTATATCTGATACAACTTCAAAATGCTTGACATCAAAACTGATCTCTCTATATAGCCATTTGAATAAAATGATAAGGTTTATAGTCATGTACACATTTGGAAAGAAAAGATTAGTAAAAGAACAATAGCAAAGGAGCTGGATATTTTTGGCCAATTCTTGGTATTATCTCCCTTACGTTCTTCAGGGAGTTAATATTGGCAATTTAAAAAGATTGGAAAGAGGTAGCTAGAGATTGGAAAGAGGAAAACAATGTGGATATAAGTATTTGGTGTGCCTAATCGTATAGGGTTTTAGTTTTATACTCTCTAAGGGATGAAAAGCGATAATCTGTAGATTTTCGAAGTTGGATGGTTGCTTTGTAGACACAGGAAGCTCAAGACGTAGACATTTGTCTCGGACTTGTATCAACGAAGGCGATGGATTCTAGTTGCAGCATGCTCATGACAAGCTGACAAATTGTTCCGTTTTTCTTTGATTGGAGTTTGTATCTTGTGTTTCTTTTTTTCCTGTTTTCTGTAGATTACTTGGGACTTTTTTTTGTTAACCAATCATTATTGGAACACCACCTTGTGGGGGATTTTAATCCCATCATTTAGTCTGAAAAAATGGAATGAGCCGGTTGAACTTTTTTATTACTGGGGAAAGGGCTTGGGTTTTAACTGAAGATGTACAAGTGCAATCGAATATTAGGCAAGATGGGTTTGAAGGATTCAAAAGATGAGTAAAATTATTGGGTTTTAGGTTTACATGAGCTCACGGAAGCCCAGTCTAACTTGGTAATTTGCTATTATTCTGGACTTCTTTATATTAGTTTGTTGGAACAATATAAATATTAAATCCTCAACCAACAGCACAATTCTAGAGTTTTGTTGCAAATGGCAGTACCTTTCGCCTTGTATCAGCAACCAGGTTCAAAATTCACAGATGGTTATGTGGACTTCATAAAACATACCGATTACTGCTGCTTAAATCCAGCTCTCAGCCCATAACTGGGCATTCAATCCCATAACTGGGCATTTTACCTGTAGGGGTATGTTGGAATAATATATAAATATTTAACCCTCAATCCTCACCACAACTCTTAGATTTTTAGTTCAGTTACAAGGACTTTAACTTACTTCATATAATTTGGGGAGTTAATGCCAAAGTAGAAAATTGGGGTTAATTGGGAATACTGAAGATCTAGAGGACTATAACAAAATTAAAAAAAGAAAGAAAAATATCATTTGTATGTGGTTTGAAAGTATAGCCAAATCAAGAGTCAATTGCGTGTAAGTGGTCTTAAATCTAACATTACATTAATTTCTCCCATAGTTCCGAGTTACATATTTTCTTAAATCCATTCATCTCTTTTTCAAGGTTGATGGAACTGCTGGATCTATAAATGACATGGGAAACACTATGATCCAAATGTTTTGGGATTCTGCCCTTGCGCTAAACCCACCAGATGAGGAATATGATACCACTAGGTCCCCTTTTCACTTCTGTTTTGTGTTATATGTTGTTAACTGGTAGAATTGTTACTTCTAAAGTTACTAGTTACAAATATGCAGTGAGGTTTCTACAGTAATGACATCAGAATGCAGAGAACCTGGAAAATTTGGGTACCCAACTCTTCTTGGAAACTCATTTACCTTCAAGTTTGAAGACTCCAAAAGACGTGTACATAGATTCAATTGTCGTGAGTTGCTTAGTGTTTTTGATCTAAATCATAACTCTACCAAGTAAAATTGAAATAGATGGAGGTTCCAATGCATGTCCTCTGTTTTCAGGTACTGAGAGCCTAGTAGAACTCGTGTCTGCAGTCATCCAAAGAACAGGGCTTGAAGGTGACAGGGATAATATTCAATTATTGGTGGGTTTATTGAACTATTTCACAATTATGTGTTGTCATCTTACTTGTTATTGGTTCATTATCATTTTTTCTTGTGTAGTATGAAGATGATGAAGGTGATAAAGTCCTGCTTGCTACAGATAGTGACCTTATTGGAGCTGTTAACAATGCAAAACTAGCAGGTTGGAAGGTAGTTCTTCCTTTTATCTACATCTACTCGAGCACCACACCAAGTTCTGTTTAAACTCGGTTATCACAACGACAACAATGCCAATCCTTTATCCCAAAATTTTCTAGTCGGCTTTTTGAACTATTTTCTTTCATTATGCTCTGTTAAGGGCCAATGCCTTCTCCAATATCAGCATGCAACAAATTATGTAAGAATGACTGTAAGATGGCTCCATGTGTGCATATTAAATAGTGTGGTTGTCTCAATATCATCTAGGTAGCTTTAGTTCAATAGGAAGGCGCTTTATATGTACAAGAACTTCATGATTTAATGTTGTAGTAATTTTCCCATATATTAGGTTCTCAGGTTGCATATTGACAGCTCGGATACCATTAAAGGAGCAACAAGACCAACATCAGAGCTTGTTTTAAGTAGGTCACTCTCTCTCACAACTGGAGTCATGGCAGGCGCAGTGGCACTGACAGGCATTGGTGTCATGGCGTACCTTAAACGAGCCAATGTGTGATTGCTCATGCAAAGATGGGAGTGCTTTGATGATTAATTATATAATGCCGCAGGTCTGTACCAAATTAAGGAGGCAATGTTTACTCGATCAGAAACTTGCTGACACCAGATTATAGTTACAGTTTGCCAAATATCTTCAACATCAAAAGAAACCCTTTTATCAAGATACCACTTTGTATATTGAAGGTGATGCAGATCCTCGGGAGTCAAAGTTCAGGATCTTTGTCAGGTTACTGAGAAGATATTTATTTTGCTTTACATTCAATTTTGTACCCAAACCGCTGAAAGTGATTATGTTATCAATGAATATCCAATTGCTATTGCAGCCATTCGGCTTGTTTTACCTGTATTTCCTATGATCCAGAAACATTAGTCTTGTGGAAATGTGAGCATGCTGGATGAAAGTAACTTCCCCAAAAATTACTAGTGTTTTGTCCTCTTTTGACGGATTGATGGGTTTGTTGCGTGTCCGCTAGAGGTTGCGTGTGTCCTGTCTAGTAGCAGTGTTCTTGTTGCAGTAACAATTAGCTAGTGCTGTTGCTCTATTTCTACCGTCTGTTGTTGTATTGTATGTAGTCTCCTACGTCATATCTGTTACAGACAAGTGGGCCTCGCATCTGATCTCATTTGGCAGTTGTGTGATTTGTCTCTGCAGCATCCATCCAGGACCTATCAATTCATTCAGGCAATCAAGCTGAATTTGGAGAGCACACATACTTGCATCTTGGAGAATGCTCATTATTTCTTCCTATACTGGCTGCTGCTCCCCCATGGGAAGAATTATTCTGGAAAGGAACAGTAAGATGAATCTAGCAACTGTATGATGTATTTATGATAATGAAAGAGTAAGAAGACAAAAGTTTGTCATCATGTCATGTTATGGTTGGTTCGAACTGTGCTCATCACTGTTGGTGTCTTATATAGTTTTCCTGAAACAGCAGTAGTGGAAAATGTTGCTATTTTATTGTAACAGTAATGCTCTATGGCTTTAAAAGATGTGAGGACTTTTTTGAGTATGTTGAAAGTAAGCTTAGGCTGCTTAACTTCTGTGTAGTTATGCTGACATCTTTAAATCCATGGATCTCTGGTTGGTACTGGACGTTATTTAAATTGACAGTGACACTGCTCTGGCCTTTAACCAAAGATATTGAATGCCAAGCAGTGTTTGTATACCTTTATACAGTAAGTCAGTTGATCTTTGATTGTGTTGGTTTAATGAGATGGGAATTGAAGACGTTACAACAAGGTTTCTTACTTTAGGTGCAATTTCATATTGTCTCATGATGTTTGATATTCATGTGTATATGTCTATTAGAGATCGAAAAACATCTATTTGGAGTTTCAGGTTGTACGCAACATTACTCTTTTCTGATATTATGCATTGAACCTAAAGATTTGAACAAAGGGATTTCCCAAACTATGTTTGCACTTGGTGCAAGTAGGAAATTGTGATGGGGGCTCACTCCACTCATGTAGCATGACATTTTTGTTGGGGCATCATGACCAAAATAATCGGCCGTGTTCCTCGTGCCTCCAACCCCATGTGTGTGTGCTAAAGTGGTTCAGATACTAACTGTAAGGATATAAAGCTAAGTGCCTTTTCTTCACTCCTCTCATGTCATAGGACCCAAAATGTGAAAGAATATAATGTCGTTAGGCTCTTGTCATGGGCTAGCTGAGTGGTCCAATGACATGCCATTGTGCCCACCACTCGAGTGGGAAGGGGAAGTGTAGGGAAAATAAATGGTCACGGATCTGAGACCTGTTTTGTTGTACTGGTTGCATCCATGAACAGTTGAACCGCCTGTGTTTTGAAAATTGGTTGCACTTTTTTATGTCATGACAATTGGATTGCATCTCTATGCACGATTCCAAGTACTAAATTAAGGAATTTATTTTAGGATTATAACTCTCTCTTTTTTGTTTACATGGTCGTCCTCGACAATTAGACAACCCGTATTTGGTAGGTATAGTTTCTACGCTCCAAGTTTTCCTACTTGGAATGGTTAAGATTGTGCCAAATCGGATCGTGGCTCGTACACATGGCTAAACTATGCTGGATGGACCATAACTTTGGCTATAAGAGTCTTAGCCATACAACCTGCTCAAAATAAAATGAAGGTATGGAAGAGATCCACATCGTAAGAAATAACAAATTTATATTACATATACCTATTTCTCGTAAGATCGCCAAATTCCATCGTTTGGGGCCTCAAGAAAATATTTGTCATTTTTGTTATCTTTCTCTAACATAATCATAGGCTAAATCACAGCTTTCCATTTCAAAATATTTGCCAATACGATCAGCTTTTTAATTACGTATTTATTTCTTCTTTTTCAGTAATAGACTAAATGCATGTAATGACCCGTCTATTAGTACTACACATGTTCACGTGCGAATACACGTACCAAAAAGAAAAAGAAAATCTCTATGATATTATTAAAAAATTAGGTAGAAATTTAAATTATATTAAAATAGTTTAATATATGATTTTAATATATTTTAATTAAAATTTGTTATATATATATATATATATATATATATATATATATATATATATATATATATATATATATATGTTTTTATAACTTTGAATATATGTTTAAGATAATACCATGTAATTAGTTTAAATATGATTTGAATATTGCATATATTTTAATTTGGATTTCTTATAGATATGTTTATAGAATTTTGAATATATGTTCTGGTAAGTAGAAGGGTTATAAGATATTTTTTACGCGAGTAATGTACATATGGACTCATTTGCCTCTTTATAAAAGTAAAGATATTAGGGGAGTACTAATATACATATGGTGGTTGTTAAAGGATTTTAGATTTTTTTTTTTTATAATTACGTGAGGATATGCATACGACTTAGACGACTCATTTGTCTCTTTATAATAGTAAAGATATTAGGAGAGTCGAATGAAATAAGGATAAAACAGCCAATTATCCTAACTTCTCCTTTTTTTTCCTTCCTTTCCTTTCCTTTCCTTGTCCTTCTTGCTAAAACCCTACCCCACTGGCCTTAGACCTGCACCAATAACTTCAATTTACACTTGATTATCCTACAGAAATTAGCATGCCTTTCCTAGAATATTTTGGCAATTAGTTTAAATAAAAGTACCTCCAACTTCGATATGTTTTTACACAAAATAAATGTGTGCTCAAGTTTTTCTTTTCTTTTATCAATGGTATACTTTTTATTTTATTTTAGCAATAATGCCCAAATCTGTTGAACTAGTAGAGATTGCACAATCAATATTTAATGTATTTTCTTAATAGATCTTCATTATAATAACTGGACTCCCGGACGGTATTACTACTATTATCCAGTTTTCTTGAATTTCTTTCATCAATCAGTTTAGATATTATTGGTGATTTTTGCCTTTGGACTAGTAAAGAGTCCCACATTAGCTACACCACCAAGTGAATATCTCAATATAATATTTTGTATGTGTTGAGGTGTACACATGGGGTGTGGTGGGACACATGGGTGTCATGTGGGGGTATTTTATTAGAAGAAAAAATAATTTAACTCCTCAATGATTTTTTTTAAGCTTTTTGTCATGCTCTTGGATATTATTCCATAAGAGCTAAGCCCCTCTTAGCGACTCGGACTCAAGGACGCAAAGTGGCGCTTTGTTGGCGCACTTTGCACTTAACACGTCAGTATCATTCTAGTCACACAAAGATGTGACTACGAGCAATTCAGAAGTACTTCTCTTGTGAACTAGCTAGCTCCTGGGAGCATATAGTCGATAGAGGACGAATCTTGCTTTGAGCAACGGTGGTCTTCACCACCCCAGCAAAAATAATTTTTATTCTATATTTTTCTCTTCTTCTAGTTGTAAACGTTATGTCTCAATTGCAACTGTGTTTGCAAGGAAGAACATATTTTTTGTTCTTGAATTTTGCGATGGAGAAGAAATTATAATCAGCAACTATATTCTATATTATACAGTTCTTTGTTGTATCGAGGCATATCAGAGAGAAAACTTTTGTGTGAACTCCTGTTCTCGACTTCAACTTCTTATTCTACTATCTTTGAATAAGTCGCGGGACTAACAATCTCAAAACAAGATCCGAGTAAGATGGAGAATAACCGTGCAAGTCTTCTCGACACAAGTTTTTACAAACTTGAGAAGATTGACGAGCTTCACTTGAATCATTTGGATGAGAAATGAGTCCTTTGTCAAATGTTGGATGTGGAAAGAGAGATCCAGGATCTACCATTCATGCGGATGAAAGAAAACTTGATCTGGCATCGCTGGAGACGCACATTCCAAGAGAAAGGAAGTCAACATCTGATGCAAGTTAGCGTATGGAGATGTATGAAGCTAGTAGCCGCATGGAGAAGTCTATTGCGGTTGCCGAAGAGAGACTGGCACTATACATCTACTCATGGCAACAATTAGAACATGAAAGAACTTGGCACATAAGCAGTCTCGGCACAGGGCACTCACTGCGCATGGCGGACTTGGTATAGTGTAGTCACTGCGCATAGAGTTCTTCGGTGCATGGCAGGACTTGGCGCATGGAAGCGTTTATGTGGCTAGCTCTAAGCAAGGTCTATGCGCGACCAGGTTATGTGCATAGGGCTATGAGCACATTGTCGCATGTCTCTTCAAGCATGAAGGACTATGAGAATGATGATTGCAGATCCAATTTAAAACCAAAATAGCAAGGTAAAAGCTTAACTTGGTTACTTTGATTACTTAACTTGGTTGCTATGATTGCGCAGGTTAAGTCATCTGGAGTGGTTGCTGACTGGTGAATGGACACTAGTGCATCTAGCCACGGGAGCTCTAGGAAGATCAGTTCACCAAGGTCAAGCCTATCACTAAAGAAGGCCGAAGATCTCGATAGCGAACACGAATCAAGTAGAGGATCTGGGGATTGAGACAATGGTTATGGACTTCGAGAAGTTACAGTCAAAGAAGTACGTATAGCAAAGTACCAGTGATTACTAAGGAACTAATCTCAGGAAGTCTGTTGCAGACTTGAGGGTGAACATCCATGGTTGCCAGATGGTGATATCTTGGCAGGAGACATACTTTGAAACAAGGCTTAAGTATCAGATGGATGTTCGAGCTTATGCTTGTGACTAGAGTCTCATTACAAGAGTTGTGGGACACCAAGACTAGGACATATATACTCTGTACCACAAGATGTCTAGTCTATGGCTTATCTCCAAATATGAGGGTAAAGAGGTGGAGAAGTGTGAGGTCTGTGCGCATACAAAAATTATAAGAAAATCTTTCAAATGGGTAAAATGAAGTACTGATTTTCTGGAGTTGGTACACTCAGATATCCGTGACTTCAGACAGTTCTCAACAAAGGCCATGATGAAGTATTTTATTACCTTCATTGGCGAATACTCGAAGTACACATTCGTCTATCTGCTCAAGACAAAAGATAAAGCATTCAAGAAGTTCAAGGAGTTCAGGGCTGAGGCTGAACGTCGAAAAGGAAAATAACTCAAGAGACTCAGAAGTGATCGAGGCGGAGAGTATAGGTCCATTAAATTCGCATCGTTATGCAAAGAACATAGAATTATCAATGAGACGACTGCTCTGAATTCTCCTCAATCAAATGGAGTAGCTGAACGGAAGAACAAAACGTTGATAGAGATGATAAAGTTAATACTATTAATTGTGGGTCTTCCAAACTTTTTTTGGGGAGAATCTGCGCTAACGGCTACGTTCATTCTAAATAGAGTACTGTACGCAACTTTCGATGTCACTCCTCATGAACTCTGGTTCAAAGTCAGACCCAACTTGAATGTCATTCGAGTGTGGAGGTGTTTGGCATATGTGAAGCTTCCAGACTTGAAGATTCAGAAGCTAGGAACAAGGACTAGGAAGACAATCTTCGTGGGATATGCTGAGAAGAGTAATGCTCGGAGGTTCCTTGATATTGAGTCAAATTATATCATCGAAATATCGCTATACAGAATACTTTGAAAGATAAATTTGCAAGGCATAAGAACATTATTTTTCCGGACATTCCGGAGAATAGTGTGAGTGCACATGAGGCTAACGCTTCCAATGAAGATGTAGTCCAAGAAGAAGTTGTCATTCTAGAGACAACGTTCAAACTAGAGCTTGCAACCGGTGTCTAAGCGGGTGAGGAGACAGAAGGACTTCGAAGATAATTTTGTCACCTATCATGCGAAAGCAGATCTGCTTACCTACGATGAGACGATGAAGACCAGATATGCTGTCTGTCACGCCCCAGATCCAGAATACTGGAGAGCGGGAGAATGACTCAGCCAACCACACATTGTGGAATATCGAAGCAACTCGTGTCACGCCCCAATCTCCCGCAAGCTCGATCGTCCCCGCTGAACGTGAATCACCACGTTGCAGCGCTCCCTCAGGATAATCGTTCTGCTCGGGACGTGATGCCGTATGAGCCTGGATGCACTCGCACAAGGCGATGTTGTCAAATATCAAAGTTATCATCGAAACGACCAAGTTGCAGCGAAAGTCAAGTATTGTGTGCCAATCACACATCAGAGTATACGCAGCGAAGCTCTCGATAGGGTCCAAATGAAATACCACAAAGGATAATGTCACAAAGGAGAATGTCACACTCTTGCTCTTTCTCTTGCCCACAAAGGTACTTACCGTTCATACATTAGTCCCGTATATCCAAGCAGCTCCACTACACCGGCATACCTGAAATAATGCCCACAAACGTGTGTCAGTACACAGCCGTACTGGTGAGCGGGGTAACCCACTCGTCTAAACCGATACTAAGTAGAATAGTGAATGCAAACAGTCATATGGTGAACTTTCTACTTGAATCCTATATTCATTTCATGGCAGAGGTATGACATGTTAAGAAAAACTGTAAAGCAGGTTAAACATGTAAGCATTCAACTCAAGTCTATATACAAGCAGATATATCCAACTCAAAAGAAAACTAGCATGCAAACTATCCTACTCAAACCCAAGCAACGCATGAACCTATTGAACCATAATCCAAGCCTCAATATCCATCCTCAATCCAAGCCTTATTAATCCAATCATCGATATACACACTCTTGCCGAGGCAAGGTGGCCGCCGTCTACACGAAAAGCATAAACCAAACTAAAGCAAAGTAAACCAACTCTTATCTATATGAAGTCACTGGTCAAGCCATAAAGGACTGATCAACTACAGTTCTACCCGATCCAGACTGGGTAGCTAGCCCGCCTTGTCGTATCGAACTGCCGGCACCACGCCCAAGGCACGTTACCATTGTCTCCTCCATGGCCGAACGGTCCCGGTGCCCCGGAGCCTATCCCGTTCGAGAAAATCAAACCCTGTGCGCAACAGGTTGTCCGTGACCGATGCAAACACCAAGTAGGTATGATGAGAGAATCGAGCATTCTCGCCCCACCAAACGATCCTCGCCTCAATCCAACCAATTATCCATAACCATTCTCCAACTTATATCCCAAGACACCATCTCAAGTTATCCCCATAGGCACTATGCCGCTTCGACACAATGCTCCAATTGGTGCAACACCCTTTGCTCAGAAAACTTCGTGGCACAATGCCCCAACAGTGGCATAATGCCCTTAAAAATGCAGTTGTCCGATTTTGAACCACAATTGCACGCTTTGCATGACAAAACGCCCAACTGATACTCGTGCACGGATGCACGCTCGCTCGTCCACCCGAAGTGCCTTGATGTTCCAGCCAAGATGATCCATTCAAGCTCCAACTGCCTACTCAAGCTCCAACTGCCCAACGCAAAACCAACTCAAGCCACAAATCATATCCAACCAAACGACGCACACTCTATGCATGCCACAGTGTAGTGATTTCCAAGTTTCAGTCCAAGTATTCAAGCCATTACGTGTGTTCCATATTATTAGGCATGAAGGAGTAGAGGAGAAGGGACAGAGCCCACTCACCAAGTTTGATTCCGTTAAGCACCCTGCCTTGCCGATACGGCCGGTCTCTTGAACCCGTGGTCCGATGCAAAGTATGATTTACTCAATTGGTATGACCGTGCGAGCAGACCGTGCTTTCCAAATCATTCGACCGATCGGACTAAGGAAGACGACATTATCGTTCCAATCATGCTATCCCAGTACTGCTCTGAACGAACATCTGATTCCATCGAACTTCGTTTGCGATCTGTACATGAAACCAACTTAAATCAATACTTGTTCCCAAATCCAATAAATTAAAGTGTAACCAGCTATTGCCTCATTCAATCCGACTCAGCGTAATGTACCGTGCGGTTGCGGGGCATTACAACCCGCAATGTGTTAAGGTTGTCTAAAGACAAGAGGGTGCATACTACAATCAAGTCTCCTAGGGTTAAGAACTTGTATATCTCAATCATTTAGACAAGTAGCAATAACACAAAATATTTCAGATAAGCAGTAAGGCATCCCCAACGCCGCATCAGAATGTTCTAGAGATCTAGCAATACAAAGTGGTATGCCAGATAAATAATCAAAAGTATACATGACAGTGAGTCAACTGCAGTCTGAATATATTATAGTCATGTAAGGAACTAGTGTCCAGATTATTCGGCTAACAGATGCCGGTTGGCTATGTCACGCCCCGATCCCGCAGGGGGCCGTTCGTTCTCGCTTGGGTCCTTGCAGGACCGATCGTCCTCGCGTGGACGTGATGCCATACAAGTCTAAGCTGCGCTTGCACAAGGCCAAAGCTTGAACAAGGGCAAGTAAGCTATTCAAGACGGGAGAAGCGGCACAATATTGCAGAAAAGTAAAGAACACAATGGCATAAGAAAATAAGCTCTTTATTGATAATCAAGATGTGTTACAAGCGGCGCTTGACCGAGATTACCATTCGCTCAAGCTCTATTTCTTTCGATTACAATGACATCGTTCCATACATTACATCCCTTTATACAAAAGCAGCTCAAAGCAATCTCGATACGACTCAAGGCATCGACTCTAGATTTCTGGGTCCTTAGGATGAGGCTCGACTTTCGCTTCCTCGGACGATCCAACACCCGATAATAAGCAAACTGTTGGTGGGTCAGTACTTTGGAGAAAGTACTGGTGAGTATAAAATCAACGAACAGAAGCAACACTCCCTGAAACCAACACTAAGTAAGCATGTGGCAAAATATTACATTACTAGTAATCTTGCTACTTTTACCTATGTTCATTTCATGCAGAACAGGATTAGAGTCAGTTTACATCTTTTCAAAAATATGTCTTTGAAACCAGTTTACACATTCAATACATACAAGCAAGCTATAGAGACAGTGTTCTATCGTGCAGTGCGCAGCATGTATCGTGAGCCATATTCGATCTCTTAGAAACAAAAGTTATCTCTAGTTTACTGTTCATCTCGAATCAAGACAAGTGCATCAAGTGGACTATTCAATTCAATGCAATGGGGCCAACAACATATTCAAGTAAAACATATATATATCTCATTTAGCATTTATGACAAGGAACATAAGGAAATACAAGTGATCACTTATTCAGTGATCCTTACCCATGGCCGAACGGTTATACCTGCAGCAGACATACAAGTTAGCAACATATGCATATATAAACAAGGTTCTATTTTCTGTTCGTCTCTGCATCAAACAGTTAGGTATACAAGAAGGCTAGCCTAGCATGCGCCCTAGGAATGCAAGAAGGCTAGGCTAGACATAATGTTAGAATATCGCCTATGTATCATTCCACAAATATAGCTGTAGTGCCTCAAATCCCGATCCGACTGGGATGTGCACTATATAATTGGGCTTGTGGCTAGTCCGTCAGAGTATGCTTAGATCTTCGGCATCTTATTGCCACGGACGAAATGCGATGATCCTTTCCAACTCATGGAAAGGCCTCTATTGAAACGTGTAAACCTCCTCGACCAGATTCCAGTATTTTAGGAATATTTTTGGGATTTAGGATTTATGGCAATATTTTAATTTATTTTGCCTACATATCCTATTGACTTGTGCACCTGTCCATCACCGAATTATTCGGAGCTTTACCTTGACCGTTATCCCCGAACGAAGTTCACATACCTGTCCTAGACATGCCAGACTATTTTTCTGAATTTTGTGCAACTCCTAGATGCTTTATTTTGAGCCTCGTTTGAGACGCACAAATATCGTTACAAAAGTCCGTATTTATTTCCTATTTTATTTCCTGCTCTTTACCCATCTCTGTATCCCTAGAGATTTGAGGCCCAACGTGCACCTGTTTTGCCCAAACAAAAATACATTAATTTTCTACACTGAGTATACTACATTTAGTGTATTGACACCGTAGAAAAATTATGGCCCTAACTGCCTCTAAATAATTAGAGACACCGTACGCAGTATTTATTAATTTAATAAATACGATGACCCGTATCACCCAGAAACCAGGTCCAACCCCTGCCCAGACTCACCCCCACCCCCTCGGGACCCTCACACAGCTTTTTCCTTCAATCCTGTGAATTTTAGTATTTT
This sequence comes from Iris macrosiphon, assembly GCA_036927795.1. Taxonomy (NCBI): domain Eukaryota; kingdom Viridiplantae; phylum Streptophyta; class Magnoliopsida; order Asparagales; family Iridaceae; genus Iris; species Iris macrosiphon. The sequence continues at coordinate 178,608,544 of JAYESA010000001.1, forward strand.
TTTTGGAATAGGGTGTTTTTCCAGACAAATTCGTAATTGCGCAATTTCCCAAAACTAGGACTTTATACAATTTATGAAATTACAGGGACTTTCCTGCAAATTTTAGTGCGAGGTGTCACCCCCTCACTGGCCGGTGAACCTGCACCGTCCATTTGGAGACGGGACCCACCCGAAAAGATCCCAGAAATATCTCGGAAATATCCCGAAAATATCCTACAAATATCCCAAAAATATCTCAAGATATTTTTCTTATTATATTAATATAATTTTCTATAAAAAGAAAATAAAAGAAAAAGAAAATAAAAAAAAAATCAAAAAACCTAAATCTACCCAGCCCCTGACCCAGCCGCAGCCGACCCCCCCCATGGCCGGAGCGGCGAGCGCCCCGCCGGCGGCGAGTCCCCCCCCTCGGCGAGTCACCCCCGGCCGCTCCCTCTCCTCTCCCCCTCCCGCTGGCCTTCTCCTCCCCGTTCTCTCTCTCCCCAGCTTCTCCTCCCCAGCTCCCTCCGGCCGTCGACCCCCCCCCCCCCGGCCGGAGTAGCCCCTCCGCGGCGAGCCACTCCCCCTCGGCGAGCTTCCCCCTCCCGCTGGCCCGACTCTCTCTCCTCTCCTTCTCTTCCTGCTCCCTCTCCCCTCCACCACCTCCATCACCGCCACCGCCACTTCGACCTCCACCTCCTCCACTCTCTTCCCCTCTCGACTGAGCCCCTCCCCTTTCTCCTCCATCCCTCACCGGATCCAGTCCCGACCGCCGGCCTCGACAGTAGCCCCTCTCCCCTCCCAGCCCTTCCAGACAGCCGCCACCACCACCATCATCATCGTCGCCATCCTTTCCCCCGCGCCGGCCTCAACAACCTCCTCTCTCCTCAGCCGCCCTCCCCCGAGCCTTTCTTCTCTCGTCGACATCACCTCCACCACTCCCCGACTGAACCTCGCCCCTCGCCGGACTTCCCCAGACCCGACCGGAGCAGCCTCCTCTTCACCATCATCATCACCACCGTGAACCACCCCCATGGCCAGAGACCACCACCTGTCCTCCTCCGGCGACGTCCTGACCCGCCACGACGAAGCCCCAACGATCCTCAGCCTGTACAATGACCTGGACACAGCACAGCAGCTGGACATAGACCGGACACTGTCGTGTTGTGTCAAGACGACTCCCGGACACAGGAAAATTTATTCTACGGAGCCCTGTTCAGGTAACCCGTTCTATCTCCTCGTGTTTCCGTTTTTAATTTTGTCAGTTGTGACACGTAGGCTAGGTGACCCTCTCGGTGCCCGTGCAACCCGCACGGTGCATCGCGTCCTGTGGCGATCGCGGCACGCGATCCAAAAACAGGAAAAACAACGACCCGATTCACCCCGGAACTGGGTACGCCCCGCCAAACGTGACGACTTGGTCGCACGCGGTCTTTACCAAAATGTGCGCGACGTTGATACGGACGTGTAGGAATTCAGAGAAGTTGATTTGGATGTGCGTGCACACCGGAATCAACGTGTATCCGCCGACACCGCCCCGTATCCATCAGTTCTGGAACATGCTGCAACTTTGTGTACACATGTCGGATCGAAACGAAACTTGCGCCATCGAACTCGTAGCAATACGCTGGTCCTGTGAGCCAAGTTTGGTTCGATTCTGAGAACGTTGACAAAATCCCGTATCGTGGGCCCCACAGGCTCCATTTGACGGGCGATTTTGTGACCGGCTCATCGGAATCCAATTCTGGAAGTTCTGTTGGGTTCGTATCATCGTTCCTGACTTGTTTACACTAAGTTTGGCGAATTTGGAGATCTTTGACCCTGACACGTTGTTCGGTGCAAAGCGGCCCACATGTGGACCCCGCTTTGACCGAAAACTGTTATTTTTGTCCCTGTGTCCAAATTGGACTTAAAGACAGGCATTTCTAGCTATTTGGTATTTTCTGAGACTGTTAGTGATGTTTATTTCAGTATCCGAAGACATTCATTCTGAGATCATAGTTTCTGACACTTGGTACTTGACATCGGGACGTTACATATTTGCAGCTCTCTTGCCAGGCAAGTATACCTTGCCTTGTTGTACTGTTTAAATTTAGTTATTATTAGTTACATATTTATTTATTTTAATATTATATAAATGTGCGCGTCCGAGCAGACTCGGATGCAGTCAACGATGGCGTTGACGTTAGGACTTGTGTCTGACCTAGTGTCTAGTAGACCCACCTAAAAGTTGTGAAGTTATTGATATAACTTTCCAGGCCTTGACACGTATTATTACACGTCATAGAGTGAGTACATGTAGGGACGCGTGCCTCATGCGCGACTGGCCATCAGTGTGAGCAACACGTGTAGCGGTATTTAGCTCAGTTGTTTATTTTATTGAGACTTGCATCATAGTAGGAGGTGTCCACGTCGTTTTCACGACTTGTACATCTATATTGGGCGGAAAAGACATCTAGTAGGCCTATGGGACACCCCCCCCCTGATATATACTCAAGTTACCATGCTCTTCGGAGATGGGAATTACGGTGTATATAGCGAGTTACCATGCTGCTCGGAGATGGGGTATTGGTTTTCTTGTTCCCATTACCATGCTCCAAGGAGGATGGGGTATTCCTGTTTTATCCTTCGTTCCATGCTCTGCAGGGATGGACGATTGCAGAGTTACCCGTGTGATCGGGGGCATATAACACATATACTAGCAAGTCATGACGATTGGTGAATTACGTCAGCATATGTCTAGCCCACACATTCCCATGCGTACTACAAGGTCTTTAAATTGCATTCACTTAGATGGTTAGCACACCCCTTTATTTATTCAGTATTTACATTATGGCATATTATTTTTATGTATCTTGCTATGTCCCTCTGAGGACCTGGTCCCCTGCCAGGTGTATATGTTCTTGAGCATTCGCAGGAGAGCAGATCCAGGCATGTTACGTATATCCCGAGGAGGTCTTCTCTTCGAGCCTCGTGATTGTCAGATGTTCTTATATGGTGTGTATCTGGTTCCTTTTATATTCTATTTTGGCAGTGGATTTGTTTTCATCCGACTGTCTTCCTCTAGTTACTTTATATTGAGATCTAGTTACTTGGTTATTAGTTATTCATGTATATTTGACTCTGTGGATGAGATTTAGATATTACCCTGTGACTTGTAATTAGTTTTACCACTTATGAATTATTGTTCATTATACAGCGTACGCACGTATATATAGTTTCCATATATTGGAGTTGCCATATATACGGGCCAGCTGGCATGGTTACGTGACCTAGTCCTACGTATTTTGGGACTGGGGCATGACAAAACGAGTCCAATAGTTTTCGTGTTTGGTTGCTTGGTTTTCTTGATTTGCCGCTTTGGGATTTGATTTGGTGTTGCTTTCGAGTCGCTTGGTTTTCGCTGTTGATTTTATTGATTGGAGCTTGAATTTTGGGGAGTTCGGCAAGGAAGAATAGGCAAGAATTCTAACTCGGTGCTCGTGTTGTGCAGGTCCGCGTAACTGACGTTTGATCGTCGCTAGGCGGGATTCCTTGTTTCAGCAACTTTTTCCTTAACCAGTGAGTGGTTTGGTCCCTTCTTTCCTACTTCTTCACGTCAACATCTCTAATGTTTCAAACGTTCACTCGATGATGCCCGGTTGGACGCCTAGAAAATGCTTAGCCATAATGCATGCCAGCCACTAAGAAAGGAACATGGGAATTGTAGACTAATTTTACTATATGCTTGCACACCTTATAATTCGAGTTGGTTGGAAAGGGAATTGGCTGTTGGTTGCGGCCTGGTGCCTCGGATAGAGTTTGGACCCATGGGATATCAAAATCGGAACACCGCATTGAGAAAATATGAACTGTTGCATAAGATATATATTGCTGCTTTACTTCATCTGTTTAATTCGATGCATTGTATGAGATATAAAATGTTCATGCATTTGCATGGTCTGGGACAACTTGTGCACAAGGTTTATCATTTTTTCGAGACGGCTTTTCGGGGCACTGGAACCGTATCGATCCGGAGGGAAATATTGATTCGTGCTAGTCACGATGCATTACGGGACCTCCAGCAGGGCTTGCTACCCGGGCTGATCGGGCGCGCCGTTAATGCTTGGAATATGTCCCTAAGGTGTCGATCACACCAATGACCGCATAGAATAGAACACATGCTAATTTATTGTCTTGTGCAGATGGTAAGTATACTTGTGTTTTGTTGCAGGGAAGGCGTGCATCGGTTGAGTAAGCAATCGATGCACTGGTTGGATTCAATGCTATTTTCATTTCTATCAAAACATGCAACTGATATGAATTGAATTCACTTGCTTCTTTATAGAAGTCATCTTAATGCATGCTCGCCCCTAATAAGCTAGTGTCAATTTAGTCGAGGGGGATTCATCCCGCTCACCAGTACAAGTTGAGTACTGACCCACGTTGTGGGCAACTATTTCAGGCACTCAGATGGTGCAACGCTAGTGGATAGACGAAGAGGCGTTAGGAGCACCTCTATTTTGAAGTATAGTTGGAGTCAGATCATTTTGGAGGCTTGGACTTTCAACCTATACAAGGGCGTAATGTATGGACGACGGGGACTATCTGATGGAGCGCGCCCTGTATTTTGAGTTATCTTTTCTTATGTAATTCAAGTAGCCGAGAAGGCGCATCAATGTAGACTCTATGTAAATTACTCTGAATTATCAATAAAAAAGCATGTTTCTTCCTGCACTTGTGTTCAATTATCTGTGAATGTGTTTTCTAAATTGTGTTTCAAAGTGGGTTCCTATAACTGCGAGTTCTTGCCTTGTACGAGCGTAACTCCAGGCTCGTACGGCATCACGCCCCTGCGAGGACGAATCGGTTCCGTGAAGGATCCAGCGAGGATGATTGACCCTTTCGGGATCGGGGCGTGACATATTGGTATCAGAGCTTAGGCTTTACATCCTCGGGATTTCAAAAGATTATAAAGGAGTTTGATGCGTCTCTCGGTTGAGTTGCATTCGGTGTCCGCTGCATGAGATGAGTCGCCTATACAATGAGCCCATAGATACAAAAATCTATCATTTTTGAGGTGTTAACAAGCTACTCTCTTTTGTAACAATGGCTAAGAAAAATACTGCCGCTGCAAGCAGTGCTCAGCCCGTCCAGAATGATCCGGCAAGTTCTGGAGAATCCGGAGGAGCGGGTTCAATGGATTTGTCCGAACGGCTTATGCATCTCATGGAGGTGCAGCAACAACAAGCCATTTCTCAACAGGCACAGTTTGCTACTCAACAAAAGCAGATGGATACCATGATGCAACTGATTGCATCCTTGGTACCCAACAACGGGGGAGCCACAGTGACGCCTGCTACACCGCCGGCTGTGGCGGTAGAGGATGAGTCCGAAGAAACACAACATCCAGCAAGGAACACCTGCCGTGCCGCAGAGTTCACAAAAATGCATCCACCAATGTTCAACGGGCGAGCAGAACCGGACGTGGTGATGGGATGGATTGCTAAGCTGGAGTGACTCTTCAACCTGGTTGGCATCCGGGGATCCAAGCGAGTTGCCTGTGCATCGATTCAGCTGGAACTGCGTGCGCATGATTGGTGGCAGGCCACGAAACAAGGGATTTATGATGCAAATTCCAACTACAAAATAACTTGGGAAATGTTCAAATCAGCCTTCATTGAACAATACAGTCCCAGGGCCGTGCGTCAACAAAAGGAAGACGACTTCAGCAATCTGGTCCAAGGAAGTTTGTCTGTGGATGATTATGATTCTGTGTTCGCTAAGCTGGCTAAGTTTGCTGGGCACTTCTTGCCTAACCAGCAGGCGTGGTGCTACCGCTTTCAGAAGGGTTTGAATGACGATTTGCGTAGGGACGTCATCAACCAGAAGTGTCAAACATACAGGGAATGTTATGAAGCTGCCCTGAACAGCGAACGGATCTTTGGGCGCTGTCCACCAAGGGCCGATGTGCAAACCTCCCGTACCAACAATAATAAGCGACCTCAGGAAACAGGAGGGTCTGGAGCACAAAAGCGTCCACACACATCTGAGCATAGGGGCCCATCCCGTGCACCATACTGCAATAGGTGCGGCAGGTTAGGGCATCGAGTGGAGGAATGCCGAGTTACTGGATGTTTTAAATGTGGTCGTCTGGACCACAAGCATTTCAACTGCCGTGAGGCAAAACCGAATCAGAACAACGGGAATCATAACAATGGGAATCAGCACCACGGGAATCAGAACCACGGGAATCATAACAGAGGGCCTCCAGCAAGTGATGCCAATGCTGTGGCGTTGAACCCACGACGCCAGGGTGCTCAAGGACGAGTCTATGCACTGACTCGAGATGAGGCATCCGTCTCTGAAACTGTCGTGACAGGTACATTACTTTTCAGAGATTTGCCCGCTAGAGTCTTATTCGATTCAGGTGCTACGCATAGTTTTATATCTGCTGATTTTACTATTGAGCATAAATTAGCTTCTACTCCTTTAAATATGAACCTTTGCGTGAGTACACCTTCGGGAGTCGACATGCCCGCCCATGCGATCAGTAAGGATGGTTATATTTGCATCGGAGGAAGGAAGCTTTCCTTAGATGTCATTGTATTAGACATCAAGGATTACGATATTATTCTCGGGATGGACTGGTTGGGTGCTTGCCATGCAACAATCGAGTGCACGGAGAAGCGAGTCGTATTCCGTCTACCCGGCGAGGCAGACTTTTACTATTCGTGCAGCGCTGCACCGAAGACGGCAATGATGATATCAGCAATTTCGGCTAGGCGTATGTTGCATTCGGGTTGTGAAGGGTACTTAGCTTCTGTTCGAGACACCCGACAGGAAAGTGCAGATGCAGCTCATGCTGAAATCATAGCAGATTTCTTCGACGTTTTCCCGGACGAGCTGCCTGGAATGCCTCCAGATCGTGAGATCGAATTCAGCATTGACACTTTTCCGGATTTGCGACCGATATCAAAGGCACCTTATCGAATGGCCCCAGCAGAGCTAAAGGAACTTAAGATTCAGTTACAAGATCTGTTGGACCGAGGATACATTCGTCCAAGCGTTTCTCCGTAGGGCGCTCCGGTGCTGTTCGTGAAGAAAAAGGATGGATCTATGCGGCTGTGTATCGACTATCGAGAACTAAATAAGACGACCGTGCGGAACCAGTACCCATTGCCAAGGATAGATGACTTGTTTGATCAGCTGCAAGGTACAACAGTTTTCTCTAAAATTGATCTCAGGTCAGGGTACCACCAGTTGAAAATCAAACCAGATGATGTTCAAAAATCTGCATTCAGGACCCGATACGGACACTATGAATTTCTTGTGATGTCGTTCGGTTTGACGAACGCCCCTGCAGCTTTCATGGATCTGATGAACCGCGTGTTTCGGCCGTACGTAGACAAGTTTGTGGTCGTGTTCATCGACGACATTCTAATATATTCCAAGAACGAGGCGGAACACAAGGAACACCTAAAGATCGTGCTGCAGACATTACGAGAGCATCAGTTGTAAGCTAAGCTCAGCAAGTGTGAGTTCTGGTTGAACAGCGTAACATTTCTTGGTCATGTCGTCTCGGCAGAAGGCATCGCCGTAGACCCGAAGAAAATAGAGGCAGTGGTGGATTGGAAGCAACCTACATCAGCCAGCGAAGTACGAAGCTTTCTGGGCCTAGTGGGATACTACCGTAGGTTCGTAAAGGACTTTTCTAAACTGGCCTCGCCTTTGACCCGCCTTACTCAGAAGGGTATTGTATACAAATGGGATGAAGACTGCGAAGCCAGCTTTCGAGAACTTAAGCAGCGTCTTGTTTCAGCTCCGATTCTTGCTCTTCCAGATGGGGTAGAGGAGTTTTAGATATACAGTGATGCCTCGGGACTCAGTTTGGGATGTGTGCTCATGCAGAGGGATAAGGTAATATCGTACGCCTCCAGGCAACTGAAGCCGCACGAGAAAAACTACCCAACACACGACTTGGAATTGGCGGCAATTGTATTTGCACTGAAGTTGTGGAGACATTATCTTTATGGTGTTGCTTGCAAAATCTTCACAGATCACAAGAGCCTCAAGTATCTATTCACCCAACGAGAACTGAACCTACGACAACGGCGTTGGCTAGAACTGATTAAGGACTATGATTTGACGATCGCTTACACACCGGACAAGGGAAACGTCGTTGCTGATGCTCTGAGTCGGAAGTACGTAGGCTCGTTATCCATAAACAACCATTTACTTTGAGATCTTGAGGCGATGGGCATCGAGCTTCGGGTTCAGCATCAAGGAGTGCAGCTGGCATCACTCCATCTTGAACCAAGTTTGCGTGATAGAATCAAATCAGCTCAGGAGGGCGATCAGTTCCTAGCGAAGGCACGCGGACTAATTTCGGCGGGGAAGACGTCTGACTTTGTGGCAGGCGAAGACGGGACCTTACAAATAAAAGGAAGGCTATGTGTTCCTAACGACCCAGAACTCCGAAGGGAAATTATGGCGGAAGCACACTATGCGAAGTATTCCTTGCATCCGGGGAGCACTAAGATGTACATGGACTTACGCAGAACCTTCTGGTGGCAAGGTATGAAACGGGATGTGACGACCTTTGTGTCACAGTGCATGGCCTGTCAACAGGTGAAAGCTGAACATCAGAGGCCCGGCGGGAAACTGCAGAACCTCGCTATTCCTGAGTGGAAATGGGACAACATCACTATGGATTTCATTGTGGGATTTCCGAAGACGCCACGGGGGCATGATGCGATTTGGGTCATAGTTGATCGTTTGACCAAATCAGCCCACTTTTTTCCTATAAAAGTTACTTGGAGCATCGATCGGTTAGCACAGATTTACATAGACGAGATTGTTCGATTACACGGAGTACCTGCCTCAATCGTCTCTGACCGTGACGGACGCTTCTTATCTCATTTTTGGACAAGCCTACAGTCTGCTTTGGGAACCAAGCTACAGTTCAGTACTGCATACCACCCCCAGACTGATGGCCAGACGGAAATGACAAATTAGATACTTGAAGATATGTTACGGCTGTGTGCAATCGATTTGAAGACTAGTTGGGACACGCATCTCTCGTTGGCGGAGTTCGCGTACAACAACAGCTACCAATCGAGCATCCAGATGGCACCGTACGAAGCACTCTATGGACGCAAGTGTCGATCTCCAATCTGTTGGGACGAAGTCGGCGAGCGACAAGTACTCGGGCCAGAGCTGGTAGAGCAGGCAGTTGAGAAAGTTCGCTTGATTCGAGAAAGACTCCGCACAGAGCAGAGCCGACAGAAAAGCTATGCCGATGCTCATCGTAGACCTTTGGAGTTCATGGTCGGGGATCATGTATTCTTGAAAGTGACGCCGATGCGTGGGGTGATGCGTTTTGGCGTGAAGGGCAAACTGAGTCCCAGGTTTGTCGGCCCCTTCGAGATACTGGAACGAGTGGCAGCTGTGGCATACCGGATTGCACTACCTTCCGCCTTGGCTGAAGTGCATGACGTATTCCATGTTTCCTAACTTCGGAAGTATGTGCATGACCCGAGTCATGTGGTTAGCTTTGAGCAATTAGAACTGCGCACGGATCTATCATACTCAGAGGAGCCGGTACAGATTCTGGATCGTAAGGAAAAAGTACTTCGCAACCGTACGATGTCCTTGGTTCGCGTGTTGTGGCGGAACCATTCAGTTGGAGAATCAACTTGGGAGATGGAATCGAAGATGAAGGAGAAATATCCTTCGTTGTTCATTCAGTCGGAGGTAGGGCCTTGTTCTTAAGTTTCGGGACGAAACTTTTTCTTAGTGGTATATTATGTAGTGCCTCAAATCCCGATCCGACCGGGATGTGCACTATATAATTGGGCTTGTGGCTAGTCCGTCAGAGTATGCTTAGATCTTCGGCATCTTATTGCCACGGACGAAATGCGATGATCCTTTCCAACTCATGGAAAGGCCTCTATTGAAACGAGTCCAATAGTTTTCGTGTTTGGTTGCTTGGTTTTCTTGATTTGCCGCTTTGGGATTTGATTTGGTGTTGCTTTCGAGTCGCTTGGTTTTCGCTGTTGGTTTTATTGATTGGAGCTTGAATTTTGGGGAGTTCGGCAAGGAAGGATAGGCAAGAATTCTAACTCGGTGCTCGTGCTGTTGCAGGTCCGCGTAACTGACGTTTGATCGTCGCTAGGCGGGATTCCTTGTTTCAGCAACTTTTCCCTTAACCAGTGAGTGGTTTGGTCCCTTCTTTCCTACTTCTTCACGCCAACATCTCTAATGTTTCAAATGTTCACTCGATGATGCCCGGTTGGACGCCTAGGAAATGCTTAGCCACAATGCATTACGGGACCTCCAGCATGGCTTGCTACCCGGGCTGATAGGGCGCGCCGTTAATGCTTGGAATATGTCCCTAAGGTGTCGATCACACCAATGACCGCATAGAATAGAACACATGCTAATTTATTGTCTTGTGCAGATGGTAAGTATACTTGTGTTTCGTTGCAGGGAAGGCGTGCATCGGTTGAGTAAGCAATCGATACACTGGTTGGATTCAATGTTATTTTTATTTCTATCAAAACATGCAACTGATATGAATTGAATTCACTTGCTTCTTTATAGAAGTCATCTTAATGCATGCTCGCCCCTAATAAGCTAGTGTCGATTTAGTCGAGGGGGATTCATCCCGCTCACCAGTACAAGTTGAGTACTGACCCACATTGTAGGCAACTATTTCAGGCACTCAGACGGTGCAACGCTAGTGGATAGACGAAGAGGCGTTAGGAGCACCTCTATTTTGAAGTATAGTTGGAGTCAGATCATTTTGGAGGCTTGGACTTTCAACCTATACATGGGCGTAATGTATGGACGACGGGGACTATCTGATGGAGCGCGCCCTGCATTTTGAGTTATCTTTTCTTATGTAATTCAAGTAGCCGAGAAGGCGCATCAATGTAGACTCTATGTAAATTACTCTGAATTATCAATGAAAAAGCATGTTTCTTCCTGCACTTGTGTTCAATTATCTGTGAATGTGTTTTCTAAATTGTGTTTCAAAGTGGGTTCCTATAACTGCGAGTTCTTGCCTTGTACGAGCGCAACTCCAGGCTCGTACGGCATCACGCCCCTGCGAGGACGAACGGTTCCGTGAAGGATCCAGCGAGGACGATTGACCCTTTCGGGATCGGGGCGTGACAATAGCCACTTGGCACGCTTTTACTGTTTCGAGAGAGAGGGCTTGAGCGACTTGTAATCTCAGCCTAGCACCGCTTGTAACACTTGTTCAATATCAATAAAGTGCTTATTCTATTTCTATAATTGTGTTATTCAATGCTTTCGCTACTGACGACTCTGTGAACCTGTTACCAATGGTCTGTTCGTTTCTTTTTTTGCTGCATTTGGACTATCTGTGCGACTATGTGGCTTAGATATTTTATCGCCTGTTCGGATCATGGCCTTGTACGGACGCAGATTATGCTCGTGCGGCATCACGTCCAGATGAGAAAAGATCGTCCCGTGGGAGCGCTGACACGGTGATTCTCTCCTAGCAGGGACGGCCGATTACCCGCGGAAGATCGGGGCATGACACAAAATTCAAGGCTGTCCATTCTTGTATCATACTGTTATTCGACACATGCAAGAAGGTTCAAGTCGAAGCGACATCTATCCTAATGCATGATAGGTAGTCACTGTGGGGAACGCTCAACCCATATATTAAGATATGTGGGAGATTGTTGGTATTTTTTGGCTACACCACTAAGTGAGTATCTCAATATAATACTTTGTATGTGTTGATGTGTGCACACGGGGTGTGGTAGGGCACATGGGTGTCATGTGGGGGTATTTTTATTAGGAGAAAAAATGATTATCTCCTCAATGAAAGATTTTAAACTTTTTGTCATGCTCTTGGATATTATTTCATATGAGTTAAGCCCCAAAGGGACTTAACGACTCGGACTCGGGTTCAAGGGCGCAAAGTGGCGCTTTGTTGGCGCACTTTGCACTTAGCACGTCAGCATCGTCGCAAGGCGCTTGTGCGCTTTTGTTCTTTTGTTGCGCTTGTGCGCTCGTTTTATGCTCGGGTTGCATGCGCGTGTTGTATGAGTGGACGCTGAGCATGTGCTGAACGAGCGCTAAACGGGCGCTGAGTGGGTGCTGAACGGGCGCTGAGTGGGTGCTGAACGGGCGTTGAGCGGACTATGCATTGGGCTGCGATTGTGGGATATTAATTTTGTATATTGGCTTTTTAGTCCCACATCGGAAAGAAGAGGATGATGTGCTTCCATCCTTCCCTATATAAAGAGCCATCTAGCCTCCTTTTGAGACACCAAAAATTGAGAAAGAGGAGTCCAAAGGAATTCGTTCGAGTCACACAAAAAGGTGACTACGAGCGTTTCAAAAGTTCTCTTGTGAACTTGCTGGCTCCTGGGAGTAGATCATCGATAGATGACGAATCTTGCTTTGAGCAACGGTAGTCTTTAACACCCCAGTAAAAATAATTTTTATTCTATATTTCTCTCCTCTTCTTCTAGTTGTAAACGTTCTGTCCCAATAGCAACTGCGTTTGCAAGGAAGAACGTATTTTTGGTTCTTGAATTATGTGATGGAGAAGGAATTGTAATCAACAACTATATTCTATATTATATAGTTCTTCGTTGGATCGAAATATATCAGAGAAGAAACTTTTGTGTGAACTTCTAATATCGACTTCAACTTCTTGTTCTACCGTCTTTGATTAAGTCTCGGGATTAACATATAGATATATAGATATACTTATGCAAGATAATGTATAATATATAAACAAGAAGTGTTTTGGAATACTGAAGCATACATTAAAATAGTTAATCCAATTATTTTAGCAGGTCAAGAAAAGGTTTGGGGAATTATTGCCAGTCTTGTGATGTACACATGCTATCCAACATTTCATCATTTCACGAGATCCACTCCTTCCTGATCAATTCTGGAATATTGTTACGTATGTTACATCCACGTGCTTCTTACTTTTGTATGTACTTCGTATAATACATCAATTATTCAACTTGTACTGTATGTTCTACTTGAATGCAATATAAATAGGATATGATGAAGCACATTATTATCCAATTGTCCACTCTTTAAGCTGCTCAATGGTTCTAATACCCAGAAGAAATTTAAGACATCCACTTACAATGACATGTAGAGTATATATAGAATATTACATATGCGCGCAGAAGGCCAATGAGTGATTGCTTTGGCTTCAAGTTGGCTTAACCTATTTAAGAACAAGACATCGGTGGATTAGTTTATATTTTGCTTGAAACTTAAGATTATGCTTATCACGACCAAAGAAAGTTCAATATTTTTTTTATGTTGGTTAATCAGTTAATGTTATAGATTGAACTAATCTTTGGTCAAAGACGGTTATTTAATCACATGCCAACGGCTTATTATATATTTTCTTGAACTTAACCTCTGTTTGGAACTGGAGACCCTTTTCCTTTAATTATATTTTCATGACGCCTTTACAGGAGCACTGCACCTTGTTCACCTAAGTTACTTCTTGCTTTCACTTTATTTTTCATGTTATAAGGTTCATTCATGACATTAGGTAGAACCTATATATATAGGTAATGCAATATCTGACCTTATATAACATATTATATAAAGTAGATGAAACTAATACAAAGTCCTCAACATGTAAATGACCATAACTTAATGTTGCCGATAGCACACGAAACATAAGAAAAGAAAATAATAATAATAATAAAAGGTTGAAGTTGAAGACATGGACAAGGTTGGCATTATATAAACATACCAAATATATAACAGCAAAACTTGCATTCCATCCTAATAAAGTCCTGGTGTTTGTTGAGGAGGATGGATAGCTAGCTATATTTGGGTGGTGCATCAATAGGGCTCTAGGCGAGGATGGGGATTGGTGGTTGGAATATATATGTATACATATGCACACACATAATACACTTCATAATGTATAGGTAATAGATAGAATGCTAAGCAATTAGACACCTAGCTCCAATCCCTTTCGCTTATTGTTCACAACACATGGTAGAGTTAGGTGAGATGGGATGTGAAATGAAACGAAGAGGTGAGTTGTCTGATTTCTGCAAAATCTATTGAGACTGATATTTTCTTCTTCAGTACAGTGATTAGTTGGCCTTTCAATCTCTCATGTCCATTGAAGATTATTCTTTTCTATGTAGACTCTGTTTAATTAAACTGTTAACAAAAATTAACTAATTAATCATTTTGGGATAGAACAAGAGTCTTCTGCATCTAATAATCATCACATGCGATGACAATCTCAGTACAAAATGACAACGGTTAACAACACAAGGATATAGTAAAATCAGTGGAGAGTACTCAGTGATTCATATGAGCAGTAGCATGAGGATCAAGTGAACTATTACTACTTTCTAATTCTACTAAGAAAATCATTTTCTCTTCGAGACAAAAAAAAAACTTATAACTGGATGTGTTTGCTACTTTCTTATTTCAGCTGTTTATATATATATATACATACATATATATATATATATGTAAGGAGGATAAATTTTATAGATAAACACGAAGATAACAACTATGATCTAGGCTCGATTACAAAATGGTCATCCAAGATCTAATATATCTATGTCAACTTGTATATTTCTTTGTTCAACTATTCTGCTAAGGAAAAGATTCTCAAAGATACGTCAATTTCGTTCCCTCCAAACATGCCAAACCACCACACAAAAGCTAAGTCGTAAACGACGGTAGTCACTCACTCCGCTGCCTTTATGAGCTCTAACTTTTTCTAAAACAGAAGAAAGGTCTCTGCTTTGCGCGACAGTGAGCTCAAACCTAGTTCTATGGGCGCTCCATATGTTCCAAATGAAGTCAAAAGATGATCCCTAGATTCGTCAGCCTTATCACATAAACGACAATTCGTATCCTCGCAGAGGATTCCGAACATGTCAAGTCTGTCCCTTGTAAGGAGTCTGTTCCTAATCATTTTGTGGAGTCTGTTCCTAATCATTTTGTAGAGGCACATAAAATTCTTGACTATATATATATATATATATATATATATATATATATATATATATATATATATATATATATAGGAAAAAAGGGATATGAGCCATAAACTTATATTCCTACATAAGCCAATGCACATGTGGATCCATAGAAATGTAGTGTACTAGTGCACATGGGTGCACATGAGATGTGAAAGTCTATTCCTATTGGTCCACATGTGCATGACTCATGTAGGAATATGAGCAGTATGACTAATATCACGTTTACCCATATATATATATATATATATATATATATATATATATATATATATATATAGACTTTCACATCTCATGTGCATCCATGTGCATTAGTACACTCTATTCCTATTGGTCCACATGTGCATGACTCATGTAAGAATATAAGCACTATATAAAGACTTGCTTTCATATTTTAGATAAACTCCAAATCCGAAGCAATCGTCCTTCTATATGATCCTTCTAGAAGAGTGGAACTTTATTAAATATGTTTAGTTATCTTGTTTCCTATTTCTACTTGTCTCGTCGAATCCGGAGGCAATAAAATTGATACTAAAGCACCTGTTACATGGCTAGTAAATGCCAGGGCTAAGGAAATCTTTTATGATAATCATCCACGCCTTAAAGCATATCTTGATGCTTGAAAGTTGGATAGACTGGCCATTACTAAGGACTATATTACCTCAATTTTTATGAAATACAAGATGTTCATTGAATGATAAGAAACTAATGTTCACTTATCCGACACGACTCCGGATTTCACTAAAGTAAAATAATATTTTTTTGTGTTTGTTTTTTACTACTACTAATAAGTAGCGAGGACACAGAACTACGCAACTACCAACTTGCCGAGGCCCTTATAATGTAGGCTTGACTCTGCTAAGGGGCTGTTTGATTTGCATATTTGGAGCACAGAAGTGGCAAAAATTTGAATTTTGGACAATTTCACGTGTTTGGTTGAATGATATACAGATAATATTTACTGGATTCGAAATGAACAGTAAATCTTGCTTGCGACGAATTCGTAAATTTTGACATCGAAGTCCTCCAAAGTTGAACGCGGAAGTGGCTTTGCGCGTTTGGTTAGAGGACCACTTCCTCTATGCTTTAACAAAAAAAGATTTACTATTAGAGTCGCTTCAAGAAAAAGTTCACCGACTTCAAAAACCAACCAAGCATCGAACTTTAGGATTCCTCATTTTTAATTTTTACTTCTTCAAAGTATCCGAATAAAATTTTCTTTTTAGTTTACTCCATTTCGTCCCACTTTACTGCAATACATATATAAAATATCAATTTTTGAATTTTCTACTTGGTAAGTGAGTAGCTGCCTAAGCCGCTACAACAGCACATACAGGAATATGACATGAAATGAGTCTTTTCCACACCCACCTTTGCTTGGACGTTCTCTTGTGGCAACGGTTGCATCCTTTTTTCCTGTACTAAATGCTTTGCAGTGCAGCAATGTAGTCATCATGGAAAGGATATTGGTGGGACTGGGACACTACTTGTAGCTTGAGCTCACACCCTTGTAACTGACTGGATGGACAATTTGCCATTTCAGAAGCAAACAAAAGGGACACTCCCCCAAACATCAAAAGCTACATTCATTAGCTACAGTCTCACATCCTTGTAAGTGGTGGTTAGTTTGTAAGTGATTAAGTTTCAAATTTTGTGAGCTAATCTTATTAACCGAGTGAATATATATATATATTTTGACCATAGAGTGTCATAAATACCTTCCCATCCAATTCCTCATCCATCATGATCATGATCATCATTTTCATTCATTTCTTGAGAGGTACCACTAGCAAGAGAAGTGATGGCCAACTATTTTAGGAATGGCATGGCCATGACAAGTCATTCAAATATGGAAATAAGAAGCTCTCATTGACTACACCAAATGGATGGTGGCCATATCAGGTCTCCCCACCTTGTGCACCAAATTGAATCCATCCTCTTCCTGGCCTTTCTTATCAAGTAACCAACTAATCTATGAGTAGGATGTATTTCGCTACAATTTAAAAAAAAAACAAAAATACACAAAAAATTTATAATTGTCATATTCGTCGTTAAATTCTTGTATCGAAACCACGTTGGAATTCAGATCGAATAGAATTTAGACTAAATTACATCTTGATAATGTCAACTATTCAACTTTTTTAACTTGATACCCTCAACTTTTATAGGTATCAATTTAATACTATAAAATTAAAAAAAGGACGAAACTACCATCCTTTCTTTTCCTCTCTCCACCGGCTGCACCACCTCCGGTCCGGCAGTCCGCCCCTGCTCCCGCAATCGTCTCTCCGACTGCACCCTCCCTCCCTCCTCCTGCGTCGCGACCCCAACCTCGTCCCACCCCTCCTCTCTCCGCTGCGGGCTGCTGTTGTCGCTGTCGCGAGAGAAGATAGATGGAACATGGTTGGTGACGCAACACGGAAAGGGAAGGACAGGATGGTGCAGTCGGGGGAGAGAGAGACTTCAGAGTGGTACAACAGATGGGGGGGGGGGGGAGGGGGGACTGCGGGTGGTATAGCCGGTAGGGGTGGAGGGGGGGTGGAAGGAAGCGGTGGTTAATTTTGTCCTTTTTTTTTAATTTTAGAATATCAAGTTGAAAAACTTGAATAATTGAGAGTATCAAGTTGTACTTTAGTCTAGATTTTTTTTGGAACAGAGAACAAATAACAATCAATTTAAGAGGATAGTTTAGTAAAGGCAAATTATAAGGGCACTGCTTATTTTACTTGGGGCTAGCCCAGGATTGGGGCTAGCCCACAATAGAGCAACCTTTACTCATACTAGCCCAAGTTTTTACTTGGGGCTAGCCCTGGATTTGAAAACCTAGCTCCCCCCGACCGGAGCTTTCCCCCCTCCCGCCGTCCTCCTCCGCCTCCTCCCCCGTCCTCCACCGCAGCCCCCTCCCGCCGACCCCCTCCCGCCGTCCTCCTCCGCCTCCTCCCCCGTCCTCCACCGCAGCCCCCGTCCTCCACCGCAGCCTCCCGTCGCCGCGCCTCCCGTCGTCGTCGTCGTCGTCGTCGTCAAAACCAAAATTAAAAAACGCTTCCAATTCAAACTGTCAAAATGCTTACGCAAGTGCTGAGTGCTTCTATCCGTCGATCAGAAGAACTGTCAAAATGTTCTCAAAATGTTATTATTCCATCTATTTCTTCTTCTCCTTGCTGAGTGCTTCTATCCGTCGATCAGAAGAACTGTCAAAATGTTGATTTTTAGGACTGTCAAAATTTTGACAGTCCTACCAATTGGAAGGACTGTCAAAATTTTGACAGTCCTAAAAATGTATGTTGAATTTTTAGGACTGTCAAAATTTTGACAGTCCTATAAATTGGTAGGACTGTCAAAATTTTGACAGTCCTTACCATTGGTAGGACTGTCAAAATTTTGACAGTCCTAAATTTTTTTTTTCTGTTAATTTATTTTTGTTAATTGTTGGGGGGGGGGGGGGGGGGGGGCAATTTCAAAATATCCTTAAAATTTGTTAAAGTATTCTGTTATTTAAAATAGTAAATTTATTATTGGTACATTAAATATTTTATAAAAAAAAAAAATTTACCAAAAGTCAAATTTGGAGGTCGAAACATCATTTTTTTACAATTCTAAAAATTTGGGAAGTCCGTCAAACGGTGAAACTGTTTATCCTGAAGTACTTTTCCATACGGTCATTTTGGCTCAAACTGGAGCTTGTTTCGATCTCCCAGTCAAAAGTTATGATACTTTAAAGTTTTATATTTTATATTTTTGCCTGTAATATGTACGTCTTACTTCGGATGAAAATTTTCTCTACACGAATTGTGTTACTCTCGTCGAAAACATACAAATAGACCTATTGTGTGACGAAAAACGATTTGAAAACAAATAGTTATGGCCGTTTGAAGTTTGATCGACGGCAGACGTAATATTCGTACGGTAGATTTTTTTTTTTGGTTCAATGATAACATATTTTATTTTGGATATTAAACTAAATAAAAAAATCAAAATCCAAAACTAACTAAATCCTGACAGTCCTAGTTTTATAGAAAATTTTCAGTGGGTTAAAATTAGGACTGTCAAAATTTTGACAGTCCACATAGGTTGTGGGACTGTCAAAATTATGACAGTCCTAACAATTTGTAGGACTGTCAAAATTTTGACAGTCCCACAAGCTATGTGGACTGTCAAAATTTTGACAGTCCTGATTATAACAATTTGGGCTAGCCCCAAATGAGGACTGTCAAAATTTTGACAGTCATTCCAAGTGGAAGGACTGTCAAAATTTTGACAGTCCTGATTATAACAATTTGGGCTAGCCCCAAATGAGGACTGTCAAAATTTTGACAGTCCTCATTTCTTGTGGGACTGTCAAAATCCTGACAGTCCTAGTTTTATATAAAATTTTAAGTGGGTTAAAATTAGGACTGTCAAAATTTTGACAGTCCACATAACTTGTGGGACTGTCAAAATTATGACAGTCCTAACAATTTGTAGGACTGTCAAAATTTTGACAGTCCTTCCAAGTGGTAGGACTGTCAAAATTTTGACAGTCCTGATTATAACAGTTTGGGCTAGCCCCAAGTAACTTTGGAAAACTTGTATTTTGGGAAATTGGACTGTCATAATTTTGACAGTCCTTCCAAGTGGTAGGACTGTCAAAATTTTGACAGTCCTGATTATAACAGTGGGCTAGCCCCGAGTAACTTTCATGATGGCAAATTTGTAATTTTTTCTAATTTTTCAATGGGCTAGCCCCGAGTAAAATGTGCAGTGCCCTTATCAAAAGCCTTTAGTAAAAGTAACCATAGGGTCTCATACTAGAGCTTTGTCCCTAGTGCCCAATTCATAGCACCGGGAGAGCTCTCATTATCAAAAGATTTAAACCTATTTAGCACATTAATTAAACCTATATTAAAACCCCCAAATATGAGCTCTGAGATCTCTATTCTCTACAACATTCATTCATTAGCAGAAAAATTGTCAGAGCAGAAAAATTAAAAATAAAATATGGAGAATTGGGCGGGAATAAGTATGAGTCCATTTTGAAAGGGATAAGGAAAGTTTATTATATTTAATGTATACATTTATATTATTTATTTCATATATAAATTAAATTATTGAGTTTCTGTTTGCTACATCCGACCAAAGACTGGAAAAGTGCAGGTGCAGCCAAAGTGAGCGACTTTCTTCTTCCCATCACATGCGCTTCTTTCAAACAGGTGACGATTTCCGTCTTTGAAAAAAAAAGTTGGGTCATTCTAATGCTTCTATCTATGAAAATTGGGGGGAACGATTCAATCTTTCCTTGTTTTGATGACCATTTTTGATGGGGTCTTCGATGGGTCATACCAAGATGGGATTTTGAGACGGTGGGCACCTCTATTTTGGGGTTTCCAGTGATGGGCATCTCTTGGTTTTTCATTATTTTGGAGTTTTCGGTGATGGGTCATCTCTATTTGGGTTTTGTGGTGTTTTTTGTTGTGGAAAATTTCTTCGATACCTGTAAACAAAATATGAATTTGGAGTTTTTTTTTTGGGTGGTGGGTTGTTCTTGATTTTGAGTTAGTTGTGCTGGTTTTGATTGCTGAGAAAAGTTAGGATCTTTGGGTGGTTCTGATAAATCTTTTGCTTCCTTTTGTTAGATTTTGTGAAGTGATTTGGTGGATTGGGCATTGGCTGGTGATGATCTGTGGATTTGGAAACAATATTTAGACATCAGTGAGGCACTTTAATCTGTCAAGGAGTGGGAGATGGATCGCCGGAGCTGGCTGTGGAGGAGGAAGTCTTCAGAGAAGAGCCCCGGAGAGAGCGAGAGCTCAACGTCTTCCCAGCATTCCGAGAGATACTCCGATGATCAGGTGAAGTTCTTGATGCCAACCCCTTTTTTGAGTTTCTGTAATTGTCATTAGAGTGTTTGGCATCGAATTATTTGGTAGATTGCACATACATTGAGAGAGCTACATTTGCTAACTGGATGTAGATGATCTCTCTTTTGTTCTTGAAGCATTAGAGAGACCCACATAGCTTAGAGTTGCTAATTAATTTTTCGGATTATTTACACTAACCTCTCCTATGTTTTTGGTTTATTAAACGGGCCTTCCTTACTTTGAAAATAATTACACGGACCTCTCCTCTCTTCTTTATGTTGTAAGGATGGTTAGTGTAATAATCCTTTACGTAAAACATAAAACATAGGGGAGGTCCGTGTACTAAACATAAAAATAGGGAAGTTTAGTGTAATTATTTTCAAAATAAGGGGGGGGTCCGTTTAATAATCCGAAAACATATGGGAGGTCAGTGTAAATAAACATTGTTAGAAAAAAATTCTAAGCAGTTCCTTGAAATTATCATTGCTGCCAAGCTATAGAGAACATCTAGCATATCTATATCATTTTTTTCTTCTAATGGCTAGACTTGATTTCTTTCTATTCATGATCTTGACAAAATTGCTAACAGTAGCTTGGCAATAATTGTAATATGCCTTGTACTCTTTAGGCCTATATTTTATGGACCCATGGTGTACCATATTACTATTTAATGTACCTTCTACAAGTTTAAATTACAAAAAGGAAGTGGTTTCTTTCATTTTTCATGTTAGCATGCTGCTCCTCTTGTGTCGTTTTCAGGCATCCCACTGAACTAAGATCCACTAAATTTACGCAAAGTAGTTGACATTATGTGTTTCCAATTGACAATGTCTTAAGAGAAACATAACTTGATCAGTTGCTAGGATATTGTTCTCTGATCAACTGATATGTTGCTTGTTACTGCTTCATTTTCCCTTCATTAAGTTGCCAATATGTTCATAATGAACATAACTGGCCAGACATGGCGTCTTCTTTCAAATTTCAATGCAACTTGTTGTCCCGCAAGGTTTATGTGCCTCTTTGAGATAAACTCCATCCAGCTATGAAATACTTAAAAGATGCTTGTGATAATTCTACCGTGAACAACATTAAGTGTTTAAAGTCACAGAGTTGTAACTGGATAAGTTCAAGTATATTAGTTTGTTCTTGGGCTTTTATCGCCCGATAACGATAGAGGGAACTGTTTGTATTCTTGCTGTCCCTTTTATCTGTTCCTTTTCCTCTTTGGGGGAGTTTATGGTTCTAGGTAAGCATCCAATGTGACCCACCATCTCTGCAGACATGCTTCAAATGATTAATTGATAAATTCCTCACAAACAGTGAGGGTAGTCAGATCTTGACAAGTCCCAGTAGGAACCTAGCAACCAAAACATGACGCACAAAGTGACCTTCCAGACAAAGAAAGGAAAGACTGAAGGAAGATGATAATCTATCGTTCTACAAAAGCCCTACCGCTTGCATTGGTTAGTGGATCCCCCTCGGGATCAGAGACCTGTATCACCATACTTGCTAGGACAACCATTATCAATTTTGCTAGTCTTATATCTCATCTTTATTTCCGGTTTCGAGCATTCATTATCTATATAATATTTTCTCTGCCCAACAATTTGGCTCCTTTTGTTGTTTCTTTTTTGTAAGAAATTGGAATTTTTAATTGTTATTCAGTTTCTTTTAAAATGAATCCTGCCCATTGTGTTAGCAGAAAAGGGACTTTAATGTTAGCCTGAGAATTAATGTTCCATGAAACTATTTATGAGATTTTGTTTTCCTTTAATTTCTCGGTAATTCTTTGCATTATCTTTTGTCATTAGATTACATCTAGTAAAATTTGTGAGCTGAGGCACTTTTTGCCAAATAAAGAGAAAGATGCATGGGATACAAAAATGAGTACAACCTAGCCATTGATACTCCAAAATACGCTAGGAGGTGTCAAAATCAATGTTATGTCGTGTTTCCATGTCCATATTATGTTGTATTTGTGCCTGTGCAACATAGCTAGCGATTGAAACATGAGCACCAAGCCTTACTCTGTGCAACCATTATTTCTCTCTATGGTTATGTTGGACAAACACAAATACAAAATGTGATATTGACGTGGCGACAGGAATGCACACTGGTTTTTGTACGTTCTACTGTAAATTCCCATGGAGATAGTAAGGGAAGAATAGAGCAACTTTCTTATTTCTATTCAAGTGCTTTGTTTTGGGTGAGAATCAACAATGAAGGACGAGCTACATTCCAACCAAAAGTTCCATAGGATTAATTATTTCATAGGAATACGAAGAGCCTGGAGTGGTTAGGAGTATGTCCATTAAATAACTGATGAAATTAAACTATCTATTCCCTGAATTTTTTTTTCCTAGCATATAAGTATAGGTTATGAAAATCTTTTTGGCAATTATATTTCATTTCTGTGTACTCTTGTGCTGATGCAACGTTTGCGACCTGGATGTAACTGCACTTGCAGCATTCATATATGTTGAGAGCATACCCAAAGGAAATTATCGTCTTAGTGTTAACTGCAATGCATTTGACACCATTTATCAGTCTTTCCTCTAGATCTGACTCCACATACATGACAAACATAATTTAGTTCCCAGGACACTGGTACTTTTCCCTTGTATAGTATTACCGTTCAGGTAAATGAGAACTATCAGGTTATTAAAGCGAGGCTACAGTATCAAAAAATTCCTAGAATTTTGAAAATCCTAGCATTTCTTTACTACTGCTTTAACTGCATAGAAGCTGGAGATGTTTGGTTTGTGGTGATCATACTGCAGCCAGTGGTTAGAGTTTGGTACAATAAACAATAATCAATTGATTGTAGCTTTCTAAGCATTTTGATCCTAGCATTGAACTCTATTCCCAAGCTCGCTTCTCATAGTTTATTGCTGATAGTACAAGTGAAATAAAAAAAAGGTGTGGACTTTTACTCGGTAGTGATTAAAGTGATGGCTCAAAGAACTTGGTGCACAGATGTATAAAAGGTTCTGTAGAACTTAAAAGTGTCCATTTTATTATGGACTCGATGTCCAAAAAGGGATTAATGAAAGTGATTACATATAGGCTGCCTTTGTCATGCAATGTTATTACAGTAAGTGCAGATCTTTGCTAGTTTATTGAGTTCTTTGGAAGTGAGTTTTTTTTTTCATACTCTAGGCTCCTACGTACTACTTTAGTTTCTACATATAATTTCTTTGTGATTTCTTGTGAATCCTTGAATCTTTTCATTAAGTTTCTCTGATTCTGCCTGAAACTGAAATCAAGCTTTTAGCAAAAAAATGTTCCGAGTTTTCATTGTAGGTAATAATTGCTGGAGTAGTAACCTTATGTTGCATTGATTATATAACAGGAGGCATTGAGGGCTTCTCCAAACAATTATTCCCCAAATCAAGCTCATTCACCTGATGTTTCATCAAAGATTAGTATGGCTTCTCCAAACAATAATTCTCCAAATCATGCTCCATCACCATGTGTTTCATCAAAGATTGGTGACAATGGAGTCCATGAACCCAATAAGAAACATGAAGTCCATGAAACTGTGAGAAGTTTGACAGAGAAATTATCAGCTGCTCTTTTGAACATCAGTGCTAAGGAGGATTTGGTGAGGCAACATTCTAAGGTTGCTGAAGAGGCTGTTTCAGGTACACTGCCCAAGTTTCACATTTATTTTGCAATTTGCATGCTGGAGTAATTAGTTTCCTTACATTCTGAACATGTGAACACTTTAAGCTTTAGTTAAACCTTAAGGGTTCTAACCTTTTTGTAATTAAAATCAGGGGAGTCACTTTGAAGTGGTATCCTGGTTAGGGACTACTGTTTTGAATACTTTTAGCAATTAAAAGTTATTTAAACATGGATATGTAGATGATTGAAGATATTCAGGTATTTTTATGCTAAACCCTCTAGGATTGTAACAGTTATTCGCATATATATTTTTTCATCTTTCAATGGAAGACAGTTGGTCCACCTTTATTCAATTTTATGTAATTATGGTTGCAAAATATTGTCATTTTTTACTAATATAACATACTAGATTGGTCTGATCTGGTGTTTAAAGGTAACTGAAAACAGAATACAGATAATGTTCAGGAGGATTTGAGCCCAAACCTTGTTAATGCAAAGGGGACAATTACTCCAATTAGTGACCCAGGTTTTAATCTATATCAACAGCACTTCTTAGCCAAAGAGATTTCATACATACACGACATGTTACTTTAACAAATTCATTAGTTCAAGCCATGAGCATATGGGCCAAGAATCCACTCCATTCATTGACATCTATACCACTCATGAAGTTATGAACCAATTTCTACAGGTGACTCATGTGTGACTTAACATCCTTTCTAGTTGCGTAGGTAAATATCTCAAAAACATTTACACTTTTTAGTTATTTATAACTGTTGTTATCACAACCAACCTTGAGCAAGGGTTTATTCTGACTCATGAGCCTATGACTCGCATAATTGTACATCATATGTACTATGTAAGCCAAATTGTTAACTGTCTTACAGTTCACAAATTCCTGAAGGAACTTCCCTACAGATAATATTTCTTAGCAAATTTGTTGCACTTTCTCAACAATATGCTTTTCTTTAGTGCTAGCCTGCTAGGATGTGGTGAGTTAATTCCATGCTGTTCTTGTTTTCCTAAATAAGTGGTAACATCTTTATTCATGACTGTCCAAACATTCAACCATGATAGGTTGGGAAAAGGCAGAAAAAGAACTTGCAGTTACGAAGCAACAGCTTGAAGTGACATCTCACAAGAACTCTGTCCTTGAAGATAAAATCAGCCATCTCGATGGAGCCCTCAAAGAATGTGTCCGGCAGCTCAGACAATCAAGGGAGGAACAAGAGCAAAAAATCCATGACGCCCTCATCAAGAAGACAAATGAGTGGGAGTCTGAGAAGAGTGAACTTGATAATCAACTTGTCTTGCTCAAAAAACAGCTGGAAGATGCAAAATCTGAACCTGCCACCACTATCATCGATGATCTTCAATCAAGAATTGAGGCAGCAGAGAAAGAAAAAGCTATTCTCAATGTCAATCTTGTTCCTCTGTCAGAGGAACTGAAGGTACGGACATTGGAGAGGGACTTGAGCACACGGACAGCGGAAACTGCTAGTAAGCAACACTTGAAGAGTATTAAAAAGGTGGCAAAGCTTGAAGCTGAGTGCCGAAGATTAAAGGCTGCAGCACGTAAAACATCTTCAGCTAACGATCACAAGACTATCTCTAGCTCAGCCTGTATAGAATCTCTAACAGATAGCCAATCAGATAGTGGAGATCGGTTGCTTGGTATGGAGATTGAGCCGAGCTGCTCAGATTCATGGGCATCTGCTCTAATTGCTGAGCTGGATCAGTTCAAAAGCGACAAGCCTGGAGCAAGAAAGCTCACCACTTCTATTGATGTTGAGTTTATGGATGATTTCTTAGAGATGGAGAGGCTTGCTGGGTTACCTGAGGCTAACCGAGGAAGCTCCAGCTTTGGGTTTGAAGCTGATTCTAACGGAGTCACTACTAAAGCTAGCCCATCAAAGGTTGAAGTTGAAGTTATGAATCAGAAGACATCTGAGTTTGAGGCCAAATTTAAGAAGATTGAGGATGAGAAAGCCAAAGTGGAGATGGCTTTGGCAGAAACCCACAATCAGCTTGAGACTTCACGCAATCAAATAATTGTAGCTGAAAGTAAGTTGGTTAAATTGCAGAATGATGTAGACAAGGCTAATGAATCGAAACAGTCTGCCATATCAGAAGCAGCGACAGTGGAGGCAAAAAGAACGGCACTAGAATCTCAGCTGGAGGCAGCTCAGTTGGAAATTAGAAAATTAAAGAATAAGGTAGCTTCATTAGAAGGAAAACTTAAGGAGAGCGCATTTTCTTCAGATTTAAGATCTAAACTCGAAGTTTTAGAGAAAACAAGAGAGACCTTGCAGTGTCATCTCCAATCATCATATATGCAAGTCGAGAAGTTACAGGAGAAGGTGGTTCTATTAGAAGGCAGAGTTGAAGAGGAGCGAGCACTCTCTGCAGAATTTGCAGTTAAATTAGAAGCTGCTGATTCCATAAGAAACACAATGAAGTCTCAGCTCCTGATATCAGACATGGAAATCAGTAAGCTCCAGGAGAAAGTCTGTTTATTAGAGAGGAGAATTGAGGAAGAGAGAACACGGTCTACCGAGCTTGCTGCTAAACAAGAGACTGTAGATGCGGAGATAAAGTTGTTGCAGTTTCAGCTTGAGTCAACGCGTTTGGAAGTGGAGAAGTTACAGGAAAATGTGGATTTATTAGAAGGAAAAATCGATGAGGAGAGAGCATTGTCTGCCGAATTTGCAGCAAAGTGTCAGAATTTGGAGGACGAGCTTTTGAGGAAGAGGAAAGAAGCTAACATCCCCCACATATCCAGCTCAAATGGAGATCTGAAAATAAAACAGGTACAGCTTTATATATATAATCCTCTTTAGATTTGCGTTTTTATAATTAAACACCCCCTAGATTCTGTCATTAACGGACGTCAGATTTGGCATGAAATGACTAATATACCTAACCCTAACCCTCTCTCCGACAACCCCCCCTTCCTGCTTCTGCAGCGGCGGCGCAGCAGCAGCAGCGGGGGTCAGCCGCAGCGCGCAGAGTGGCGCGGAGGAGGGGGGGAGGAAGAGGGGGGAACTCGGAGGAGGCACGCAGGAGGAGGGGGAGGGGGGGGGGAGAGGGGAGCTCGTCGGCGGGGAGGGGGGAGCTTGGGGGAGGTGCGGAGGAGGAGGGGGAGGCGCAGGGGTGGAGGAGGGAACTTGGCGGTGGCGCGGAGGAGGAGGGGGAGCTCGGCGGCGGGGAGGAGGGGGTGAGGGCGCAGGGAGGAGGGGTGAGGGCTCAGGTGGGGAGAGGGGGTGGGAGGGAGGGGTAGTTTAGGTTTTTTTTTGTTTTTGTTTTTTAAACAGCAACTAACTTTCAATCCCTACGACCAGTTGACGGCAGGGGTCATTTTGATCCAATTATTAATTGCGGGAGAGTTTAATTGCTACATTTGTCTTTCGAGTCTTATTTTGCTAACGATGCAAATCTACGGAGGAATTTTTTGCACTTTATCCACTGTCCCGAGTTCAAACTTGGCTGAACATTTCACAGGAATATATTGAAGATCACGAAATCGTGGAAAATGAGGATAATCCTATATAAATTTAATGAAATTACAATGGCAAACTTCTAAGCATCTTGCTTCATATAGGAGGCATAGCTCAACTTTAATCTGAACTAAAGCAATATAGACTAAAAGTTCTGAGGCAGAACTACTGGCTACATATAGTATTATGCTTTGCAACTTTCAGTCTCAACTAGTATGTTAATATTTCTTTGATTTACATTACGTAGGGTTTTACACTAAAAAAAGGTCAAACAGAAGTAGTCATCATGTCAATACCTATGATTTTGACAACCAGAAGAAAAATAGCTGATAAGGCTGAGTTAAGTTTAGAGAGAGAGAGAGGAGAAGAGGAAGTAGGGGAAAAGAGAATATGAGAAAGGAGATTGCAAGGGCCTTAAACCCTAGGTTGCATCTCATGTCTATTTATATTAATATGCAATACACCCACAATTACTATTATACCCTCATATGATAAATAACAAAATAAAATAACTCTAACACCCTCCCTCAAGCAGGAGCATATAGATCAGACATGCCCAGCTTGCTACATAAATCAGAAAATGGACCGCGAGCAAGTGGTTTGGTGAGGATATCACCTAATTGATCCTCTGACCGAACATAAGGAGTGACAATCTGTTTCTTCAGCAACAAATCACGAACAAAATGACAATCCACCTCGATATGCTTCGTGCGCTCATGAAACACCGGATTACTTGCGATAAACATTGCCGACTGATTATCACAATACATCTCCATCGGAATAGGAATCATAATTCCCATTTCATGAAGAAGAGACTGCACCCACATCATCTCAGAAGCTGTATGAGCCATCGCACGGTACTCGGCCTCTGCACTAGAACGAGCCACAACATTCTGCTTCTTACTACGCCACGTGACAAGATTGCCACCCACAAACGTACAATAGCCAGAAGTAGACCTCCTATCACTGCGACTGCCTGCCCAATCAGCATCACTGAACCCAGTCACCGTAAGCAACTGGGAAGGTTTGTACAACAAACCCTTTCCAGGTGCACCCTTCAAGTATCGAAGAATGCGAGAGATAGCCTCCCAATGTGGTTGCCGAGGGGCATGCATAAACTGACTAACTACTCCAACTGCATATGTGATGTCTGGTCGAGTAACAGTAAGATATATAAGTTTGCCAACCAAACGTCTATAATATCCAACATCCTCAAATAACTCTCCCCTGTCAGCATCAAGCTTGTCATGATAATCCATAGGAGTCTCAACTGGCCGACACTCCAACATCCCAGTCTCGGAAAGTAAGTCTAGAACATACTTGCGTTGTGACAGATACACCCCCTTCTTAGATCGAGCAACCTCGATTCCAAGAAAATATCGAAGAAGACCCAAATCCTTAGTATGAAACTGACGACTAAGGTAGGCCTTCAAGTCCGCAATTCCAGCATGATCACTCCCAGATATAATGATATCATCAACATAAACAATCAACACGATAATACCTGCTGAGGAAGAATGGCAAAACACTGAATGATCTGATGTGGTACGCCGAAAGCCATACTGAATGAGAACTGAACTGAACTTGTCAAACCAAGCACGAGGTGACTGTTTCAGTCCATATAATGCTTTCTTCAATCGACATACGAGTCTTTTATTTTCTGCTACAACATATCCCGGTGGTTGATCCATATAAACCTCCTCCTGTAAGTCATCATGCAAAAAAGCATTCTTTATGTCCAGCTGATATATAGGCCATTGGTGATTAACCGCCACAGAAATAAGAATCCGAACTGAATTCAGCCGAGCCACTGGAGAGAAAGTCTCCATATAATCCACGCCATATGTCTGAGTATACCCTTTGGCAACCAACCGTGCCTTGAGGCGCTCAACAGAACCATCAGGGTGATACTTAACAGTGTACACCCATCTACAACCCACTGTTTGTTTTCCAACAGGAAGTGATGTAAGCTGACAATCATTATGACAATAATCTCATAATGGAATATCCTGTGACATATTCTGGCATCCCAAATATGTCCTCAGGATATTCCCATGTGCTTATACTATACTTAAATATGACACCCAACATACCATATCAACACTCCCCCTCAAGATGGGTGAAAGATATTCACTAAGCCCATCTTGTCACATCCTCTAATCATGCTCACTGAGGCGAGTCCCTTGGTTAGTCCATCTGCTACTTAATCCCTGGTTGGAACATGGCCAAGCTCCAGTAATCCACTATCCAACTTCTCTTTGATGAAGAATCTATCAATCTCGATGTGTTTGGTCCTGTCATGCTGTACTGGATTGTTGGCGATACTAATAGCTGACTGATTGTCACACCACAGCTTCATCTTGGCTCCTTGATCCAGCTTCAGCTCCACCAGCATATTCTTCAACCATAGCAGCTCTGCAACTCCCAAGGCCATAGCTCTGTACTCTGCTTCAGCTGTCGATCTGGCCACCACAGACTGCTTCTTACTCCTCCAGGAGACCAAGTTACCTCCTACAAATATGCAATATCCTGAGGTAGACCTCCTGTCATCAGCACAACTAGCCCAGTCAGAATCACAGTAGCCCTCGATGCTCACGTGATTGTTCTTCCTGAATATTAGTCCCTTCCCGGGAGCACCTTTCAGGTACCTCAGAATCTGGTACACTGCATCCATATGACCCTTCCGTGGGTCATGCATGTAGCGGCTCACCACACTTACTGCAAAGCAGATATCAGGACGTGTGTGGCTCAAATAGATCAACTTGCCAACCAGTCTCTGGTATCTGTCCCGATCAACTGGTTCTCCAGCCTCAGCATCAATCTTGAACCTCTGATCTATTGGTGTCGCTGCAGGTTTGCACCCCAACATCCCAGTTTCTGTGAGAAGGTCCAGTGCATACTTTCTTTGAGAGAGAACAATCCCCTCTGCTTCTCGAGCAATCTCAATCCCAAGGAAATACCGAAGAAGGCCGAGATCCTTCACCTCGAATTCCTTGCCAAGCTTTCCTTTGAGTTGGGCGATCTCCTGCTCATCATCTCCTGTGATAATCATATCGTCCACATACACCGCAAGCATGGTGATGTGGCCTCCACTCCGACGGAAGAACACAGTATGATCCGCATTGATCTGCTGATATCCCATCCCTATCATCGCTCTTCTGAATCTGTCAAACCACGCTCGAGGAGACTGCTTCAGTCCATAGATGGACTTCTTCAACCTGCAGACCTTGCCTACTGTCTGATTGGTGCCAAATCCTGGTGGTATCTCCATGTACACCTCCTCCACTAGATCTCCGTGAAGAAACGCATTCTTCACATCCAGTTGGTGTAGCTTCCATCCACCATTCGCTGCCAGAGAAATCAGAGTCCTGACAGTGCTCATCTTTGCAACTGGTGCAAAGGTCTCGTCATAGTCGATGCCGTACGTCTGACTGTATCCTTTGGCTACTAGTCGAGCTTTGTAGCGCTCAACCTGTCCATCTGGGTTCTGCTTCACGGTAAAGACCCACTTGCATCCAACTGCTCTCTTCCCCTCTGGCAATCTCATAAGCTCCCAAATGTGGTTCTTCTCCAGAGCTCCCAACTCCTCGTGCATTGCCGCTTTCCACTTTGGATCGTTCTTGGCAACCTGCCAATTGTTAGGTACAGTAATACTATCCAAAGATGCTATAAATGCTCCATGAGAAGAAGAGATATGGTCATAAGAAACAAACTGAGCAATATCCCAACCATATCTGTTTGGAGGATTTTCTGCATTGCTGCGAGTGGTCCTCCGTACAGATAGTGGTGTGGGAGGAGTAGAAGTAGGAGGAATGATATTTTGTGAAGGAGGGGGTATCACCTGAAGGGGGGTTGGTGTCGGTGCCTCAGGAGTTTGGACGAACGCAGGCAAAGGACTTGGCACTGGCACTGTCGGTACTGGTCCTGCAGTTTGCTTCTCTCTCCTGCTGTAGGTAAGTAACTCTCCCTGAGCCGTAGGCCAGAATATGGGCAGATTTTTCATGCTTGCTATGAAATCATGTGCGACATCTGTATGTAATATAGTAAATGGAACTTTGTTATTTAATACAGATGATGGCATGCGATTAATAAGATAACATGCAGTAAGAACGGCATCTGCCCAATACTGTTTGGGGACATGCATATTGAACATGAGAGTTCGAGCCACATCTAAAATGTGTCGATGTTTGCGTTCGGCTATACCATTTTGTTGAGAGGTGTGGACACAACTGGTTTGATGAATCATACCACGATCAACACAGAAACTGTTCACAGAAGATTGAGTATACTCCAAAGCATTATCAGAACGCAGAATTTTGATACGTTTATTAAACTGAACATAGACTTCATTATAAAAGGCAGATAACACATTTGGAAACTCGGATCTTTCTTTCATTAAATAACACCAAGTCATTCTGGAATAATCATCAATAAAAATAACAAAATACTGAAATCCTTTCGGACTTTTGACTCTAGACGGACCCCAAATATCAGAATGAACAAGATCAAAAGACTCTAATTGACGACTCTCACTACGACGAGGAAAGGAACTACGGTGATGCTTGCCTAACTGACAAGCCTCACATTCAAGACTAGATACATGACTCAAACTAGGAACAACTTGACGCAACTTAGCCAAAGACGGATGTCCCAAACGATAATGCCACTGCAACGGAGAAGTAGAAACAGAAGTGAAGGCCTTTCCAGGTAGATCCAAGTAGTACAGTCCATCTTTTTCATGCCCCGAACCAATCGTCTTCTTCGTCCTGAGGTCCTGAAAAATACACGAATTGGGAGAAAATGTCACAGAACATTGAAGAGATTTGGTTAACTGGCTCACAGATAACAAATTAAATGGAAAATTAGGCACATATAATGAATCAAATAATGATAGTGATTGAGTAGGGTGAATGACACCTTTCCCAAGCACAGGACGAGTAGACCCATCAGCCAAGATAATATTATGTTTCATGGAACTACGATTATGAAAGATAGATGTTATACCAGACATGTGAGAGCTCGCTCCTGAGTCGATGACCCAAGAGGTGGATGGTGACTGGGTTGCCACAAATGCAGGATTACCTATATGTGCTATGGTTGCAGTAGGTTGGGAGGTGGTACTAGCAAGCGCGTTCAACTTCTGGAGGATCTGTTGAAATGGAGATGAGGTATCGGACGTTGAAGTCTGATTGAAACCCAAAGTATCATCTCTGGGAGCAGAAGTGGTGTCCTGGGACTGCATATTTTCATCATGCACTTGATGTGCATATTCTGGTTTGCCCCATTTGTCCCAACAATAGTCTTCTACATGACCGAGTATTCCACAATAGTTACACTTTCGTGGTTGACCACGGCCACCACCACCACCACCGCGGCCACCACCACCACCGCGACCACCACCACCACCGCGACCACCACGGCCTCCTCCTCGACCAAAACTACGACCACCATCTCTACCGCCACGTCCAATACCACGTCCACCACCACGACCAACAGCACTAGAAACTAGGGCAGAAGAGTCAGTACTCGGCACCACAGAACTCTGTCCCAGAAAGGAACGATTGAGCCGGGAGAAAGTATCTGCCACCGTAGGTAACTGCTCTCCAGCAAGGATTTGAGCTTTATAAGGTTCGAGCGCAGGATCCAAGCCGGCAAGGATGAGTGAAACATGAAACTCTTCCTTCTGTCTCCGAGCTTCCTTCAAATCAGTAGTAACAGAATGATATTGAAGCAGTTCCTCCCACAAAGCCTTCTTTGAAGCCAGATATTCATTCACAGGCTTCCCATTTTGCTTTGTATTGAATAATAACTCGTACAACTCATAGATCCGGGCAACGTTTCGCTTCTGCGAATAAGATTCTTCCAGAGATGCCCAAATCTGTTTGCTTGATTCACACCACTGAACATTAGCAGCGATATGTGGTTCCATACTATGCCACAACCACGACATAACGTACGCATCTGCACTCATCCAATCTTCATACTCAGCGGACGTTTCAGGCAGGGGTTCTTCGGTCAAAAACTTCAACTTCTTCTTCGCCCTTAACACCACTTTGATAGACTTGGACCAGGCAAGATAGTTCGCACCATTGAGTTTCACCGCTGTAATCGACTTTCCCAATTCATCATTATGAATAACAGTAAAAGGAGAACCACCTCCGCTACCACCACCACTATTAACCTCGCTAGAAGATTCGGTCCCCACCATACTTGCAGATGCAACAGAACGACGAGATCTTTGAAACCCTAGATCTCACAACGAACCTCAACCGACGACGAATAACCAACGGAGATCTGTAGAAACCCTAGATCTCATAAACGAACCACGAACGACCACGAACAACGAACGACGAACGGCGAATCATGAAAAGTAGACGAATATATGCTCTGATACCAAGTTAAGTTTAGAGAGAGAGAGAGGAGAAGAGGAAGTAGGGGAAAAGAAAATATGAGAAAGGAGATTGCAAGGGCCTTAAACCCTAGGTTGCATCTCATGTCTATTTATATTAATATGCAATACACCCACAATTACTATTATACCCTCATATGATAAATAACAAAATAAAATAACTCTAACATGGTCGACATCTGTCTTTTAATAGCAAGCATGAAAATTTTATTTGATGGTTTGAGCAAACTTGGTCTTAATTCCTTTGACAAATCATGCAATGCTCCTGTGTTATGACTTATGATGCCGATGATTGTACACTGAACTGTTCTTTGCTTGCACTACAGGAGAAAGAGCTTGCTTTGGCTGCTGGGAAGCTGGCTGAATGCCAGAAGACAATAGCCTCTCTTGGTCGACAGTTGAAATCATTGGCAACTATAGACGACTTCATGCTTGCCACAGAGAAACTAGAAACAAACGGATACTTGCCAGATCTTAGAGAAGAGGATCCTTCAGAATATATGGGCACTTGTAATCTTGCTAACGGCAAAGCGAGGAGGAGCTCACCTCCATCTTCAGAGCTCTCAACCACAACTCAATCAGGAAGCAACATTGTTGTCACAAACTAGGAGCAGTGGTCATATAGGAAACCAGTAGAGTATAAAAGAAAGAAAGCAATTTGCTGGTTGAAGTTTTGGTATATAATGTTATTGTAGATGTACATTTTAAAAGATGGGTGCTGTTAGAGACCAGGGGGTGTTTTGAAGTTAAACTGTGAGACTCTTCTGTTATGTTGGAGTCCATAGTTGATCATCAGACATAAATGAAGGTTTAAAAGAATTGTTATTTTCTTGCATTCTTTACGCAGAATTTCCTGAATTTAGAAATTCTGCAAGTGCAGGCTATACTGTGTTCTTCAGTTGGGAAATTAGAAGAACTTAAGAGAGTGGTGTCAAGTGGCTAAACTAAAGAACCTAAAGTTTCTGTAGGATTCTTCAGGTTACTGTAGGATCAGTTGTGTGATGTAGTTAAAGCCTGAAAAGCCCAGATAAACGAAAGAGAGCGGTGTCAAGTAGCCTAACTAGCCAGCAGGCCCTGCATGCAGTTAGCGACTGCGATCGAGATGGAACTAAATTAAGACGTTAGTGGTGTTGTATCATTTTGACTCGAGTGCCTATTTGGGTTGGTGAAATTGTATTGGAAGTGCATTGAAACTTACATTTTTATTGCAACTGTCCCTATGTGTCGACAATTTCCATGTTTGGGTTGTCATTAGACTCGTTACAATTCCATTGCAAAAGGCTATTTTGTGTATTCAAGATGATGAATTCAAGATTATATTTCAAGACGGTATTCAATCTTTATATGCCAACTGTTTGGCGTTCAAAATTTGAGTGTAAAATTTTATCCTCCATTCTACTTGTTTCTTCAAGCCGACCAAAATTTTGAAAATTTGAAAAATTAGAACTTTTTATGTTAAAAAAATCTGCATGTAATATTTTGTCATATTTATGACTTCGGAAGTTTCGTTCAAAATTTGATGGTGTTCATAGATAAATACTTGGCTGTTGAAAACTAGAAATTTCATGTTAGTTTATATGTTTCAAAGTTATATAACCATTTGAGTGGTAACACCGCACTACCATTTCAAATGATGATTATAGCACTTGCATGTGGGTGACATCCAAACAATAAAATTCCATAATTTTAACTTTCACCTGCACTTTCATGTTTTCATCCAAACAAAATGGCTATGAAACTCCGCCCCTCCAAGGAAAAAAAAATTATGTATCCAAACAAAATTTTGAAAGAGACATGTTGAAAGTACATTGTATTACAACATGTTAAAAATGTCATTAACATGCCCCAAATGAAACTTGTAAGCAATGATGGTCATATCTCATGGCAAACAATGTGGATGTTGTTGGCTGCAAGTCAAGTTGCAATTGTAGTTATAGCTAACCAAATATGCACCAAATTGGGGGCACGTGTCTGATTGATAGTTATGAATGAGATGTATATGCATTAATAAATAAAATCAGTTTGAAACAATAGTCACCCAAGGTTCTATGGTGTAGTGGTTAGCACTCCAGACTTTGAATCTGGCGACCTGGGTTCGAATCCCGGTAGGACCTTTTTTCCTCCTTCTTAAATTGTTTCTTCTTATTTTATACTTTTTAAGATTAGCAAACCTGTGTTTCGAGTCTTAATCAATAAAGTAATTTTTTCTAATTGACTAAATTCTTGTATGTACTCTCATTTCGCCAAATAGTTTTCGCCAAATAGTAATGAGTTTAAATAAGAAATTAGTAAGCCATGATAAACGGCTTTCGAGCCAACGAACTTCTCTCCTTTCTTTGTTGTCCAATCCATGTTTTTCTTTACTATTTTCTTTTTTCGAAATATATCTTTACTCTGGAGACTAATATATTTCAAGCCGTCTTATTTGTGTCTTATACATATTTGTAATTTTTTGCTCACTAGCAACTAATTCATGGTTAAAACCGGTGACGGATTCATAAAGTTTAGTGAGTACAAATTTAAAAAAAAAAAAAAGGTAGATGGATTTTTTTTTTTTTTTTTAATTTCAGATGTGTATAAGATGATTTGAATTCAAGACCCCACGGAATATAATTAAAATTAGACTTCAACATTGTTCATAAAAAGGGACCATTACGAAGTCCTTCATTCTAGAGATCGAAATTGTAATCTTCGGATCGAGTTTATAGACATCTTCGACTCACGTGTCACTAACACATTTACCAAAAGGAGGAAGAAGAAAAACAATACCGAAATAATTTGATGGTGAATTATGGATGTGATCCCATTCCATCCCTTGCCACATACTTTTAGAAGCTTAAACAATTGAAGAAAAAATATCCTGGATAATCTCACCGCAAAAGAAAGAGCCCAAAAGCGCAAGTAATCCAACTTAAACCTCAAAATAAAAATTAAAATTAAAATTAAAATTAACATTAAAATTGACAGCTAATATCAAATGGCTGAGATAAAACTCTACTCTCCCCAATCCCCATTGCGATTTTCTTTCAGCTGGGTCCTACCAAAGGGGGGCTTTGTGGATGCACGAGCTGCCACGTTGGATCCTGTGACTCCCACGTGGCTGCTGATGGGAGGCTGACGGAGATTGCAGGCATCATCCACCTCTTATCAAAGTGCACCCAATTCCTACTTTCACTGTCATTATTTAGTTCTTCTCCTCTCTCTCTCTCTCTCTCTCTCATTGGCATACACTCTTAATGGCAGCTGCGACTCTTTCTTTCCTTCCTATTCCAAGAAGGAGGCCCTCTTCGTCAAGCTTCTATTTGAAGAAGGTCATCATGCAACACACACTCTCTCTCTCTCTCTCTCTCTCTCTCGACCCATTTGTTTATTCATGATTATATTAGTTAGATGACATGTTATGATATTGCAATGAAACATTTAAACAACAATTTTGAGTTTAAAAAAGGGTTCATGGACATCATTTCGTATAGTCAGAGATAATTTAGTTCAAGACGAGAGAAAATTATATTACACAGTTTGGACGTTTGTTTTGTAGTTAACAGAACCTTTAGGAGTAGCTAGGGGTAGGCCTATACAAACATAGTTGTTAACGGAGCCGAAATGGAAGAAGTGGCCGGATTTAAATAAGTTAGAAACAAATTCCTGACTGCAATCTATGGTTAATTATGAAAATAAATATTAGACGGTTCATTCATGTATAAGCCTAGATACACGTACGTACAGATGCCTAAACAGTTTGTATAAGCTAGCTAGCAAATGACCTATCAGGCTAAACCATTTGGTTGGGACTTTGAAGATTGATACAACAACAATGACGACGAGGACGACGACAACAACAACATCAGCAACAGCAGTCGTTTTCTTCCTTCCATCTATTTTATAAGGTTTGCAGTAGATCCTTTCTATGAGTATCGGGAGACGGTTTCGGATCGGAGTATTACACATTTTGATATCGGAAAACATATAATTACTAAAAAATAGAAATTTTTTTTTTAATATATTTTAGGCATAATTTTAAGATTTTTTGTGTTTTTTCTTAGTAATTTTGGAATTAAATGAAATAGTAGTCAACCTTGCTGATTGGTTTATCTGCGATAGATAAGTTTTCTTTTTTTTTTACATGCATTTACATTCTTACCAGGGGCGGAGCTACCCATGGGAAAGAAGAGGGAGGGGGGGGGGGGGGGGGGGGGGGGGGGGTAGCCCGCCCCAATTTTTGGGGAAAAAAAAAGTTTCGGGTTTTTGTTAAAAATATTTTCTTAGTTCCGTTCAACTTTCTTTGTTGAATTGACTGAAAAAGGGATACTTTGATGTCGGTATCGGTAAGTATCGGATTGGGACATACTAAACCGTATCGATATCGGCCGATACTGCAAACTACGCTATTTTAAAGGCCATGTTCATGCAACTTGTCGTTACAGAGGGATGCCTTGACGTGCATTCTATAAAGTTTCATTTCATAGATACGCGATCGATAATGTTTTATGCTGACTGTCAGCTAGCTACCTAGCTAAAGAAACCCTCCACCTTCACCGCGCTTGAGACATTGAATGGAAATTCAAGGCATTAAGCAAATGAAACTTTGATTACCAATAATTGTTATGTTAATTAGTTAAATTACAGATAGATCAAAAAAAATATGAGAACCCATTTGCTTGTTTCATGTTTCTATTAGAAAAGCAAATGGTCCAAAACTTTTCTAGTTTATTGCTATATGACTCTTAAATAAGATATGTTGTTGATTTTGAAATTGCAGAGTTGTGGCAGCAGAGAAGGATTCAGAGTGTTGGCTGTGTATAGGGGAGGAGGAGGAGGAGGAGGAGGAGAAGGAGAGGGAAGTGGAGCAGAGAAGAAGAAGAAGAAGAAGAAGAGTACTTGGGAAGCAATATTTGATGTAGAAAATCCTAAGCCCCGAATGCTGCCTTCTGGTGGAGAGTTCCTGGA
The DNA here is from genome assembly GCA_036927795.1 of Iris macrosiphon. NCBI lineage: Eukaryota > Viridiplantae > Streptophyta > Magnoliopsida > Asparagales > Iridaceae > Iris > Iris macrosiphon. The sequence continues at coordinate 178,647,854 of JAYESA010000001.1, forward strand.
TGCTCACCAAGCTCTTGAAGTGGCGAGGCTCGATATCCAGTACTGTGATTGGAGGGCTCGTCAAGACTTGCTAACCATCGTTCTCCTTCATGATAAGGTACGTAGTATCAAAACTCTCAAGAACACTCCAAAATCTCAATGATCTTTCTGCTTCATTAATACATTTGAATTGTGGAGGGATGTCATGTGATGTGGATGCAAATCATGCAATAGCTTTAACCAACAAGTGATTGGTAAAGTTAGCTTTGCTACTCTTTAACTGCTTGCCTATGATGATGCATAAACCAAGTTCACAGTATCGGAATCGGTATCGGTATCAGACCATTCTACGAGTATCGAGATCGACGACATCGACAGTATCTATCGAGTATTTTGGTATCGAAAAACAAACAATTATTAATATATTATTAAAATTTTAGAAATATATTTTTATACATTTAGGGATAATTTTTAAGTATTTTAAGTGTTGTTTCTGTGTAGTCATCCTTGTCGATTGGTTTAGATGCGATAGATAAGTTTTTTTTTTTTTTTAATACATTCTTTAGAAACTTCCTATGCTTTTACACCCTTCTTGGTTGGTCTTTTTTTTATTCAATTTTCTTTGCCGAATTGACCGGAAAAGATACCTCCAATTTCGATATCAGTTAGTATCAAGTATTGGTCGGTATCGGATCGGGTCATGCCAAACCTTATCGATATCATCCGTATCGGATCGGTATCGGCCGATACTGCAAACTATGGCATAAACACTCCAAAATCGTTGCGATTTTCGTGGAGATGGCATCGACATGTACACTCTAGAATCACTAGGACATGCCAAATTATTGGCGCTCTGTCCATTCTGCTATGTGCCCATAACATCTTGCGTGGCATTGACATTGATGCAGCGTGGCTTGCCTATTAATTGAGCCAGGTACTTGTCAGGGACAAGGTTGAGGCCAATGTTTCAAAGAACTATTAGGATGGTCAGAACACATTTACATACAGAATGCTACCTTAGATTAATTTCCATAAGACTAATCATTATATCACTGCAGGTAGTGGAGGTCCTCAACCCTATAGCACGTGAGTTTAAATCAATTGGAACCATGAAGAAGGAGCTTGCCTCCTTGCAAGAAGAACTAGCAGATGCCCACAAAGAGGTTTATAACTGTTCCCTCTTTTAGAACATGATTTCTTTAATTGACCAATTATCCAAGCATCATATCTTTCTCTAGCTAGCTAGGATTATTATCAATCTCTCTTTTCTAGTACTCAACCTGACTGATAAATTAAATTCAATAGGTTCATATATCAGAAGCTAGAATATCCACTGCGTTGGACAAGTTAGCATACATGGAATGCTTGGTAAACGATAGACTACTACCTGAGAGAAGCTCAAGTGAACCTATCCATACTCCTCCTAGCACTTCCTTGGCAGCTACGGATACTGTAGAAATCAAACCTCGTCGAAGAAGTCTGAATGTGTCCGGTCCTGTTAAGTCATATCTTCCAAAATTGAAGAACTTTTGGTTCCCCGTCGCATTCTCTAATGATCTGAAAGATGATACAATGGTAAGTAAAAAAAAAAAAAAATCTACTGGTACATTGTGAAGAAGTGTTTTAATTGTATGATACTCTGAAACTCATTTCTAACCTTCTTCCAGATTCCTGTTGATTGTTTTGAAGAACCTTGGGTGATATTTCGCGGGAAGGATGGGAAGCCAGGCTGCGTTCAGAATACGTGTGCCCATAGAGCTTGCCCTCTTCATCTCGGATCCGTGAAAGAGGGCCGGATCCAATGCCCATACCATGGTAAGTTGCATTATCATCATCAGCTAAGGATCCTCCCCTGTTAATGAGGTCGGCTATAGAGTACAAGAAAGTTCCATAAACCAAATGACAATCTTTATGATCGGCTATCAAGATAACTTGAATCTTATATATATGCCAATGTCAAATTGCTCACTAGGATAGCTATATATGAGCAAGATATCACTGCCAATTGCCATATAACTTAAGTTGGCGCTAGGTAAATCTACATTTTGGTCAAGCAGGCAAAAAAGTAAAAAAAAAAAAAAAATTGTAGGTATATGTCTTCGGGATTTTTTCAAGGTATCGATTAGATTCCGACTGGAGTATCTCCAATTGTCTATTATATTACTCATCCAAAAATAATAAAATTTGAGTGTTACTTTCAGGGTGGGAATACTCAACTGATGGAAAATGCGAGAAAATGCCATCTACACGAATGCTTAATGTTCGAATTCGGTCGTTGCCATGTTTTGAGCAAGAAGGGATGGTCTGGATCTGGCCTGGTGATGAAGCTCCGTCAACAACTATTCCTTGTCTGAAACCTCCACCCGGATTTACAGTGCATGCAGAGGTAGAAACTGTGCATTGATCATTTCCATATATTATCCATAGAATGTTTCTGCCTAAAATATGATAGAAAGTAGATATCAACTGATTCTTGTAGAAATTTACTCAATAAATCTCTATAGACAAAACACAATATTGTGACATGATCATATCAACTGATCTTCACATCTTTGCTGCTGTTCTCACCTTATTTTCGTTTGTAACAGATTGTGATGGAGCTGCCAGTGGAGCATGGACTCTTACTAGACAATCTCTTGGACCTTGCTCATGCTCCTTTTACTCACACCTCAACATTTGCCAAGGGATGGAGTGTTCCAAGGTCAGTTTCTCGCCAGAAATTGATTGTAGATCCCCTACCAACATAATATAAGAACTATGAAAAAAAATAATTATGTTACCATTTGCTTAAGCAATCTAAAAGATCTAGGCCACTTACACCCAAATGTGGAAATTTTCAGCTTGGTGAAGTTCTTAACACCTAAATCGGGACTTGAAGGGTATTGGGATCCTTATCCCATCAACATGGAATTTCGTCCCCCTTGCATCGTCCTGTCCACAATAGGAATCTCGAAGCCCGGGAAGCTGGAGGGACAGAACACCAGCCAATGCTCAACTCACCTACACCAGCTACATGTGTGCTTGCCCGTCTCTAAAGGGAAAACAAGGTTATTGTACAGAATGTCACTGGATTTTGCCCCTCTTCTTAAACATGTCCCCTTCATGCACATCCTGTGGAAGTACTTCGCGGAAAAGGTATTAAGTCGAATTGCAGGCAGTTTTACATGACCAAGAAGTCGTATGAAACAAATCCAGTTATGTACCAGAGAATATTTACCTCTCTCTTTAAAGATGCTTTTGTGTAGGTATTGAATGAGGATCTTCGGCTTGTAGTTGGCCAACAGGAACGTATGATCAAGGGAGCAAACATTTGGAACTTCCCCGTATCGTACGACAAGCTAGGGGTCAGGTACAGGTTATGGAGGGACTCTCTCGAGTGCAACCCCAAGCAGTTGCCTTTGGCTAACCAAGACAAGTAGCCAAAATCTAATTCCCCCATCAGAACAGATCGATCCTAACATTCTTCATTTGGCAACTTCATCAATGGATATATAGTTGCAGTGCGATGCCTTCGTCACTCGTACACTTGATTCTCAGAAGATGATTGCTCAACCAAGTGGCTATGCAACCTGAGGCCATCCTTTGTAAATTTTGTACATTAGCCTCCCCCTGCTTCGTCGCCGTTAGATTGGTTGAAAGCTCAATCTATGTTTAATTCAAACAAGTAGGGGTATATTGGCTGGCTTTAGCCCAAAAGATTTTGTTACAGTCCCTCCCTCGGATATAATAAACATTTGCAGTAGAGGACCCAATGAGGAATCAAAACTCAAATTTATAGGCACAAGAGAAACATAATATAAAGATACAACATTCACAAGGACAAGGCAATCACAAGACTAGACATGGTTAACCAATTTCTTGTTCAGTCTAATGGTAACCCTAACTGCTCATTGTGTTTAAGGGGAGCTCACTTTGTTGAAAATGAACCTTTTCAGATTTTATCAAAAATCTTGCTGATTGAATTTTTTTTTTTCATCCAATTACTTTAACAGTTTTCAGTTTTGCACTCGCCCCTATTTGGACTTGTCCCAAGCTTGCTGATTGAATTTTTTTCATCATACAAATTCAGTTAAGTCAAATCACATCAAGCATTGCAAGGTTAAGCATTTTACCATATCGAAGATGTCATGACAAATATACAAGGATTGCAGATATGCGAAAAAGCCATATCAGATGAAATTGGAACACAAGGTAATTCCTTCCATACCTGTATAATAATCCAAAAGATTATATTCATATTATTTACAACAAAAACTTCACTTAGCATATTTTCCTGTTCGTCTGGGATATTACATTTTTTTTTTGTTAGCGGGTAGCTACAAGGGTGCACCAACTCCAAATTGGTCATCTTTGTCCGGTAAGAAAGAACTCCAAGAGTGGCACTCTGACAGATTACTTCACGGCTACTCGCTGGTTGCAACAACAGAGTACTCACAGTTTAAGCTCTCGCTTTTGCCTCGACTTTCTTTCACCTCTATCCAGTAAATTCGCCATGCTTGAAACAAACTCTTCCTGCATCAGATAAAATTAATTTTAGAGAAGAAAGCATCTGAAAACAATAAACATTTGCAGTAGAGGACCCAATGAGAAATCAAAACACAAAATTATAGGCATAAGAGAACCGGAACATAAGATGAGAAGCACAACATTCACAAGGACAAGGCAATCACAAGACTAGACATAGTTAAAACTTATTTCTTGTTTAGTCTAATGGTAACCGGTAACTGCTCATTGTGTTTAGGGGAGCTCACTTTGTTGAAAATGAACCTTATCAGATTTTATCAAATACTTAATTGTCTAAATTCTTTTAGGTCTCATGGAATAGAGCAGAAAGTATGGTTTATGCAGAAAATGAAATCTGAACTAGATTGACAAAAGAAAAGCACCTCTCGGGTTCAATACTCCTCTTTGCAAGCATGATTGTCAAGAAAACAGGAACCATTGCAGCACATAGATGCTTAAGGGTATGCCCACTGACAACATGATGAGTCCACTTATATATCACTTTATCCTCAGCCTCTTCCACTTTAGCTAGGAGATAAAAAGCTGTGATCACAACATACAACTTTCATGATTATTTTCCCAAAGAAGAACAAAATATTCATCCAAAACCAAGAAGAATGTAATGAAATTATACACAATAGATATTTTGATCAACCTTAGTAGAATGACATTAAAAAACTGGTCCAAAAAGAGATGAAAATTTGAAAAATAGAGACATAACTATAAATCAGTCCTCCCCAATGAGGTTATCATATTTATAACAAGATATAGTCAAGACACTAACCTAAAATTTTACTAGGTATAGGAAAATAACCATCATAATAATGCCCTAATTTTAACTAAGATGGGACTGAATTTCTCTCTGACTTAACTAGGTAGCATCCACCATGTTTGTTCATACTGAAGTTATCAAATCCAAAAGCCTGAAGGGGCTGAACAACTAGTCAGAAAATTAAAAAGAAACAAATTGAAAAAGAAGCTTGAAAGATGGAATAAGTGATGGTCCTGAGTCCTGTTAGTCCAAGATTGCCATGTCTAGAAAGCATCCAAAGTGCTTCAAAGCCACCTACATGTTAGAAAAGGGCCGTTCACCAGGCACATCTTGCCTAGACTGGATCTTATGGCGCATTTGTCTCGAGCCTAAGTTTATTCTACTAGATATAATATAAGGCTCAATGACACTTAAATACTCTAAACTATACTTGCAATTAAATACCCTGAAGAATTTTTATAGGCACTTATATACCCTGAAATATCACCACTTTTGAACCACCCTCTGTTAGTTTCCCGTGCCACTTATAACTCTAACCCTAACCATATGGCATCCTCCTCGCCGCCCTACACTGCCATGCGCTGTCACATATTGACATTCGAGAAAGTGCGGAAGCAGGGTGATCCAACATGGGGTAGAGGAGGAACTAATGGTTAGGGTTGTTAGTGAAGATGTTGAAATTAAAGAAAAACTAGGGTTAGAAATAGAGTAAAAGATGCTAAAATTAGGGTTTCAATTAGGGAACAAGATGATAAAATTAGGGTTTTGTCTTTTGACACTTAGTTAGCCTCTAACTGCAAAATTATGATAGTTTAGGGTATTTAAGTTCAAAACAAAAGTTCAGGGTAAATAAGTTTCCATTAAAATAGTACAAGGATATTTATTTGCAAAAACTGCATAGTTCAGGGTGTTTTAACTTTTAAGTTTAAATTAGCCTATAATGTATGAGAACAATGTAATCTATATCAGAGCAAACTTTAAGCTCACATATGGTTAGGATAATTAACAAGAGAAGATGTAGGGCGTAATGTTATTAAGATTATAGGATCATTAGGAAAATGACATGCTATGAGGATTATAGGATCATCAGGAAAATGGTAATGTGTGTTTAACCAAAGAGTAAGGAGACGTATGATGTAATAGTAACTGATTGGAGGACCAACAGTGGAGAGACAAATGCATTTCCTATCACTATGGGCTGACATGAAATATCTGCATCAAGAACTCTTTGAAGAAGCTAAAGATAAACTTACGATGCACATTCAAGATAATATTTAAAGTTACATGTATGCTAGTGAAACTGTATCGAATGATGAGATTTTAACAAGTATGCAAACAAACAAAAACTAACAATCTAGAGAACTTGCAGAAAAATTAGGCCAAGTACCTACAAGCTATCATTATAATTACTTTTTAGTCAGTTGCTTATATGAAGGCAACCATTGTTCACAAAGTTAGTTTGGGATGGTTAAAGAGGATACGTCCTTGTAGAGAGATACATGACCTGAGAATACCTATGAAGTTCAGGAAATAAGTTCTACACAGTTAGAAACAAGAATGCTTTGGGTCCAATGTTGGACAATCATGAAACATGCCTGAAAAATGAATGTGTAAAAATTGAGAATGCTGAGACGAAAAATCGGCAATACGTTAAAAGATTAGAATAAACCAAAAATGAGCTAGTAGGAAACTGGAGGTAGCTTCGTTGAGGATGAAGTGAGGGAAATTTTTTTAGATGATCTCGACATATGCAACGGGGACCACAAATGCGCCGACTAGAGGCTAGGTGTTAAATTCTGAGGGGCAGTCAAGAACATTTGAGGGCAGAATATGCTGGTTCCTAGCTACATAAAGGAAATGATGCTTGCTAGATCTGAACCGAAAAAGAAGAAGTAATCATGTTGTACCTGTGAACCTCAAAGACATCGCACAAAGGATTTGATAATGTTGTATAGCTAGTATTAGATAGGTGAAGCATTAGTTTACTATAACTTGTAGACCAAAAGTCAACGGCAAAAATGGTATACGAGGAAATGGTTTCATTTCATGTAAGAGCATGTCACATGATTCATAAGCTAAACTGCTAATGTACTTTATCATATACTCATTACAATTGTATAGAAATTCAAGCAAAATCTTAGAAGGTTATACGTATTATTGGAACCTAGAACTCCTCGCACCCTTCTAAGAAGGTGTAAGTAATATATAATTGCTAGTCGATGTTAATAATATTTTAGTTTTTCAGATACAAGCTCCATATCATAGATTCGGAAATTCTCATTATGATCATTAGGAAATATAATTAGTCATTTAAACTGATTAAACAATAGTTTGGTTTCCAGGTGACTCCTAAAGCACTAAGTATATCATGGTTTACATGAAGTTTCTGTTTTCAAAGATTGAGTATATATAACGAATTACCAAACTCTGGACCCAACAAAGATAGGGGCAGATTCACCACTACAGGATCATCTCCAATTCATCCTTCATCACCCCTCCCCCCCTCCCCACCCCCATGTGAACCAGGGAGCTCGATGTTCCTCCAAAATGTTCCTATAACTGCTCCTCCGATTTCCTCTCTTACCATTGTTAATTAAGAAAGTCACACAGTTCGAATAACCAAGAAATAACTTCAGCAAATTGCACAAATAACTAAAAGTTTAACATGAGAACAACAAGCACAACATGATTTCAATCAGTGTTGTAACTCTAACCTGCAGCCCACAGCCAGTAAGAAGAGTGAGTATACATTGGAGGCATTAATATTGCCATCAACGGGATGACAATGCAAGGAACAAACTGGACAATTGCATATGGACGTAGATCATCAAAGAAGCTGCAAATTTGCTAACAAGTTAGAGCCTGGTGAATATGATCAATATGCTTGAAACTGTCCGAACACACAGAGGTTAAGACTATGGAATAAAAAAAATATAGAAACTGGTATGCTTGCCTCCAATATAAAATGCTCAATATGCCAGCCACAACAAGAGGTATAATAGATGTGGTTCCCGTCTTCTCATCAATCCTCTCAATGATGAAGATTGCCATGATTGATGTGAATGCAATAGTCATCTACGTTCCAAAAGTACAGATATTACTTCAAAAGACTTTTTCAGTCTACAACTTTTATGCATATGTTATATGAACAAAAGAAAAGGTAGCTTTTTAAGTAACAAATTACAAGTCTCCAACAAATAGCATCGAAGATGTATGCTGCATGATTGTATCAATCAAAATTTGGAGCTTACAGGTAACCGATCCCAAACAAGTCGAGCATCATTCGGCTTCAAATGGTAATAGGAGGAACCAAAAGCAACGGCAGCCACACCAAGAAAGAAAATAGACCAACCCCATAATTCACCCTGCAAGCTGCGAAAAATACCACTACTCAAAACGAACTCAAATCTATTCGAGGAAAACGTAGTGCTAGAAACTGGCATTGCATTTTTACCTTAACCTAAAGTAATTCCCATGATAACAAAGGATTAGCCCCACAATGCCCACTAATAGAAAAGGAAAGTTTGATATCACATTTAACGTATTAGGTATCCCTGCATAAATAAAGGGAAACAAACATATTCAGTACAATAGCTGGTGAATATAATACTTGCATATAACATAATGAATCCATTAGAAAACAACATCTAAAAGATAGAAACATTTGGATCATCTTCCAATTGCATGATGTCAACATAGTAGGCTTAAGGATCATAAATAGAGCTGAGCAGGAAAACTGCTAAAGCCACATGGCACCATAAGCCTCTAACCAGTCCCCCACTTTCACAATATTCTACATCTAAGCCTCTCCCATCAAAATGGAGTAGGCTGTTGAATCAATGCAGATCCACAAATAGTAAACTGAAGAAGCCTTTATTATAGGTCAACATGTTGCTACTCTTGAACATTTGGCATAAAAGAAGAAAAAAAGTACAAGATGGATCATCCCAAATTCCAAATGAACAAATTCAAACTCGAAAATGATGTTTCTGGTTTCAAGAATAAGGGGCAAGAAAATAAAAGGATTAATCTAAGATCGCTTGTTCAAGATCGTGATTTGATCCACATATGTTTGGTAAAAATAATAATATTCTCCTTTGATCATAAATGAAAAGTGCTAAATTGGAACACGAAAACGTGAATGAATTGATCTTAGTTTCTCTTTGAGGCATAGTGGAAGAAGGGAGAAGATTCTAGAACAAAGAAAATGATCCAATTACTTCAAAAGAATTGAACGAGGAGCCGTGTGAGGTAAAAATATCATGAACGGTTCTCTAGAGTGATAGTAAGGGTGACTTATCTGTCAACTTTTCTATTATCACCCCCCAAAAAACAAACTCCGCATTAAGTAAAGTTGCGAGAGTACCAAGCCAACTATCATCAAGAGATGGCCTTTGCCAAACCTATAAGACTAGTTGAAACTTGACATGTATATTAGCCTCTTTTAATTGTAATTCAATTTAAGCTGATGCAGGAGCAGACGAAAACAGAATAAGCACTAGAGAGAGAACAAAAAATCAATATTTTCTTGTGATTTTTATTTTTTACACAAGATATCTAAGTATGTCATAGCAACTAAATAGCCTAAGTTGACCAACTTAACTGTATCAGCAAGTGACTCTATAAGGTTTCAACGCGCACGTCTCACATGTCGACATATGAATGATTTTACATGTGACGTATGGCATGTCATTACAAGCTTATGGCATGTCATTACAAGCTTATCTAGCTTGTTTGGTTCAATTTGTTTCAAATCTAGAAAGTCAAAGTAAACAAACAAATTGTTAAAGACAAGACAAAAAGGGTCATGTAAACAACACAATATTTCCTTCTCTTGTATGTTTCATAATACTTCGCTTGATTTTTTACTTACAATATATACAAAAAATAGGTGCTCCTTGGATGCACGAGTTTAAAATGCATATATATTCAAAATGTAGGTCTACCTAAATGCCAATTGGCAACCTATGTTTAATGGCATGACCCTCTCATGTTCATAGTTATCTTGACTAGGAATTTGACACCAACATAGAAGGTTGACATCAAGTCGACAAATAATCATAAAAACTTTGTCAAATCCTTGATGGAGCTTGCTTATGCTCTACATAAGATCACCATTATGATGGGAAAAAGCTTGAACATGATATCAAAGATAGGGGATAAGAGAGTAAACTAAGAGCCTAGCACCAATAAATCTATAAGAATGTGGACATCAAAAATAGGGATAAGCAAAGGATGTCATTTTTCGTAGGTTTGGATGATGATGATATGAAAATAGTGATAAGCAAGGAAACTAAGAGCCTACGACTAAGGAAAAAAATAGGCTCATGGCTTAATGGCACTGTGTTGGCATATAACAGAAAATAGGCTGCCTCACCTTCCACGGTCATTTTCTCATTCTAAATTCAAGTGTTTCTTTGGGTATAATTCTAGATAATACCAATGCTACTTTGCTTTTGCATCATGGAGGATCCAGATTCGGTCGTTAGATAGTCTCTCCTTCAAACGGGAACTACGTTGTGTATATTCTTCAAGCCTCATCCTACCCATCTCCCTCGAGCCTTGCATTGACAGGAGACATGAAAATTTTCTTTTTCACTAATAAATAACTGGTAGAATCCAGCTTGTAAAGCTCTCACATTAAAATACTTCTCCATGCCTTGGCCACCATGAGAATACTCCATTGTTTGTCTTTAAAGCCCTCATGTTTCACACTGTGTTCCCATCCTACTAATTCCAAAACTTCCATATTCCAATGGCTTTTTTCGACATTTCTATTTTCGATGCTAGCCGTGTTGCAGCTAACAAAATATCATCTGTAAACAAAATAGATATGGAAGGTAATCCTGCCAGCTAGCAAGTTGGGAAGACGGACACTACAAAAGTATGGGCTGTATCATGTCAGACACGTAGAGGACACACCAAAATAGATGACGTGTCCGTGTCACCCTGTCCTTTGCCATGTCGTGTGCCATCTTGTCCGGTGCAACATACAATTAGTCCAAGTCAACGAACATTATACGTACATCTCTACTTCATTCCTAATTTGCCATTTATGCTTAGCAAGTCGTAGCATCATAAGACACAGCAATCGGCGACCAAATTAGACCCAGAGGGAAACATATTACAGAGCATCAGAAACCCTAGAAAATTAGGGTTTTTTTTTTTTTTTTTTTTTGTAAAATTAGAGTTTTTCTTACCGAGGAAGAGACTGCGGTGGTCGGCGAAGTCGTGGTACTCCTGAGACTGGGGTATGGCCGGAGTGACGATCATCAGCACCACGAATATCACGGCCGCAGCTCCCCATCCGAACAACTTCTTCTGCCTCTCCTCCTCCATTCTCGCTCCCTCCTCTTCTTCCTTTCACACTCTTTTTCAAGATGGAGACTTTTTCTTCTTCTTTTTCTTTGGTTGGAAGAAACCAAAATGAAAATCAGGAGGTATTGGGCTGGGCCCACGGCTGGCCCAGACGCAGCCCATATCAGGTATATTGGCCCTTTCTACTGAACAAAGTATTTCATGAAAGAATTTTCTTCACTTTTTTTAACGAACTAAAGTTGGATTAATCACCGTGATATCATTTTTTTTTCCCCATTTTCCACTGCTCCAGTCCAACAAGTTCAGGTTAAGGGGTGAGCTCGGTTTCAACCGTCCAAATAGTCAAAACCGAAGAAATCGAACCGAAAATAGCGCTAAATAAAGTCGAACCGAATAATCAATTCGATTTGTTCGGTTATGCTATTTATATTATTTAATGGGCTGGATTCAAAGTTAAAATTATGGTTAAATTATATCAAAATTTGTAATTTTTATATATATATTTTTTGTATTTCAAAGTTACGTCTAAAGTTAAACTAGATGTTAAATAATCAAAATTGGACTTCAAAATACACGTATAAAATTTGTTTTTAAAATATACACTGTTTTAGTCATAAAATTTGTATAGAATTGAGAGTATTTAGTCCTATTCATTTTCGACTTGGAATCAAAATCAAAATCCAAAATCGTTATCGAATGAAAAAAAATTAGTACTATTAAGATTGAAACGAGCCGATTTTTTTTAAAATCCGAACTAAATATTTCATTCGGTCGATTCACTTCGATTTTGATCCAAAGATGAATAATGCTAACCCGTAGTTTAGGTCTCTGTTTCCATCCCCATCGTACCTACCTACAAGTACAATCCTATCGGTTCTCACAACCTTGTGGAAGAAATTGGTACACAAATTTCAAGATCATTTTGGACCACTAATTGTTTTCTTCATCTTATTATTCATATGCAGTGCTACATCTAACTTATGATAAGTCATTTTTTTTTAGTTCTGTTTGATAATTATGAGAGTACCAGTTATTAGATAATTTTAGAGTATCGATTATAAATGTTATGAAATATCTTATTTTTAGTGGTTTTAAGTAACGACTTTTAAATCAATCTAATTCAAACTTGATAACGAACGTTTTTAAAATACTTTTACAAGAATAAATAAAATAAAATAAATAAAATCGTTCGAAATTTATCGATTTAAAATGTTTATAAAGTCACCTAAAATTATATTACACTAATTTTAGAGAATTTTTTAGCCAACCAAAATCAGTACCTCATAAAAATTACTAAGCAGGGATTTTCATAAACGTTCGGTTCAAAAACATCCAAAAACTGATGAAAACACCGTTAGCAAGCAGACCCTTAGACTTATCGGTTTCGTGTGTAAATGCAATTCTGTACCGCCAGCAAATTGTATCTTATTACTCTTTGTCTTCGTAGATAATCTATGAGAACTTTTGAGTATGCTCGAGAGCATTTTCAATACTTTAATAATTTGTGAAACTATCTATATGGCCGAGATGATAACAATTATAACAATGTGTATCAGTCGGTGCTCGATCTATTTGGTCACAACCGTAGCCAATACCTATCAGTCAGTGAAATAATGAAAGTCGAACCAAACCAATCAACTGGTTGGTTCGGTTTTGAAACCGATTGACTTTGTTCGGTTTGACTCGACTCGCTCGACTGATCGATTTTGTATTTAAAAACCAATATATTTAAAATCAACAAAAAATTAAATATTTTGAGCAATCATTTTTCACATTATTGTTAATAATTTATTTTCAGCATTTAATCATTTTGTAATTCCATCTCCAACAAACACAATAGCACATTTTCATCATCTATCTCTGATAAAAAAAAATCTAAAAATAATAAATAAAAAAATAAAATAATAAAAATATATAAGATTCATCGGTTGATCGATTTAGTTCGATTTTATCGATTTTTTATATTATTAATTTATTGAACGAATACAACCTAACCAAAACAATACATCGATTCGATTAAAAATCGATCCATTCGATTTAGGTTTGGATCGAATCGGTCCAAATTTGTGCAGCCCTAATGGTAACTAGAGCTACCTAACGCTCATTCCACCTACACCTATATCCCCTTCTTTTAACTTATGACTTGTTTCACTATGCTCTCGCCATTGAAACAAAACTGTAGAAGAAGAAAAAGCTAGGTTGGTTGTGGCCCAACATTTAAAACACCACAACAATAATGCATGATAGTCTATTTATTAGGTGGATCACTTAATTGCTACCATCAAGAAGAAATATTGCACCCTTCCCTTCAACAAGGATAAATTAGTAGACGTGTCGGACACTAAAGAGGTATATATGCACACATTTTTATAATTATCTAACGATTTGTATAAAAAAGATATATTATATACATCCAATAATTTTATCCAATATTTTTTTGCTAAAGAAAAGTTATTTTTGTTTACTAATCAAAAGTAGAATAGATATTCATCCAACCATTTAAAAGTTATTTTAAGAGTTACCATGTATTAAATTACTAATCAAAATTAGTATGATTATTTTCAACACTAATTTTAAAATGATTTTAAATTGAATCAAAATGAGACGTTGAGCCTAGTTTTGATAGTTATCATGTATTAAACTCGTACAAAGAATATTGGTACAAAGCTGTTGTCTTCATTGGTATCCCATCACATCACATCATTCTCATACAAATATAGTTAGGCAATTATTACTTGGCCTTTTTTTCTTTAATGTTCTTCAACCGCATGCTACTTGGTCAGCATTGAGGCTAGCAGCTAGCTAAAGAGTGTTTTTCCTAGCCACTGGATATCAATGGCCGACTTGAAACTATTAGTCCCGAAACTTAATCAAAAATGATAGAACAAAAAATTAAAATTGAGATTAGGAATTCACACAATTTTTTTTTTCTGATATATCTAAATTCAACAAAGAACTATATAATTATACAATATAGTAGCTGATTACAACTTATTCTATATTACTGAACTCAAGAACCAAAAACATGTTCTTTCTTGCAAACGCAATTTTAATTGGGACATAACGTTTACAACTAGAACCGTCATGTCTCGATTCCAAAATACGGTAATCAGGCACGTGAATATATCTCCAAATTACGAACCAATACAATACACTAGCATTCGTATTTGCGGTTGTCGCCTGTAAATTCTAAGATAAAGTACAGAGCATATAGAAAACTTATCATATATTACATACTAACTTTGAACATACTTAAAACACATCAGACTTCCAGAGTTCTCAAAACCTTTAATTTACATATTTCAGCTGCAAAAAGAAGTATGCTGACTACCCCGAAAGATTATTTTCCATCAACTTCATCAACGCTATATAAAGGCAGCATTTCTTCCGGGTTATCTTCTTCTCCTAGTGAACAAAACTAGGTCGTCAGAACGACATGCAAGCCCTCAGTCAAGGACGGAGAAAATAAACAAAATAAAATGAGAATCAGAAATGATAGGATTCCAGAATTTCATGATTAAGAAAAATAATATTTAACTCTTAGGATTGGACAAAGTACAAGCTTGTAATAAGATAATCCAACTCTTACTGAACCCTACTATACTTGGTGTCAAATACACAAAAACACAATTGCATTCACAATCACAAACAATTTTTTTATATGCAAATGCAATTTAGAGAACGCTTTTGGATCACACCATCACCTATTTTCTTGACAATAATCCCATATACTCGGAATCAGGTAATTTTCGGGATGGGCGGTGCTTAGATTCTAGTCCCACCAGTTTTATTTTTATTATTTAACAAGTGTCGGAATACTTGAGTCGATGCAAAAAAATTCTCAAGTGGAGTGGGCTAAGCCTCACCTCGAACCATCGCATGGCCATGCAGATGTCGGCACTACTGATCAGTTTTAAACAAGTGTTTATTACAAGAGTTCGACGGTGTGATATCCAAATGTTCTCTCCTACCCAATGCAGTTCTACAAATTCACAAACATTCCTATCTAACATACAATTTTAAGTTAAATTACAGGCCCGATTCGTATCTCATTTTGTGTGTCAAATACCACACACTTTACGAGGATATCGTTCGACAAATAGTTTCGTCTTAGCGGAAACTTTAAAATCCAATCATGTGTCCGTTTCGCGTTACCCTGGAATATAAAACAGTGATATTTTTGTTGCTCTTTGGTGCATGTGTGTGTGTGTGTGTGTCTATATATATATATATATATATATATATATGTGTGTGTGTGTGTGTGTGTGTGTGTGTGTGTGTGTGTGTGCGCGCGCGCGCGCGCGCTTCTCATATACATAATCCATGTGATTGTAATACTTTAAGAGTATATATATAAGCATAGCTAATTGTATACTTGACATTAAGCTTTACAAAAAAAAAAAAAAAAACTAATTGCTCCATATTGGTATCCATACTTATGATAGATACCAACACATTTAGCTTCATTAGTACATTCTACATCTTGGTGTTGGTGTGTCCACACCACATAAATCTATATGTTACATATATGTCTATATATATATATATATTTGCATTTAATGATATATGAATCATACATTCTAACCTAATTTAGTTATTTGGATATTTCCAATAAGAGAAATTTTATTATATATTTATTTAGAACATATATAAATAATTGGGTATATAAAAAAAAACATATTTCTCAACCGAGGCTCATGATATATTTATTTAGATCAGAAATTCTAGCTAATATAGAATGAACTCGATATTGAGTCGGACACAACAATTTCTCATGATATATATATATATATATATATATATATATATATATATATATATATTCAGAATTTAGGTCAAAAAAGGAACCGAAATTCGGATTTGAAATCTTGAAAATTGGGTGTTCCAAGTGTGCAAGAAAATTGATTCAAGTGAGAAAAGAAAATGGCTTGTCGTAGTTCTTGATTTCCAAATTGGAGAGGATCGAATTTTAATTTTCCCAAAATATTTCCAAATATAACCTAGGAATTTTGGATACATGGTCAATTTCTAATCAAAAGTATTAGGGAAAGTATAAGAAATTTACACCTAGAATTGGAAAGAACCCACAAGGAGGATGGAGGAGTGATGGTGGTGGTCGGCGGTTGGGGTCGACGGCAGAGAGCGGCGCGTAGGGCTGCAAACGAGCCAAGCCGTTCGTAAGCTGCTTGAAGCTCGGCTTGATAAAAGCTCGTTTGAGCTCGGTTCGTTTAGTAAACAAGCCAAGCTCAAGCTTCATTTTCGAGCTCGTTTAATAAACGAGCCAAGCTCAAGCTTAGAAGTACTCGGCTCGTTTGAGCTCGCAAGCTGGTTCGTTTAGAAGCTTGCGAACTGGCTCGTTTAGAAGCTCGTTTAGGAGCTCGTTGCTGGCAGTTTACAAATTTATTTTGTTATTTAAATTTAAATTTGTTCTTTGTTGAATTCTAATTTTATGCATGTTTGTATAACAATATGGTTGTGTGCATTGTATATAATTATATGTCCTTAATAATTGATATTAAGGAACTTTTTAAATTAAATTTTTATAAATAAATTGTTAATATTATAGGTACTTGAATTCAAGCCTAACTAGCTTGAAATCAAGTTCGTTAAGCTCAAAATCAAGCTTAATGAGCTTGAAATAAAGCTGAACAAGCTCAAAATCAAGCTTAACGAGCTTGAGTTTGAGCTTATCAAGCTTGTTTATCAACCTTGAATCAAGCTTGCTTATCAAGCCAAGCTCGAGCTCAAACCAAGCCAAGCTCAATCTTAATATAAACGAGCTCGAGCCAAGCTCAAGCTCTAAAATAAAAAAATTATCAAGCTCGAGCTCGAGCTCGAGCTCGATTAATTCTAATCAAGCCAAGCTCAAGCTTATGAAAGCTTGGCTCGACTTGGCTCGTTTGCACCCCTAGCGCCGGCACGCGACCGCAGCAACAGCCGCGACAGCAGTAGCTGCAGCAGTCGTAGCAGTAGTAGTTGCAACAAGGTGAGGAGGGAGGAGAAAGGAGGGACAGTGGAAGGGAGGGAAAGAGAGGAAGAGTGAGGGAGAGAATGGTTTGGTGGTGTGGAAAGAATGAAGGGGTGAAGAAGAAGAAGAAGAAGAAGAAGGAAGAAATATAAGATGGCTTCCTACAGACACCATCATTAAGTTTGTGTATTGGAACACCAAACTACCCCCCCCCCCATCCTACATGTACAAGCCACTAATCCCTTCCCAATTTCAGCCAGGTGTCATAAAGATTGGTAGGTGACCATGAAAATTATGTAATTGCATTATTTTTCTTGAGGAACCAAATACAATATTATAGGTTTAAGCAATTATAAGAAGTTCTTTAAGGGATGAAATACAAATCACTTAAAATAATAGAAAAAAATATAAGCTTAACAAGATAATATTTATTTTAGGAGTTATATTTAAAAATATGTTATGATACTCTACCCTCCTTAAATAAATTCAGTCCTCGAATTTTTTTATTAAATACAAGAGCAATAAGGTAGTATAGATATTATAGGCTAGACTTTACCATAGTCCTTAAACATGTATGGATATTGCTTCCGAATATCATTTTCTTCTTTTCATCAATATATGCAACTGTAGGTATCAAATCGATGTTAAGGTAATCCTGATAATTTGTCAAGAGATACATCCCTAAATTTTATCTACAATTTCTTGAAAATTAATCAATCTATTGATTTTAAGGACTTTCTTCTATTGAAACTAAATCTTTCAAATTTTTTCAAATTAAATTTCTCTTAATTCCTGATAGATCAATATAATTCCATGCATGGCAACTTATAATAACTTTCTATTGGCCACCGTCTATATTGTTAAAGCTAGAAACAATCAATCCATTTCAAGTACTATATCATAATTGTTCATATAAAATATCAAAAATTAAACCTAAAACTTTTGCTTCTAAACTTCCGTATATGTCATAATCACTTCTATGATATCATTTGCGTAGGAATTCTCAATGTCATATATATAAAAGAATGTTACTCTAGAATCAAATATTAACACAAGATTAAGTATAATACTTGTCACCACGTCTCCTATTAGTTCATCCTCATTGGTATCCATCATATAGACATGTCCATGCTTCTTTTTCTTTTTCTTATTATAGCTCTGATTTGCCTTCTGGACATGATAAAATTGAGGTGATTGTGAGGCTAAAGTGGTCTATGTTTATGCACATGTGTTACATGGTTCTAAACTGGAGCTTCTGTATGTATCAGGAGTCCAAATTCATTTCCTGGTAACATAGGCCTTAGGAGTGAATTCTTGATTGACAGATCTAAATTCCTGTGGATTAATTTGGATTCCAGACCTTCTAGTAAGTTGACGTGTACATTGTTTTGCATGATGTTCTGGTAATCCATACTTCAAGCAACTTCCTAAAAATCTTCCGCATAAATTCTTTATATGTCTTGTCTTTCCACAGAAAATACAAACTAATGGTACTTTATTATGTCCTGGTTGAATTTGTTTAACTGAATTTTGCCACTAATTTTTAGCTTGAGAGGATCTTGTCTCCCAGCTTCTCTTATGTCCTCCAATTTTTATACCATGTTTATCATTATGCATTCTTTCTTGGTCCCTTGCTGCTTCTACTACCTCAACATAGGTTTGGCATTCTTTCCCGTTCGAGCGGTATCTGAACCACCTAAAGAGAAAGGTAAAAATAAGGCATGGGTTGAGGGTTCTATTTGTGAAGCTTATGTGCTCGAGGAGATTATAAAATTTTGTTCGACGTATTTCAAACCTCATGTTGCTACTAATCGAACAAGAGCTCTGAGAAACGACGACGGATATCAGGAATCTAATGATGCAATACTAAAGTATTCAATGAGTCCGGAAAGCCTTCGAGAAAAATAAAAAAGTGATATTTGAATGACGATGAGCTAAGGGCTGCTCAGTTGTATATATTACTCAATTGCGACGAGGATAAAGTGGAGAAGCTAGAGGGTAAGTAATTAATATATCTACGGTTACGGTTACGTCATCTCAATGTAATGGTATAAGCTCGGTAATGTTATGCTACTAATCGACGGTTGCTTCATTGTTTTTAAGCACATATAATGATGAGTTTAGGTCAGTTAGACCCTACATAACAGACGAAAAAGTAGAACAATAAATGAGACATCATTTTTTCTTCTTAGTTGAGTGCATATGTAAGGAGCTCGGTAATTACATTTTGTATATGCACTTTACACAATAATTAATAGAACGTTGAACTTAATTTCTTATCTTATGGTATTTAGGTCGATCGTCTAGATGCAACATTTAAGAATGAATCTATTAGAACTCTAGCTAAGGGGCCAATTTATGCCGTCAAAATTTTGCCAAGGTATTGTGTAAATGGGTTTAGGTTCAAGTCAATAACTGACCCGATCAGAGACAACTTCCTAGATCTCGAGGACACCAAAAATAATTGTTTGTGTATCAAATCTTTGAACTATAAAGATATCGACATAGGAAATAATTTCTATGGCATCTTACGGGAGATTGTGGAGCGGATATATAATTATGAAATAGAGCCTGCTAAGATCGTATTATTCAAGTGTGAATAGTTCAATCCGATCCAAGATCAAGGTTGGAAAATAGACAATCATGGTCTTGTGGATATAAACTACCGGCGTCGATATCAAGGCTACGAACCATTTGTCCTATCAAGTCAGGCACAACTCATGTAACTTATCATAAACGAGGAACAACCAGGTCGTACTGGTGGACAGTATGCAAGACCAAAGCTAGAAATATCTTTGACGTTGACAAAATAGCTTATCAGGAGGATGAGCTACCTCTTGTAACAAATATTGTAGAGGTGGACTCAATGAAAGTTCCTTATTACACGACTAATCGTGTTGAAGATGTAGAATTATCTGTCACGTCCCAGTCCCAAAATATGTAGGACTAGGAATACGTAACACGCCCAGCCGTATATATACGAACTCCAATATATGGAAACTATATACACACGTACGCTGTATATGAATATTCAATCCACCAGTGCTAATATACTGTCACAACAAGTCACACACAATCTATATCTCATCCACAACACAAATAATAAGTAGGAATAAAGAGCTGAATAATATCTAAATATCAAAGATGAGTATCAAGTCTGATAGTCGGATGGAAATAAATCCACTACAAAACGACTATACTGAAGTAGCAACAATGATCTCTAAACAGCGGTAATAAAATCACAGATACTCCAAAGGTAAGACCTCCTCAGTCTGGTAAGTAACGTCAGGTCCAGGTCCGTACTCTTGCGGATACTCCTGCGGATACTCTTGCTCATCCATATCTGGAAAGGGACCAGGTCCTCAGAGGGACGTAACAAGATACATAATAACATGCCAATAAAGTACTGAAAAGTAAACATCCAATTGGTCGCCTAACCGTCTAAGTGAATGTAGTTTGAGAACAAGTTTCCACCAAGTGGGCTATCTGGCCATATAGTGGGATTGACATGATTCTCTCGGAGAATCAGGGACCTACAAAGCATGTTGTCTTTTGAACGGCATAGGCCGCCTGTAATAAATGGGGTCATCACCACCCGTATCTCCAGCGGAGCTTCCGGGTTACAGAAAAAAAAAAGTGCAAAGGAGCCCAAATGCCTTACTTGTTGTTCTTCCTACCCCATGCTCTAAGCATGCCACATCCATGATACGATAAAACCTCTAAATAACTGCCAGGTCTACTAGCATACAAAGTTTCTATCAGCAGTCATCCCTAACGCACAACCAATACGTACAGGAGGCCAGACCTGTCACGCAGTCCGTGATCTATATGAGACTCACACTCGTGTAACAACTGTGTCACGGCCAATAAAACATAAAATGCCTCATGATAATAGGGTGGTCTCATAAATTAGGTCCATTACAAATACATAAATAAAAACACAACACGACAACACCGTCGTTGCACCCAAGTTTCCTTGGACGCACAGTTTATATAGCAATTAAAAGAAATAAACTAAATAAGCAGAAATAAAATATGCATGCATCATATGGAATGTAAATAATAGTACAATGGCAAGGTATACTTATCGGACAAGAAATCTGTATAGTGCAAGCGTTCAAAACAGTGTTAAGTTTGGTGGAAGAAGTGGGGTTAGGGTTTGACAGAGTTGTAATATATATATAGAGATAAAGAGGCGGTGGGGTAATTTAGTGGTTCCACAAAACTACTGCTGCTGTTGTTTCTTTCTTTCTTTGAGGAGAGTTTAGTAATAATAGAGATAAGAGACGGGGGTGTTGTTGCTGATATTTTTCTTCACACGCGCGGAGAAGGAAAAGCAAAGTTGGTTTTTGCTGCTGTTGTTGTTGATATTTTTCTTCCCCTAACGGTCCGGGTAGGGGCCAAACGGGTAGTGGGTTCAGGCGGGTAGGGTAGAGGCTAAGGGGTTTGGTTTAGATCCAATAGGAATTATATTTGTGCATACCATTATGCTAGCAACAGTCCAAAGGGTCTCCTACGTGGAATAAATTAGGAAAAATTTATAATGGCTCCATAAATCTCCTAAATGCACAAACATCTCAAATAAAAATTAAATAAAAATATATTCCCTCTATTTAGCTCATAACTATCATAAATAAATAATTAATATGGTTTTCAGAATTAGGGGTTTTACATTATCTGAAGAGGAAGACGAAGTAGATAAAAGTGAAGAAGAAGAGGACAAGGTCGAGGAAGAGGAGGACGAGCAAAACAAAGAAGATAAATTTTCAGAAGAGGATTTAAAATAAAATAGTCTTGTGATATGTACTGTATTTTTCTGGATTAGACTTCTTGGATATTGTTGCCAAAACTCTAGACTTTTTGGTTTTCTAGACTTTTTGTGTGCAATTCAACGGAGGGTTGCTCCGGGTCTATTTATACATTTTTTTGGATTATACATTTTTTTGTACAATTCCATTATGATTGTGAGATTTATTTTATTTTTCTTCTTTATTTAGTTTTGTTCGTATTATATATATATATATATATATATATATATATATATATATATATATATATATATATATATATATATATATATATATATATATATATCTGCGTATTTGTTTTATCATCATATGTTGTTATTAGTTATGACAGGACGACGCGGAGGGTTCGGATGTAGAAGAGCATCTAAAGGACACCGTGCTCCGAGCGGCAGCACTCCTTCAGTATCGGGTACTAGGGACGGACCACTTGCATCTCCTCATGATAGTACTCCTGGGATGAGCAGTACTCCACTATTCCGACCACTTGCACGTCCTCATGATAGTACTCCTAGGACGAGCAGTTTCAGGTCGGAGCATATTACTCCTCCATCTACCGTTCCTACTGCTGACGGTACCATAGAGACCGAGGAGGAGACGGGCGAGGCCCCACCCTCGCAGTATCAGAGAGATCCTCCATGTGCGCCTCCGGACGAGCATCGGATGGAGATTTGGGTCGACGGCACAAAGTAAGTTAATTAGTTAACATTTTCTTACGCATATATATATATATATATATATATATATATATTGACTTTTCCATGAATATAATTATCTCTGTATAGATATCGTTTGCGAAGGGTACAAAGAAGCCTGGGGCTCTTTCTGAGGTAAAATTATGGTGGCCCTTGGATCAACTACTCCGATGCTCCAGACGAGAGGAAGGTGTTCTGGATTAAGCACTTCAAGGTAAAAATATATTTGGTTTTAGAGTCTATCATCTAATTTATTTATATTAAATAACTTACTATATTACTTCTTGTAGGACACGTATTTCTATCCACCACACCGGGCCGAGGTGATCGAGGAGATATTTTTTCCGTCGCCGCCAAGCTAGTCCGGGATGCGATCAATGATCATAAGGACCATGATCGTTTGAAAAAACTAATCCATGGTTGGATCACGACTGAGCAGTGGACTCAGATGACGGCTAGATTCGACGATCCCAGGTACAAGGAAAAATCGAAAAAGACGAAGGCGGCCAGGAAGAAGGCAGAAAAGTGGTGTGGTGGGTCAATTCCGATGACGGAATATTTTCGTCGTATATTTAAGTATTTGAACAATATATATTATTTTAATCAAAGTAGGATAAAATGGTTAATTTTAGTAACAATATATCTATTTGTAATTAACAGGTCCAGAGGGGTAAAGACGCTAAGATGTTGACCGTCTTCTTCGCCACCCATCGGAAGGGCGGACAGCTCATCGATCATAGGACCACGCCACGCAAGTATTACTTTACATTTTTTTATAATATAACTTAGAAAATATGCAAATAAATATCTATGTAGTTAGTAATAAGTTGCTTAGATAATAGGGTTATTTACACTAACTATCCCTATATTTTCGGTTTATAACACCGGGTACCCCTGCTTTTGAACACTTAAAAAATACGCAAATAAATATCCATGTAGTTAACAAGTATATTTATCGACCAATTTTTTTTTCTTTTCTAGAATGAGTATCTATGGCTCCGTGAGCAGTCGATGCAATATGCTGCGTCTGCACCTCCCCAGGGAGAGGCCGGTACTTCCTCGCAGCCACCGGCCCACCCAATTTCGTCGGCTGACGAGTTGTGGCAGACCCCCGCTGGTTGGCTTCAGAGGGGTACGTACTACGGTACGGGATCCTACGGCGCCTATGTTGCGACGCAGGGCTCTAGGACCCCCTCTGTCCCTGCGCATAATCCACAGCCTTCCAAGGAGTCGGTACGAGTCCAGCAGGAGAGAGTTTACCATCATATTACGTCTTTGTGTGAAGAGATGATGAGACTGATTTCGCATCAGCCTCAGTCCCAGCCGCAGATGGACGATGCGAGGATCTTAGCGCATTTTGATGCGCTCGAGCAAACTCTTTTGGAGCTCAGGCCTATGACCAAGGCGACACAGTGGGACATTACAGATTTGGCATCATCGACACAGTATTCCGTCACTCGGATTATAGGTGTCATGGATTCTTACAATGATCGCCTATCAGCATTGGAGCTGATACGTCCTCCTGGTTCGTCGACATCGACACCGACTCCACCGACGATACTGCCTCCGAGTTCGACATCGACGACGCTTTCACAGGTCCAGTTGGACTATATCGTATCCCAGTTGCGGGTGGTGTTCCTCCTCCTACTCCTGATCAGCATTATTCCTAGCTTGGACAGATAGTTATAAGTTTGTGTGAATTTGGCCCATTTTTGGAATTTGTGTGACATTAGCCCATTTTGGGTCTGTTGTATATATTATTTTTGTAACATGAGGATATTTGTTTCAGACTTTTATGTATGTATAAATTTCTATGACATTGGCCAACAATGACAGTAGATTTGAATTTATCGGTGTTTAATAATTTGCTTATGTATGACAATCTATTTTTATGAACTATGAATATATTTGTATAAACTGCAGACTGAATATTGTTATATAAATTATTATGTAATAATCTGTATTTTTATTAAATTTTTTATGATAATTTAGCGACGTTTACTGACGTCTAGCGACGTTTACCGATGTACAAATACATTACAAAGAGGTATCAGAACGTTGTTATCCCTGTACCAAGACGTCGCAAATATGTCGCTAATTTGCTGACTTGGCAATCTCTGCCATGTCATCAAGATGTAACTAAAATACGTTGCTAAACCTCGCTACATTCAAAAAATTTTAGCGACGTACATGCGTTGCTAAACGTCGCTAACGGAAGAATGTCAGCGACGTTTAGTGACACAATAAATGTCACTAAGTATAGAAATATCAGCGATATTTTGCGACTAAATTTGTGCCGCTCATATACCGACGTTGCACCACAGAACGTCGCTAATTGGTAAAAATTTTGTGACGTTCATACGTCATTAAGATACGTCGTAGTTGCGACGTATTTTCAGTCAGCGACTAACTAGACCGCAACAAATATAAAACGTCGCTAATAATGTCATAATTTTATTTCATCGACGTAATTTTATGATTTAGCGACATTTTTTAGCATCGCTAACCCCGTAATTTTTAGTAGTGTCAAGCCCATCTTGATTGCTTTTTCCTCGACCAGCTGGCACGTAAGACCTTTGCCGAACGGATCAGCCAGATTTTTCTGGCTCCGAATATCAATCACGACAATGACTCCAGTCTTGATAAAATTATTCACTGTCTTGTACCTCAGTCGCACAATCCTCTTCTTACCATTGAAGAGATCATTTGATCTACTGCTGTAGTCGCTTGTCGCAGTAAATCGGTACCGCCAAAATCTGTGCATCTACCACTTGAAGATCATACATGAGCTCCCGAAGCCACTCTGCTTCATATGCTGCAGCCGCCAGTGCATACAACTCAGATTCCATCGAGGTTTCCATCGAGGAAGAATTGTTTGTTTCTTCGACTTCCATAATATATCTGCTACACCCATGGAGAAGATGTATCCTCCTGTGGACCTTTCGCTCTCTACTTCTGAACACCATCTTGCATAACTGAAGCCTTCCACCACTGTCGGATAACCGCTGCAGTGCAGTGCATACTTCTTAATCCTCTTGAGATATCTCATCACTCCCTCCACAGCTTTCCAATGCTCCACTCCTGGATTGCTCGTGAACCGATTCAGCATTCCCAAGACGAAAGCTATATCAGACCTTATGGCAGTTATTGCATACATTAGACTCTCGATGATGCTTGAGTACTCCAGCTGCCTGACATTTTTTCTTAGATTTGGCTTCAGCTTCTTGTCACACATGTACAGAGTATCGATCCCTGGAAGATCATGATATCCATAGCGTGTGAGTATCTTCTCAATATAATGAGACTGTGAAAGTGACACTCCAGTGTCTGTCCAGATGATCTTTATCCCCAGGATAACATCAGCTTTCCATAAGTAATTCATACTGATTTTAGATAAGAGAAACTTCTTTGTCTTAGTGACATATGCTAGATCCATACCCATGATTAGTATGTCGTCCACGTATAGACAAACGCTGACTCCTCTCCCGTCAACGAACTTAGTGTAAACGCACTTGTCCTTTTTACTGATCCTGTAGCCGTTTGATCTCATGAATTTATCAAACTTCTCGTGCCACATCTTGGGATCTTGCTTCAGACTGTATAATAATTTTACCAACTTGCAGACTTTGTCTTCAAGCCCTTTAATGATAAATCTTTCTGGTTGTTGCATATAAATCTCTTTGGTCAATTCTCCATTCAGGAATGTTGTCTTAACATCCATCGGATGAATGATTAGCTTATGAATTATACTTAGAGCAATCAACATCCTGATGGTCGTCATTCGCGCTACTGGAGCATATGTATTGAAGTAGTCGATCCCCTACTTATGAGAAAATCTCTTGTCTACCATTCTTGCCTTGAACTTGTCAACAGTTTCTTCATCTTCTTCTTGAAGATCCACTTGCATCCGATCGGTTTTGCTCCTTCAGGTAGATCGACCAACACCCAAGTGATATTGGAGGTTATTGAATCCCACTCATTATTGATAGCCTCATTCCAGAAGAAAATATCTCTGGTCTTCATCGTCTCATCATAGGTAAGCGGATCTGCTTCCATATGATAGGTGACAAAATCATCTCCGAAGTCCTTATGTCTCCTTACTCACTTAGACACCGGATCAACGAGTTCTGGTTCGAACGTTGTCTCTGGAATGACAACTTCTTCTTGGACTACATCTTTATTAGAAGAGTTGCCCTCCTATGCACTCACACTATTCTCCGGAATGTCTGCTATTACAATATTCTTGTGCCTTGTAAATTTATCTTCAAAGAATTTTGCGTCGTGAGATTCGATGATATAATTTGACTCAATATCAAGAAACCTATGAGCATTACTCTTTTTAGCATATCCCAGGAAGATGGTCTTTGTAGTCCTCGTACCCAACTTCCGAATTTTTAAGTCCGAAAGCTTCACATACGCCAGGCACCCCCACACTCGAATGATATTCAAGTTGTGTCTGACTTTGAACCAGAGTTCATGAGGAGTGACATCGAAATTTGCGTACGATACTCTATTCAGAATGAACGTAGCCGTAAGCGTAGCTTTTCCCCAGAAGCAGTTTGGAAGACCTGCAGTTAACAGCATTGAGTTCATCATCTCTGTCAACGTTATATTCTTCCTTTCAGCTACTCTATTTGATTGAGGAGAATACAGAGGAGTTATGTCATTGAAAATTCTATGTTCTTTGCAGTACTATACGAATTCAATAGACATATACTCTCCGCATCGATCACTTCTGAGTCTCTTGAGTTGTTGCCCTGTTTGACGTTTAGCCTCAGTCCTGAACTCCTTGAACTTCTCTAACGCTTCATCTTTTGACTTAATCAGATAGATGAACGCATACTTTGAGTAGTCATTGATGAATGTAATGAAATACTTTATCCTAGCCTTTGTGGAGAACTGTTTGAAGTCACAGATATCTGAGTGCACAAACTACAGAAGATCTGTGCTTCGGTTAACCCGTTTGAACTATTTTTTTGTGATCTTTGTCTGCGCACAGACCTCATACTTCTCTACCTTCTTATTTCTATATTTGGAGATAAGTCCTAGACTAGACATCTTGTTTATCCTTTTACAGTCAACATGTCCTAGTCTATTATGCCATAACTCAAGAGAGTAACCAGAAGAAGAGACTGCATTAATATTGTTTGCAGGAGTTACAAGCTGAAGTTTGAACATCCCTTCGGCACAAAATAATTTTTTGAAGTATGTTTCTTTGTACGACATTACCATCTGTCCAACATTGATGTCCATCCCCAAGCCCGCATTGTAGAGCAGACTTCCCAAGACCATATTTTTGGCTATTACCGGTACGTACTTCACATCCTGAAGCATCAGTAACTTCCTCGAAGTTAGATTTAGTACCACCGTTCCGGTCCCAAGTACTTCAACTTGTGCCTGGTTTGCCACTATAACCTTCTCAGATGTAGGCTTGTAGATGGTAAACAACTCCTTCTTCGAGCAAACATGGCAGGATACGTCAGTGTCCACCCACCATTTAGTGTCAACACCAGCCGTCACAACGTGCGCAATCATAGCAACCTTGTTAGACTCACCTTGCTCTGTTTGTTTGGGCTTTGATCTGCAGTCTCTCCGATAGTGGCCCTTCTTGCCACAGTTAAAGCAAGTCACATCTGACTTGGACTTTGGATTTGACTTGAACGAAGCCGACTTCACCTTGAGATGGTTGAAGTCCTTCTTCTTGTAGTGAGAAACCTTATGCTTCCCCTTGGAGTCGCCCGCATGCACCAAGTTGGCTTTTGCCAACTGCTTGGACAATATGTCCACTTTGTTTTGAGCCCTCAACTCATCTTCAACATGGATGTTATGCAGTAGTTGATCAAGGCTAACTTGTATCTTCTTCCGGTGCATGTCCGAGATAAAATTGCTCCATCATAGCGGAAGTTTGGCCATAATATCCCCCACGACAAAGGCGTCGATTAAGGGAATGCCATCATCCTCAAGTTTTTGACGTAAATTGAGAAACTCCTTGACTTGAGAAAACATAGTCTTGTCGTCCTCAAATTGTATGTTCTAGACCTTTTCAGTTACATGAATCTTGTTGCGGTTCTCATCCACCTTGTAATGCTTGTCTGGAGACTCCCAGATGACCTTATCATGGCCCGTCTTACTGTATGACTCCGCTAGAGTATCCTCCATGGAGTTCAGAATCAGCAACTTGCAAATGTTATTGTCTCTTCTCTACTTGTTCTGCTTAGTAGTTGCAGTAGCAACTGTCCAAACAGTAGCATCATCATCGTCTGGAACAACCGGCTCAGGTTCTGTCAGAAAGTCCACCTCTGTGAGTTGGATATTATGGCAGACCTTCCTCTTCCAAGCGTTGTAATGATCCCCGTCAAACTTCTCAAGTTTGTTAAAACTAGTATCGAGAAGTTTCGCACGATTGTTCTCCATATTTTTGGATCTTGCTTTGAGATTGTTAGTCCCGAGGCTTAACCAAAGATGAAAGAACGTGTGGTTGAGATCAGAGGTTCACACAAAAGTTCTCACTCTGACTATTCTCGATTTTCATGAAGAACTATAAAATGATAATGATTATAACTTGCTCTCAAGATTACAAAAGAATCAGAATTAAACAAACTTATCGTTCTTTCTTGCAATCGCAGTTGCAGACGGACATAACAGAGTTACAATAAAATAAAAACTAGCTTTGTTCTTTCTTGCAGAACGCAGTTGCAATCAGATAAAACGAACCATGAAAAAAAAGGAGAAGAAGACATAATAGAAAATTATGCTTGCTGGAACGGTGAAGACCATCGTTGCTCAAAGCAAGATTCATCCTCTATCGACGATCTGCTCCCAGGAGCCAGCAAGTTCACAAGAGAACTTCTGGAATGCTCGTAGTCACCTCTTTGTGTGACTCGAACGGACTCATTTGGACTCCTCTTTCTCAACTTTTGGTATGTCTCAAAATGAGGCTAGAGGTCTCTTTATATAGGAAAGGATGGAAGCCCATCCTCCTATTCTTTCCGATGTGGGACTAAAAAGCTAATATATAAAATTGATATCCCAAAATCGCAGCCCAAAGCATAGCCCCCTTAGCTCCTGTTGAGCGCCCGTCCAACGCCCGTCCTGCGCCCGCTCATGCAACCCGAGCATAAGTGAGCCAACAAAGTGCCACTTTGCGCCCTTGAGCCTAAATCCGAGTCGCTAAGCCCATTTGGGGCTTAGCTCCAATGGAATAATATCCAAGAGCATGACAAAAAGCATAAATGCTTTCATGAGGAGTTAATCATTTTTCTTCCTAGAAAAATACCTCCACATGGCACCCATGTGCCCCACCATACCCTATGTGCACGCCTCAACTCATACAAAGTATTATATTGAGATACTCACTTAGTGGTGTAGCCAATGTGGGACTATCTTTACTAGTCCAAAGGCAAAAATACCAACAAATTTATCATTATTCAAGGTGCATCCCACTGAATTACCATAATGAATTTCTCCACTTTTAACGGAAACCGTCAACGACTAACAATTAACTCATTTGACCCCCCCCCCCCCTTATGACCAAAATACCCTCAAATAAGTGGGGTGTACCTAGAATTATGATAAAATAAGTGAGGTGCAACTCAATTTTTTTTATTTAAGTAGGTCAAAGAAGTTGACTGTTAGTTATTGATAGTTTCCATTAAAAGTGGAAGATTTTATGCATTATGGTAATTTAATGGTGTGCATCTTGAATTATGGTAAAACTGTGGGACAATTCAAAAATTTTCTAATAATAATAAGTGGGTTGAATTTTTTTTTCCAATCATAAAACTTGTTTTGGGGGATTGCATGCCAATTTCAGGGATAAATAATTTCACCGGTTTTTTATAACGTGATAACTTTCGATTTCCATATTATTCTTTTTATTACAAGTCTTTTATGTAGTTATGATCTCGTCAAATATACTATTTTGTGTTATATTTCATTGTGATTGCTGCAAATTAAATTTATTTTTTGTAGCGAAACTGATTGGTCTTACAAAATGTTATTGCCCCGCATATTGGGTTGCTTGGTCAATAACGGCAACAAAGTTTATGATTGCATATGATTCTATTGATTTCAGAATCACGAGAAAATTCACAAATCTTTTTTTGGTCCTGCTCCTGGTGTTCAAACTAGTCATTACTATACGACAACATGGATACCATTTTTCAAATGCGTCTGCGAACACTTTCATTTATTTTGACCGCAGTTGGAGTCCTCTTATCTCGATCTCATGAACTTAGCTGATAACATGATAGTACCCAAAAATTTTAATTTAGCAGTCCAATATACATAATTTATCATTTACGAACGTTGATAAGATTCTCCTATATAGCAACGATTTCTTAGTTGTGCATATTTTTTACCGACCTCTTTGATGGCCTTTTTTTATCGGTTCAGGCTAAAAAAAATAGTGAGTAGAGTCAGCAAGTCACAAAGTGATCCTCATGAATGGATCTAAAAAGTCTCATTTACGTGAATCCAACCCTACATTAGCTTCTGACATGAATTGTTTAACAAAAGATATTAACATGGTTTTAGTGGGTGGGACTGGCTAGAAGAAACAATTAATTTCTCTAATTGTCATTATTAGGGTTAACTTGTGATTGAGAACTGAAAAGGGGGGGGGGGGGGGGGGACCGGGGCGGGACGGGACGGTAGGCTTGAACTTACTAATCTCAAATCGAAAAATTTCACATAGAGCAAAATATTTTGATAAATTTACAATAAAAGCATTAATGTTTCAAAAATTTCTGTGGAAGCATCAAAACGTCCTTACAAAGGGCGTTTTATGTTTTCCCGTTAATTATTGTTAACTCCGTTAACGGAGGAAATAAAAAAAATTATATATACATAAAACGTCCTTTGTAAGGACGTTTTATATTTTTTATTAATTTTTTAAACCTCTCTCCTCTCTCTTCTCTCCTATCTCTCTCACACTCTCACCGGAGAATTTTTTTTTTTTATTAAAATAAGGTAAAACGTCGTTCACAATGGCGTTTTATAATTTTTTTTAATTTTTTAAACCCCCTCTCTCCTCTCTCCTCTCTCTCTCCCGGGAAAAAAAAATATAATATAGAAAACGTCCTTGTGAAGGCCGTTTTCCAAATGACGTTTTCTATATTATATATATTTTTTTTTCTGCGGGAACCTCTCTCCTATTTCCTCTCTCCTCTCCCTCCCTCACACTCTCTGTTCTCCTCTCCCTGTGATATGTTGCACCCGCTCTTCTCTCTCTCTCTCTCTCTCTCTCTCTCTCTCCCCTCTCCGCTCAGGTCGAGGTTCACGCTCAAGTCGAGGTAGTTGAGCCTCGTGAGCCTGGGCAGAACCCAGTCGATGCGCCCCGTGAGGAGGTTCGACGAGAGGGACAGGTAGCGCAGCGTGGTCGGGAGGGCCGCGATCTGACCGGAGAGGTTGTTGTGCTTTAGGTCGAGGCGGACGAGCGCGGACGAGTCCGGGAAGTTTGGTATCCCGCCGGCGAGGCAGTTGTGGCAGAGCACGAGGTTCGTCAGGGACGAGAGCGACGCGGGGATTCTTCCGGAGAGCAGGTTGAAGATGAGGTCGAGAGTCTTCGGCTGCGGCAGCGAGGAGAGCGAGTCCGGGACGAGGCCGGAGAGGAAGTTGCCGGCGAGCACGAGGAAGCGGAACTGGGAGCAGGAGGAGCGGGAAAGAGAAGAGCGGAGAGGGGAGAGAGAGAGAGAGAGAGAGAGAGGAGAGGAGGGGAGCGGAAAAGAGAGGAGGAGAGAGAGGGGAGCAGGCGGAGAGGAGAGAGGAGAGAAATTAATAAAAAATTAATAAAAAATATAAAACGTCCTTACAAAGGACGTTTTTATTTCCTCCGTTAACGACGTTAACAATAATTAACGGAAAAACATATAACGTCCTTTGTAAGGACGTTTTGATGCTTCCACAGAAATTTTTGAAACTCTAATGCTTTTATTGTAAATTTATCAAAATATTTTGCTCAATGTGAAATTTTTGAGTCTCAAATTTGTGACTCCAAAAATATCAAGTACTTAGTGTTGTCCCTACTCTACTCATCAAATCAAATAATATGATTACAAGATGACAAATATTTTTATTGAAATTAACTTGCTTAATTACATAATCTCAACAACCTCAATACACAAGTGGGGACAGTTCTATAAAGACCAAATCATAGTTATGTTTGCCTTTAAAATTTGGTATGAAGAAAAGCAGATCAGGATTGCAGAGCTACAGTAGACCTGGAGATTGTCTTAAAGTACTTATAATGAATAAAAGTTCCTTTTGCATGACCCCAAGCATCAATGCCCCCAAATTATTGGGAAAAAAAAAAAGAAAAAAAAAAGAGAGAGAGAAAGATGAAGTAGCCTACTTTTAGGATATGTTTAAATCGTAAGTGTAAATTTTTTTGTATTTGGACTTTCAAAGCTGAAAGAAGGATAAGAATTCATCTGCTTCCTTGTCTTCCTAATAGGAGACAAATGCGTTTGGTTGGAATAGAAAGTGAAAAGTAAAAATTAGAAAAATATGTTTGGTTGAAATAGAAAAATAAAAATTGAAAAGTAGAAGAGTATAATTAGTTAAGATAATAATTTAATAAATTAAATAATTAGTTTGATAAATTAAGATAATTAATTATTAATTAATTAAGGATTATAAATTTATCAACTCAAATCTAATTACTAATTAAGAGTTTTTTATTCAAAATTAAGAGTTAAAATTTTAATTAATTAATACATACATTAATACATTATCTTATCATCGAATACATACAATAATATATTAGTTAATACATTAAATATCTAACTAACGAATGACCTAGAACCCATAACATTACTTCTCTATCGCTTCTCCACATAGTCGGCGACCACTTCTAAAAAAAAAAAGCCCACCCATGGCTCTCCTTCTCCACCTCCAAACCCTCCAGCCACGGCCTCCATAAACCCCAACCCTCTGGTCACTGCTACGACCTCCGCCCCAACCCTCCTTCTCCTTCTCCTTCTCCGCTCGCTCCAAAACCAGCCACCGGAACTCCAGATCCAGACACCACCATCGTCTTTGTCTCATGTTGTTGGCCCTTCTCGACACCCCGGAGGCCATCGACGGGAGGCTTTATTGTCGGAGACGTCGTTCATCAGTGAATATTATTTTTTTACTAAGTAATTTTTTTCTTACTTAACAATTATTTAGTAGATAAACTATAAATTAAGTCGTCTTCTTCCTCATGGATATATTTTTACTTAGCAATTCAAAGTTTTCAATCCACATCCTAAAAATTTGGTAGGAAGTGGATATATGAATTTAGAGGGGACAAGAGGAAGGGACAAAAACTGTGAGTTCCATTTTGCATCTGCTTTCCAAATCTCTGTTCCCCGAACAAAACGATGGAAGTTATGGATTTGATTTCACTTTCTGATGAAATCCCAAAGCCCGTCTCAATTTTCATTTACCAAACAGACCCTTTGGTAGGGCATCTGCAATGTAGGAAAAAAAAAAAAATTTTAAATTTTGCCCCTTGGTTTAGACAATTGAGCTTAAAAAAAAAAAAAGAAAAAAAAAAGAGTTTCCTCATCCAACAAGAATATATAATTAGTTTCAAGTAAATTTTCAGTCACATTGTCTATATTACGGTAAGAATCACATTCCACCAAACACTTAAATGTACAACTTCACGTACAAATGTAGGTAAACACACTTAAATGTACTACTTCACATACATTTAATGTGGGCAAACATAAAAATGGATTGCCAACTCGTTACCTCGTCAAAAAGCATACCGAAACAGCACGTAGTAGAAGAAAAATAAAATGACCGCAAATGGATAACACCATTTATTTATTTATTTATTTATTTTATTTTATTTTGTCTTTCATATGTAGGAGCTGTTTGATTCAGCGATATGGAATAAAGTAAAAAATATAAAAATTAATATTTTATGTATGCATTGCGGTGAAGTGGGACGAAGTAAAAATAATACTCATTTGGGTGCTTTGAAAAAGTGGAGATTAGAAGTAAAAAAATTCCTAAAATTTGGTGTTTGTTCAGCTGTTAAAGTAAGTGAAAAAGTGTAATTTTTTTGCTCAAATGACATGAATAGTAAAAAAAAAAAATTCGTGCTAAAGTAGAGAAGAAGTGGTCCTTCAACCAAACGTGTGAAGTAGGAATAAGAATTTTTCACTTCCGTGCTCCACATCGGAGGAAAGAACTATGATGTCAAAACTCTAATTTTGTGGAAGATAAAATTTACTTTTCATGTCAAATCACAATAAACATTGTCTGCAAATTCTCCAACCAAACAAGTAGTCTAAAATTCGAATTTTGATCGCTTTCGTGCTCCGAATCCGCAAACCAAACAGACTCGTAGTACGTATAACTCAAGGTAAGTGGTAAGCAGAGGCAGATATAGACCCCACTAAAAATACAATAACAGTTATATATATATATATATATATATATATATATATATATATATATATATATATATTGCTGCAACTAGTAAGTAGTAAGACAAAAATTAAAATTGATTTGAAATAGAATTTGAATTGGTAAAAATAATAATAATATTGGACGTTGTGGTAACTAGAAAAATATTTACAGAACATCGAACACGGGTTGCAACTAATAAGCATTAAGACATATAAAATTATCTATCTATATATATATATATATATATATATATATATATATATATATCTATATATATATATATATATATATATAAATTTTTAGTATATAAATTTATTTTTAAGTATTTTATATTTGAAGTTGATTCTCTCTCTTTTAAATTTTTGCGTGATGGTATGGTGACAGGCATGTAATATTGGAGTTTCCAGTTACATGATACTCTGCGAACCACCACCTATTGAGTAGAGAGTACTGTTGGCCTCTTATCAGCAAATCCCTTGGAATCCTTAATTAAGGCATTGCTCATAATATAATATTAATAGGAAGTTCCTTCTTCGTCATAGGAAGTTCCGGCAATCAGAGTGAATTTATGGAGCCAAATCCTAAAGTGGGAGGATCTTCATGTTCAGAACTGAGGTGCTCAATTCCACCGCCTCCCTTCCGTGGAAAGGAATTTATTGAAGGTATCAACCAACTTTCCAGACTGGCTATTAATTAATTTATTTTACGTCAGATCCTCTGAATTCCTTTCCTAGGTTCTAGAAAGACTCGTAAGAAAAGGCTCGTGCAAGTATGTAGCATTAGTCTAATCTTAATTATCAACACGCAAAGAGTATTTCTTAGTTACATGAGCTTAAACTTTTTATAAAAAAAAAATTATTGTTGGAATTTAAATTACATTTTAGAAAATATTTCCATTGTGGCAATTTAAAATGTGTATTTCAATATAGGTTTAATCTTTTAGAAAAAATTTAAGTTGCATCACATTTTATTTATCCATATTTAAGGTGTACCCATACGATTACCATAACATATAACGTCTTACACTTTTAACAGAAACTAAGAGTCACCTATTTTGACTGTCTGAAATACCCCTTCCCTCTTTCTAGCCTCCCCCTCTCCTCTCTCCTCTGCAGTGTACGAAAGAGATATTTTTGTCCAAAAAATTTAATCAAAGGACATGACCGTTAGTTGGTGACGATTTGCGCCAAAAGTGGGATATGTGATACATTATGGTAATCGTGTGGGGTACACCTTGAATATGGATAAATAAAGTGGGGGTGCAACTCAATTTTTTTTAAACTTTTATTAACTTGTGCACATGAGGAATGATAACCTATGTGGCTAAGATGGAGGGATGTTTTTCTAGATGGCAAGATTCGAATCATCAGAAAAAAAATATTTATGTTTTTTGTCACTCATTTCTTCGGAAGTTTTCTTTGGAGCAAGGTTCCTAGGGACTCAGATTAGATGGCGCTCTTTACTCTTCACGTGCACATCGGACACAAAATGGCACCGTTCGCACGAGGAGTTGTGCGGACGATTGCGCTCGTGGTGATTCCGCATAGGTGCTTCTTCTCGGACATTTCGCGTGGGAGCTCCGTGCTGATGCACCGCGGTAAAAAGTTGTTGTGTGCGCATAATTAATTAACTTTTTGTTGCTCCTGGAATATATATAACTGTCATTTAGTGGAAGGTACTGTTGTAACCGTCTACTTAATGAGCAGTAAATCTCTGAATTTATTGTCAATAATGGACGATGGACTGCTAAAGGGGGGTTGGTTACCTATATATTCAGAAGTTCTTCTCTTTTGCAAGAAAGAACTAGAGAGTATATGCTACGTGAGGAGAGCTAGCAGCAACCGTTCCAAGTAACGAAGTGCTGTCAATTCGTAGAGTCCAAGTTCTATCCGTACAAGAGTGCCATATGAACGTTCCAAAAGTTGTATTTTTTTGAACTAGCTGATTTCTGAGAGCAGATCGACGAAATAATGTCGAATCTTGTTTGAGCAACGGTGATCCTCATCACTCTAACGAGTTGTCTTCTTCAACTATTTTTTTTCCTCACATTTTGTTTGTGTTTTGTAACAAGGATTGCATTAGCAACCGTGCTTCACTTTTACAAGTTTTAATTACATTTCAGAAATTTGTGTTACAAGTCAATTGTAATCTTTTTTTTTTTTCTTGCAAGCTGTTGTTAGCATCAAGTGATTGTAATTTTTTTTTAAAAAAATTCCGTACTTGATACCATTTTTGTAACAACAGGACTAATTAAAAGTAGATCTATATGTTTTAAGAGAAATAATGCATGTCAGTCAGTTCCACAACCGTCCATAAGAGCATCATTAGTAAGGTCCATCCCACATTCTATATTGTAGATTTAAAATGTAGGAACTCATTTTGTAGAATAATAAGTTCAATCTCTAGTTCCAATATCTAGATTTTGGACCCCATCCCACCATGGGAGCTATATGTTGGATCTCCAAATTTCTAGATTCTAGATTGTAGGAATTCATTTTGTAGAATAGTAAGACCCAATTTGGAGTCCAATTTTTTACATTCTAGATTTTAAATTTTGGACCCCAAATTATATTGGAGAGTCCCAACTACTAACGATGCTCTAAGCAAGTACCTCAAAAATTATTTTGTGTAGCTCTATGGTGCTCCATAGACCAATGATATAGTCCAAGGACTGTGAGTAAGGCCAGAGAATATATCTCTGGCTTACATAAGAATATCAAATGATAAAAACAGTTGGCAGATTGACATCTCAGTAATAGAGCCAAACTACAGAGTATGGTATTGTTTCATTCCCGGAAAAAATAACCGTTTGGATAGGAAAGAGGTCTCCGTCCATGCCTTTCAGTACAAGCCATCGATGTTGACAAGAAACTATATATTTCCCTTTCCCCTCTAATCTAATTTCTTCAATCAAACAACTTTTCTACATTGATTTCTCCATCCCCTCTCTCTCGTTTCCTTACATTTCTTCCACTCAACTAAGGCTGGTTCCCCCCATTGCTCATAGCCATACTCTTTTCCATTCATCCCTTCTTCTTCTCGCCAACTCTGCCTATAATCCAAAACCATTCCCCCTTTATAAATCTCGTCTTCCAAAAACCCCAGGAATTAATTAAGACCAACCAAGCAATCATCACCTCCTCTCGCGTTCATGGGTTCGATTCGATCGGCGGCCGGGAAGGTCTACAAGCCCGTGGCAGACGTCGACCTCGGCCCGCACAGCGACGAGATATACACCCATGCAGATGTCAAAGGTAGTCGACCTAGCCTAGCCTAGCGACCGACCGGCCATTTTCGCAGCCTCGTGACTTGGTGCTGCGCACGTGACACACGAAAACGAACTTACTTGTGTGACAAATTTGTTTCAGCACCGCGGGTCGCGGGGCTTCTCATAAAGATCTTCGTGTGGATTCTGGAGTCGAGGATCTTGGGACCGGTCGTGCTCTATATGCTCAAGAAAGGCAATCTCATTCACAAGGTATTAAAATTTTACTGCAGTTGCATAGACTTGTTCGTATTTTCTTTTTCTCTCATGAGCAATTAGGTAATTACGGGAGTTATCATTTGGTCTTTCTAAATAATCATGCACAAAGACGGAACTAGAATTTAAGTCTTGGGAAGCCCGTACTACTACATATAGAAATCTTTAAATTTGTCATGTTACTTAAACTTCAATAACAAAAAAATATACTAAAACTCAAACAAGAATTAGCAAAATAGGGAAGTCAATATTTTCAAAGCATTAAAAAAAAGAAAGAAGAAAAAATTGTATGTAAAAGATACTCAAAAATATATAAAACATTTAGTCTGCTCTATGATTTAAAAACCCAGAGCACTAGCTAACTTACAATTTGTACATTTAGAGGCCAAACTAATATATATTTTAAAATTGCAAAAAAAAATTCTATATAGAAATGGACATTTAAAAAAAATTGGGTGGAGTCGTGGCCACTCTTGGACCCCTTAATAAATCCACCCCTAATCTTGCATGCATGTATGATATAATAACTTATACTACTATTAGTGGAAAAAGTTTAGTTTTACCGTAAATTTTTTTTGTTTTCAAATATATCCTTCCTTATATTTACTAATTAAATTTTTTATTAAAGTTAGTAGGGACATCTAAAAACAAACAAAAAATAAAGTTAGTAGGGAGAGCTAGGTAATTACAAGAACTGGTTATTTGGTCTTCCTAAATAATCTTACATGCATATATAAAATAATACATACACATAATAATATAATAATAAATTTAGAATAATTAAGATGGTTATTTTTTTAGACTTTCTAAGTAGTCTTCATACTAATAATCTATGACGTACGTGCTTTAATAATAATAATCTATAAAATACGTACAAAAATACTAGTACTAAAATAAAGACAATGTATCAAACTCGAGTGACCCTTGTGGTTACCGGAAAGAGGTATAAGATACTGGCTGGGTGACGAAAAATCGGTGGATCGAGGCACGGGGACGCATTATTCCTTCCATTTATTTGGTTGGAGTTGGGAACAGTAAGACCAAAATGCATGTAACGCAGCGTGCACAAAATTCTGAACGTTATGTCAGACATCTCAAAAAAATAATATATATATATATATATATATATATATATATATATATATATATATATATATATAATGTTATGTGGGGAAAAAAACATGTATAGTATATTTTGGATTTGTAATACGTCCTTTCTGATAACAAGATACTGACTGACTGACTTCTTACAGTTTGTATCTTACGCTGAAATCCCGGAGCCACCTCTGTTCACTGCAACCCATGCTTCGTCAGGTTTGCTTAATTTGACTAAGTTTGATGTTTAAATTTTTGTGACTACACTCAATGTAAACTAAAAGGTCCGAAATGATTTCTCAACAACTTTTAGTTGGATTAACCTTCTTTTCCGGAATTTTCTTCTTTACACTTTATTTTCAGATTACAGAGAGCAGGAGGTTAATTTCATAGAACCCGAGCTATCTCCTGCTGAGCGAGTTCGAGATGTCATGGACAGCATTCCTACAAATCTGGACAGTAATGGAGGCGGTCGATTTCCGAATTTCCGACGTTGGACAATACGGGACTATTCCAGAGCCTACACCTCTCGAGAAATTACTCCACTTGTGGTATTTTTTTCTCTCTATCTTGAGAGTACAACAATATTCAGATGAGCAAGGGTTTGTGTCCCGCCTCCATCCTTCTGCCACGTGGCATGTTTTGATTGGATGTATTTTTTTTTTGGTGGGGCCCGCCTGACAGAAACAAATAGGGGGGGGGGGGGGGGGGGGTTACCAACACCAATTCCTTTTCAGTGGCAGTGAACATGTCCGTTTTTGGTACCCTATTGTCTAGGACGTAGTCAATATTTTTGTTTAATTCGGACTGAACTTAACTAAAACATCTTGAATTGAATTTTTTTAAACACGATAAATATTGTATCAATATCGTCATCTCCATCTCCATATCATATCGTGTCTGGCCAATGTAGAATCGTATCCAACGTACAAAAAAAAAACGACCAAAAAAAATATTTAGTGTTATTTAAACATACTATCCCTATATTTTATGTTTATTAGACGAAATATTCCTACTTTTAAATTATTTACACCAATCACCTCTATTTTTTTTGTTTATTACACAAGGTACCCTTACTTTAAGATAAAAATTAAAAGTTATTAACACTAATTATCCATATTTTTATTTTTATTTTTTTCTAAAGGAAGGAGTGGTCAGTGTAATTAGTTTAAAAGCAGGAATACCCCGTATTATAAACAAAACTTAGAAATATTTAGTATAAATAATCCAAACATCTACTTTATCATGTAGACACTTTCAGACGTAAACTCGAACATTAAGAAAGAGTCTTTGGTATCCTTTTTCATATTATCTATGTGGATGTAGCAAAACATAAAATACAATAAATAATATCCAACTGAAAGTGCATGCTATTCAGGGCATCACGCATATAGTAAAGGTTGCTTTACTATTCACTTATTTATAGAACAAGGGAATAAGGCTCTATTCTTGCCAAATAGAAAATATTGTAAGAAGGAAAGAATGAAATAATATTACAGTCAACACTCAGTAGAGATAATCTAGGTTTAGCTGGAGAATGGGTGGGTCATCCCAGCCCACAAATGGCTCCGCCCATGCCTATCTCTACTTCGAAGTTCGAACTAAAGTTTTCCTCTCTTTTTTTCCCATCTATATGAATTTGTAAATGCTCTTGAAGCTTATTTATGTGATATATGAATTTGTAAATGCTCTTGAAACTTATTTATGTGATATACAGGTTGCAAAGCATTTTTTAGCAGCGGTAGCGGATTCTTTAAGTTCGGATCCACATATGTCATTCTTCATCAACTATGATGCCGGAGATATTCTAAGGCAGGCCACAGATTCAACCATTCGATACCAGAAAGGTACTTTTTTTTTTAGATGAAAAAAAAAAAAAACCTCATTGAGAATTACCTAGAGTTTATCTAGTTCAGATACAGGGCACTAACTTCTAAATAACAGGTAGAAAATAGAATTTCATTGTCAATTTGGCATCTTTTCTATCAGGGAGTCACTGCTATTAGATTAAAAGCAATGTGTGAAGAGAAACGTAGAAAATAAACTCAGAACACAGGCATTATGTAAAGATATTATAGCACCATAATACAGTATAAGACTATAGGGTATATATAATCTTTTATAATTCTCTCATTATGTTTCGAAACTACCCCAACTATTTATTAAGACTCCATGGATTCGGGGTGCATAATTGGTTTGCAGGGATGGACAATGTAATATAATTGACATTACATTGTAAATCTAATTCAGGTGTTTGGTTAAAAAAAATTTTGGATGTAATGGAATGGCCGTTACAAATATGATTACAATACATAGCTTTCTTTTAAAATCAATTACTTCATAAAACTCATGTACAATTACATTACAACTTACAAATTATTATTATTTTATTTCTTGTTTTTCTATTATTACTATTTTTTAATTATTTTTTTTCTTTTTTTTAAATATTTTCTATTTTTAGAT
Organism: Iris macrosiphon; assembly: GCA_036927795.1. NCBI lineage: Eukaryota > Viridiplantae > Streptophyta > Magnoliopsida > Asparagales > Iridaceae > Iris > Iris macrosiphon. The sequence goes on from JAYESA010000001.1 coordinate 178,690,338, forward strand.
TTTGTTTTCCATTATTTTAAAAAATCTTTTATAAATATTAAGGTTGGCCAAAACAGAAAATATAAATGTCTAAGGAAATAACAAATATTATTTCCACTACATTGCATTGTAGACCAAACATTTGAATACAATTAATATTACATTACATTGTTTGATTAAATGTTCCAACCAAACATGGTAATGTAATTGTAATTCTATTACATTACAATGAAACCAAATGTAACCTAGATTTAACTTGATTTAGTCGGCAACTATATAGTATAATGTTGCATAGAAAACAAATATATAGTTCCATTGGATAGATACGAATTAAACACAAACTCAGAGTGCTACAACTCTTACATTATACTTGCATGACTCTTATTTTTGGTTGCACCAGGCACTCCAATTTCAGTTCTAGACGGAATACTAGTTGCAGTTAAGGATGAGATAGATTGCATGCCATATCCTACTACTGGTATACTCTCTTCTTTAGTATGATTAGTTAAGAAGCTAATTCTTCAGGTTTTCAATAGGTACTCATTTCCTTCTTCTCATGTAAATAATGGCTTCACAGGAGGAACCAAGTGGTTGCACAGGGTTAGAAGTCCAATTGGCGATGCAAATTGTGTTGCACAATTGAGATCTTGCGGTGCTACTCTTGTCGGGAAGACCAACATGCATGAGCTGGGTGCTGGGACAAGCGGGATCAACCCTAACTACGGGTAAGCAAAACTAACCTACAGTCATGCATCCATTGTGCCAAAGTCTGATAATAAGTTGGACAGATCTCCTAAATACTTTTAATGTATCTGCTTTTTGAACCAATTCAGAACTGCTAGAAATCCCTATGATCCCAATAAGGTTACTGGAGGTTCGTCAAGTGGATCAGCAGCTGCAGTGTGTGCTGGACTCTGCCCTGTTGCACTAGGGGTCGATGGCGGAGGCAAGTATCTCAGACTTAAAGCCAAGTGTTCTGTAAATTTCCTCTCTCCTTAATTCCCCCTACTCTTCCACAACCAAAATTTTTATTAGCACATTCTTTCCAACTTCTTCTATGCTAATAAAAGTTTATTATAACCTCTTTATCAGGTTCCTAGAACAAACCTAACCCTACTAAGAATTGAAACATGTGCTATTTCAATGAGATCGTATCAAATAAAATGATTAGAATCGCTTCGACCATCCAACTGCAGGGATCAGTGTCTGAAAAAAATGCATCTTTAAATACTTTACAAATATTCTAAGATTGTCTATGCTTGTTTAGGGTCTGTGCGAATGCCTGCTGCTCTCTGTGGCGTGGTTGGTTTCAAACCAACTTCTGGCCGCGTGTCTAATTCTGGGTAGGCATCAGAACATTTATTGTTTTCCTAATTCCTACAAATACTGGTGTATATAACTAGTATAATGTTTATCTGTCACTATTCCAGTGTTCTTCCATTAAACTGGACAGTCGGAATGCCAGGAATTTTAGCTGCAACAGTCGAAGATGCACTAATTACGTCAGTTCTCTCACTAGAATTGCTTATACATTCTCATCAGAATTAAACACCTTAAACAATCATTCAATTTCTTATTTCAGTTATGCAGCTATATGTAATCCCCTTCCATTGAATCAACCAAAATCTTTACAGGTAACGTTAACCACCCTTTTTCGTTAACTCGTTCCTAACACATATGAAGTTTAAGCCATAGCTCTGTACGAATAACGAATAATTACTAACTTGAATTCCTTTTATTTCCTTTGTTCATTGAACTTTCCAGCCTGCACTAAGATTTCCTTCGTTGAAATCTTCAGAGTCACTAGCTGACATCAAATTTGCTAAGTCTAGGGAGGTTCGTGCCGAAACTACTTAACCTTTCTTTTAATGCGATAATTTGATATTCTAAATAATTCCTTCTAATTTTACCAAACCAAGTTAAATGTTAATAGTCTACTGTTGTTTGGACCTAGCAGTGGTTTAATGACTGTACAGAAGAGATAAGAAGCTGTTGTGATGATGCCCTATATATGTTATGCAAGAAATATGGATGGCAGGTACTATTCTACTTAGCGAAAAGTAAATTATTCTTATAGAGAATAAATTACTTGAGATGGATTAGTTGTGCTACTTGAGTAAGCTACACTGTCTCCACTTATTGCTCAGACCGAGTAAACGAACATATAGTATATAAACTTTAGTACCTTTCTGATCTAAATAAAATTTGCATCGCCAAGATTGTGGAGGTGACTGTACCTGAGATTGAAGAGATGCGCCTAGCTCACTATGTAACCATAGGATCTGAATGCACTGCTTCATTGGGCCCTCATCTCTCAAAACTGTACGCAGTTATCTTCTGTATTTACTTTAATTAACTTACATTTTGTGGACTAACTTATAAACTTAAAATAGCTAATGATGCTTTATAACTCCAGGAATTTTGCGGAGATGGGATATGATGTTAGAGTGGCACTTAGAGTCTATGGATCATTCGACAGTAAAGAGTATCTGAATGCCCAACGAATTAGGTAATCTATACAGCTAGTTCTGTGCTCTAAATCAGCACGATTTTGTATTCTGCATGATTACTTTGCTAACCTCTCCCTTGGTATTGTCTATTACAATTTACATTGCTTGGTTCCATAACTAAACATGACTCTTTCTTTCATAATTTGTCTCCAGAAACCGTCAGATGCACTTCCATCAGGAAATATTTAAAATGGCGGATGTCATTGTCACTCCTACAACGGCGTATTACACTTCAACCACACCCTTTTTTGCAATAATCAAAATATATAATCTGTATCTCATCTCTGTGATGGTATTTTCTGTATGCCTTGTGAAATATAATGACTCTGCACTAGAGTAAGACAATTACTACACTTCTTTCATGGACTTTTAGTACTTTGAAGCATTCTACATAGATGTCCCAATTTACTTAGAGAAGACTAGGATGATGATTGTGAAATATAATGACTCTGCACTAAAGTAAGGTTATTGTTACACTTCTTTAGTTGAATTTTAGTACTTTGAAGCATTCTCCATAGATGTCCCAATTTAATTAGAGAAGACTAAGATGATGATAATGTTATATATACTGCATACGACTTGAATCATGTTTAAATATTATTATTAATAAAATATAGTTGAGATATATTTGCAGATTTATCTGTTTTGGTACAAATATCATGCTAAAATTTAACTGGGATTCTCTATGACTAAACTTACTAAAATTACGCTTCATTTAGACGCTTCCTGAGTGTAAGAATTTCTGCGGGTTGCTCCCTGGTCAAATAAACCATAAGAAAAGTAGGATGGATGAATGGATTTGTAAGGTGTACCAATCTACCAATCAACAAAGAAACGCAAGTGATACTTAAGGAAAACAGTTTTCAGAGGCTAAGACAACATTAATATATTTTGGTGCATATAATCTCCCTTATAAAGTATCCTACTATAACTAGATCAACAAACCTGATGCATTTAACTAGTGAAGTTGGATCTGTCACATGATATTTTGCGTCAGCATAGGCAGCAGGAACAATGATGCATTAAACTTACAATTCAGTTCAATACATAAGTTTAGCCATTAGAATTGATTGTCTATATTTATATCTAAGGTGTGTATTTCTTTCCTTCCTCTTGATTTCTATCGCAGCGTAACTGCATATCAAATAGAGAGTCAGGCTTTGACAAGTGGAGATTTTGATTACATAAATGGAGGTAACTAGCACTTAACTTGAACTCTGGCATTAGTTTATAATTTAGTTAATCTTTCAGTTGGAAGTGCTGGAATGCGCTCTTAACATTCCTCACTATTCAAGGAAAGATGTAGTGGCCTTCTTACAGTGACAAAAGATGGTTAATATACTTGCCTATCATTTTGTAGCTGCACTTGTGAGGTATTCAATAGCAGGAAATTTTCTAGGATTGCCAGCAGTGACTATCATGGTTATAAATTTTCTTCCTCTTCCTATGTCTCACTGAATTTTAGCATGAGCTACTAGTCTTTGCTCTGAACCTTCAACCGATGTTCTTATTTCATAGGTTGGATGTGACAAGAGTGGGATGCCAATTGGTCTTCAATTTATTGGGAGGCCATGGTCTGAAGCAACCTTGCTTCATTTGGCTTCTGCAATGCAGGTAATGGGTGTTTCTCTAACTCAATTCTCATATAGGAAAGATGATAAGAAGTCTAGAAGAAAATAGTTTCATATATATATATATATATATATATATATATATATATATATATATATATAATTTGTTGTTCTCTAGAAGATATATATAAAACCCTTGAGCTTTGAGTTTAGTGGCAACCTACTATTCTAGCTATGTCAAATATCTTAACGTAATTCTGATACATAATAGTTAAAATGGAATTTGACAAATATAGGCAGAAATAACATATCATTGCATGAATATGTAGCTCATGTAGTATGTGTTATTCTCATCGATTTTATAATACTCTAATATCAATATGTGGCGTGAGTGTATTATGGATTTCTATTGACTAAAAGGGTATTCAGCTATAATATCAATGAAATGCATGTCTATTGTTATTATTTTAACCCAAAAAATGTATCGAACTGATTTGAAAAACATTAAGACTAACGAACATTCAAAAAATTAGGTAATACTTCCCACATATTCCTTTAAATTATATATCTGCAACTCGAGCAGCCGAGCTTCGTAAACTTCGGCAAGTGGTGCCCATGCTTCAAAGGTTTTCAAAGCTGTCGGTATAAATCTTTTCGAAAGATGTTTGAGTTTTTGTTTATGTGCCTTCTTCAAATCAAAAATGAAAAACAAAATCTAGCCAATTAGGAGTTGTCTCGTAGATTATTCTGAATAAATTGGTGGCTTGTTATTTAGATGCCTCCTAATATGATTGCTGACAGGATCTACGCATCGCAAGCTATCAGAAGCCACAGGTGTTCTACAATCTCCTCAAGAAGGAATAGAGGCAATAGACCAAAAGTAGGAAGTGGTGTAAATTGTTGTTTCCTGAACTCAAACGAAGTCTACCAAGCCTTTCTTGAAGAAAAACAAAACAAGAAGAATAGGATCAGATATGGGAAGCTGATCTACAGAGAGAATGGTAACTTGACCACTGAACTACATGGTTTCCAAATTGAGATTGTAAAGTTTATTCTAGCATATAGAGTTCAGATGTGAACATATTTCGAATGAAATGGCTTCTTATTGTTGTTCTTCACATTTATCCGATTTTATGTAATCTATCCCTCTGTGTTAAGGGAGTCTTATAACTTATCTTCCTATGTTTAGGCATTAAATTCTTCGATGCTATGATTGTCAGTTCCCTATGTCCTAATAGATCCCACATCAAGTTGCGTAAACACACACACACACACACACACACGAACTTGTGCCAAACTTGAAGGAACATGGTGATTGATAGATTCACGAAAGAAAAATTTGATGAGATAATCAATAACGCAGTATTCAAAATAGTTAATTCATAAGACAGAAGTAAATCATCGTGCATCGCTGGAAAAGAAATCTGATAGCCATGCTTGCCGTAATATATCGTTCTTCGCCAGAAACGCCCTCCCACGATTCTCGTGTTCGAGCAGATAGTCAAAGGCTCTTCCGAGAGACACCTCGTCGTAGCCGCTAGCCTTCATTACTTCCTCATAAAGCTCCGACGTGAAATCCTCGCGCCTGCTCTTAATCGCCTCGATGGTCCTGCCGATCTGGGAGTCGAGGTTGTCGATCTTGTCCACCATTGTACGGGCTCTCTCCCTGCTCGATCCGGTCCTCCCGGTCGACCCGGAAGAGGAAGGAGACGAAGGCAAAGAATCCGTGGCACCGGAAGAAGGCGTTCCCGAGGGCAACTGGCTCCTGACCGCATCGATGCATGCGACCCCAGCTGCCATGACGGCGACGGCTGCTGCTAACGCGATTTCCTCGTCGTCGAGGCCGTCCTTGCCAGCCATCTACATTTTGCCATTGCCAGCAGAGTTAATTTTCTTGCGGGCATTTCCACGAACACGTAGTGTGCAATATTTTTGGTCACCTCTGGTTGATCCATCGATGGAGCTCTAATGCTCCATACCCGGAATGGTTTGGTTGCTAACAGTGCAAACGAACTATGTCGCGTCGTGTCCAATGCGTGGTGGGCACGACACAGAAACTCCAAAATGTGGCATGCCCGTATTATGTCGTGTAATTGCAATGTGGATTTGGATGATGATGGGGAAGGAGAAATTACCGTTGCGAGGAGGAGAAAGAAGAAGAAGTTTCCCACAATTACAGAGGGTGAGGGGAAAAAGGAAGGGGGGACGAGGTTCGGCAACAGTATTTTTAGGCAAATTATAAGGGCACTACACATTTTACTCGGGGCTAGCCCATTGAAAAATTACAAAAAATTACAAGTTTGCCATCCGAAAAGTTAATTGGGGCTAGCCCAAACTCGGAACTGTTATAGGACTGTCAAAATTTTGACAGTCCTACCACTTGGATGGACTGTCACAATTTTGACAGTCCTACCACTTGGATGGACTGTCAAAATTTTGACAGTCCACCATCCTAAAAGTTACTTGGGACTAGCCCAAGCTCGGGACTGTTATAATTAGGACTGTCAAAATTTTGGCAGTCCTACCACTTGGATGGACTGTCAAAATTTTGACAGTCCACCATCCTAAAAGTTACTTGGGGCTAGCCCAAAGTCGGGACTGTTATAATCAGGACTGTCAAAATTTTGACAGTCCTACCACTTGGATGGACTGTCAAAAATTTGACAATCCTACAATTTGTATGGACTGTCAAAATTTTGACAGTCCTAATTTTAACCCACTGAAAATTTTATATAAAACTAGGACTGTCAGGATTTTGACAGTCCCAGAAACAATGAGGACTGTCAAAATTTTGACAGTCCTCATTTTAATTGTCAGGATTTTTTTTTAGTTTATTTCTATTTAGTTAGTTTTGGATTTTAATTTTTTTTTATTTAGTTTAACATCCAAAATAAAATATGTTATCATTGAACCCAAAAAAATAAAATATATATCTACCGTACGAATATTACGTCTGCCGTCGATCAGACTTCGAACGGCCATAACTATTTGTTTTCAAATCGTTTTTCGTCACACAATAGGTCGATTTGTATGTTTTCGACGAGAGTAACACAATTCGTGTAGAGAGAATTTTCATCCGAAGTAAGACGTACATATTACAGGCAAAAATATAAAATATAAAACTTTAAAGTATCATAACTTTTGACTGGGAGATCGAAACAAGCTCCAGTTTGAGCCAAAATGATCGTATGGAAAAGTACTTCGGGATAAGTTTCACCGTTTGACGGACTTCCCAAATTTTTAGAATCGCCAAAAAATGATGTTTCGACCTCCAAATCTTACTTTTGGTAAAATTTTTTTTTTTTTACAAAATATTTAATATACCAATAATAAATTTACTATTTTAAATAACAGAATACTTTAATAAATTTTAAGGATAGAAATTTGGGATTTTGGTATATATCGACAACTGAGTTAATTTATTTTAATTTTTTGTTAATTTTGAAATTTCGATTGGAAGGACCGTCAAAATTTTGACAGTCCTAAAAATTTCGACATATATTTTTAGGACTGTCAAAATTGTGACAGTCCTAGTATAAAGTAGGACTGTCAAAATTGTGACAGTCCTAAACTTTACCCACTGTCTGTAAGCACAGTTATATGTAAGTTTAGGACTGTCACAATTTTGACAGTCCTAGTATTTACTAGGACTGTCACAATAGTGACAGTCCTAAACTTTACCCACTGCAGAATTTAACATTCATGACTGTATAAATGTCTACAGTCCTATAAGTATACAGGACTGCAGAATTTTCCACAGTCCTAAATTTTTAGGACTGTTGAAATGCCTACAGTCCTATATAAATTTAGGACTGTAGAAAATTCTACAGTCCTTAATATACATAGGACTGTCGATTTTCCTACAGTCCTAAATCTATATAGGACTGTAGGAAAATCTACAGTCCCGCCCGATACTGCTCGACATTGTCGACGATTCTCGACATTTTATGACCTAAAATCGTGTTCGATTCTCGACATTGTCGACTTTGGGAGCCATCGACAAGGAGGACGAAGTCTCGGAGAGTTGGAGAGTTCCGCCGGCGGGAGGGGGGAGGGCTCCGGTGGGGTGGGGAGGGTTTGGGAGAAGGGTTTGGGAAAGTGGGCTAGCCCCAAGTAAAATAATGGGCTAGTGTGAGTAAACTTTGCTCAATCCTGGGCTAGCCCCAATCCTGGGCTAGCCCCAAGTAATATGTGCAGTGCCCTTATCAAAAGCCTATTTTTATTGGTTTTTGGAATAATTTAAACAATATTACACAGTCCGAGAAGGAAATCGCGGAAGAAACCGAGCTGTCACGTGATGGTTCTCTTCCTTCCTACTGAAAAATTATTGGTTGTGTCGGATGCAATACATTATTCACATGCCAACCGTTAGATTAATATAAAAATATATGCACTGCGTCTGGCTCATAATGTAGGATAAAAAAATTTGACCAATCAGAGTTGGACACGTGATCCGCAGTTTTTTCCGCGATCCGTGTAGCACTGTTGTTTTTTAAAAACATGTTGTTTTTAAAACCAATTGTTTATGAAATATTTTTAAAAATATGTGCTTGTTAAAAAAAATTAGACACAAATTTTGGTTGACTCTCTTCTATGATCCCTGTCATGCCCCGATCTTCCGTAGGTAATCGACCGTTCCTGCTAGACACGAATCACTGCACCAGCGCTCCCGCGGGACGATCTTTCCCATATGGACGTGATGCTGCACGAGCTCAAGCTGCACCCGTGCAAGGCCATGATCTGAACATGCGGTAAAATATCTAAGCCACAGAGTCGTACAGATAGTCCGAATACAGCGGAATAAGACACGAACAGGTGATTGGTAACAAGTTCACAGAGTCTTCAATAGCGGAAGCATTGAATAACACAAGTATAGAAGTAAAACAAGCTCTTTGGTTCGACTGTGGAATTTATTTGTTTCGGTATTTCCGGAATATGAGCGTTCTTTTCTTCTTTTTTTGTTCTTTGTCTATGATTGATATTGCAAGTTTTACAAGATGTTCCAATATTATGTCTTGTATATGTGCTTCAGTTTCAGACGCAAAGCTCCAAGGCTCCAGAGTGAACTCCACGCCTTAGCACGCTTGAAGGGGGGTTCCACACCGAACGAGGTTCTTCCGTACCCTGCAAGCAATCTGGTGGGTTATCAGTACATGAATGCACGGGTGGGGAGACTTCTCGCCTGATCGACAAATCCAAACACGTTATAAAGGTTCCGTGCACCATCTATTAAGTTATCTTTCTAGTCTTGTCTTAGGATCAGTTTTATGGCATAATGAATAGCCTAACTCGTGTGGCAGTGCACCGTGCGATATAAGAGTAACACGGCGAGACTTACCAACTTACCATTCGTCCTTTCCTATCCAAGGCAAACCAAATTAAATCAAGCACAAGCATATATAATAAAATCCAGGACAATAGCATAAGCAAACACAAAGTGTCGTGAGCGATGTTCTGTTTCAGTTACACGAGTTACATGAATTACTCAGGTGTATTGCAATGGATGTTCAAGTGTTTTAATTATGTACAAGTATGGTATACTCATGATCGTTCAGGTATTTCCGATTACTGGATGCGATGCAATGACTCGCATGCGGGTTACCGCTAAGCGAGGATGACTTATCTATATGAACAGGAGGGTCACCGACGCTACAAGCCATTTGGACGAGTCTTTTGATGGAGATGGGTATAGCGCTAAAAACTAGAGGCGCGCACCATCCCGCCGTAACAGAAGAGACCCAGATTCTTTCGACGGTGATGGTGTAGCGCTAAAAACTCGAGTCACAGACACCATTCCACCAAAGCTCGAGGAGTCCTTATATGATTTCTTCCAGGCCGGCATGATCCCGGTGCCCCGGCGATCGTCCGAGAAATCTACGATACCTCGTGCACGAGTTGTCCGCGACCATGCAAGTCTTGGGTTTTAGATTCACGGGATTCATGATATGACATGTTAATTCTCGAATCACTTAGCCATTGGATGATGCGTAGTCTCTTGGGCGGAGATGGGTGTAGCAATAAGGGCACATACACCATCTCGCCCGCTCGAGAGACTACCAAGGATCCGAATACCTGAATGAGTCTTGTTCCATGAGCTGTGATTCTTGCTTTACTTGACATAATGCAATCCCCTGATTCGAGAATTGCCTTGGCGACTTAATGGTCCCGGATACTTCCAGGTTCATACTTGCACGGAATGACTATTAGATAGTGTTCCGGTGAATGGGATGAATGCAAGGCAAGATAGTGTTACTTGATTGTGGCATAAATTCATGTGGCAAGCATTGGAACTAGGCAACGAGTACAAGTTATAATGTAACCAGACAAGCATGCAATTATATTTTTGAAACATAAACATTTACGTAAGTACTGTAACGCCCCGCTCCGAACGGTTACTTATGGAACACTACGCTGCTTCGACTCGGTTGAGAATCGAGTCTCGGGGAAACCTTACCGCCAAATCAACACGGACGAAGTGCAATGAACCCTTCGAATTAATCGAGCGGCTTCTATTGAAATAAGTCCAAGAGTTTTCGTTGGTTGCTTTACTTTTTGGTTTTGTGTTGCTTTGTGTTTTGAGTTGCTTTCGATGACTTGGTTTTCATGATTTCGACTTCTCGCTTGCGCTTTCTTTTCGAATCGTAAGGGGAAAGAGATCGAAGTATGCTAACCAAGTATTGTTGCATTTTCAGGACGCATAACCAAAGAGTGAACGTCGCCTAAGGCTTCCCCATCCTCTCGTTCGATTGATTCGGTGAGTGGCTTAGGCCCTTCGATGAATCTTTCAATTCACATGCCTAATGAAAAGAATCTCTAGTTCACAAATGTTGCCTCACTAAAAAGATAAGCTAAAGAAATGAACTGCATGCTTAAAGAATTAGAATTATGCCTTTGCTATCAATTATATTGCATGTTCATAGTCCCTTTACTATACGACCCGATCTGTGGCAAGTCCCTTTGTTTCGAATGTGTTATGTGGGAAAAGAATAAGAGATGGAAGTTGTGTATTCGTTCCTTTGAACTGTGCATCGTAGTGTTATATCTGTTAGATGTTTCATATCATGCATTGGTCTCGGACAACTTGTGCACAAGGTCTCGTCTCTCGAACGGTTCCTGGGGCACTGGGGATCGTTCGGTCCGGAAGAGATTTTTGGATCGCCCTGAGGATACGGCCCGTAAGGGGGTCTAGTGGGGCGATATGTCTATTAGTGAGATGGGCTCGTATGTTCCAACTGCTAATCATGGGGCGACCCATGGACCGTCATATAGATAGGGCGCATGCTAGGTTTACCTTCTTGCATACCTATCATTTATGACACCAAAAGATTGATACATGAGATTATGCATATATACAAATTGTGCCTAACTTGTGTGTCTGCTGCAGGGATAACCGCTCGGCTGTGGGTAAGAAATATCATATGCATATGCTTAATATTGTCTATGTTTCCTAGCATGAATTGTTAAAAAGAAACTAGACAACGAGAAAGACCACTTAATAATGCTAGCCTCATATGCTTACTTAGTGTGGATTTCTAAGGTGAGTTTGGCCACGGTCGCTCACCAGTACATGTGGTAGTACTGACCCACGTTTGTGGGCAAATATCCAGGTGCTGGGAGCGAGAGTCTGGCGAGCATCCTCAACCTGAATCAGCGTGTGCGCACCCTTCCTTAGGACTGTGTTCGTGCTGCTTCCTTCGCTGCTTACCTCTCCAGTGGGCTACTCTCCTTCTGCTAGATGTTTTGCTATTTTGGTCCTACTACAAGGGCATAATGTAATGGGCGTTGTGGCTAGTTTTGGGAATGTGAAAAGAGTTGTAAGCCTCCTAAGGCATATTTTGTAACTCAGCCAAGCAAACACTTTGTAATCCAAATCTTCAGTATTCAATAAAATGGAAGTATTTTGTGTGCTTATCAAATGTGTTCAATTTGGTTCTCTGCGTTTTACTCTGTGCCTATATATGTATATTTTGCCTAACTTGTCTTGTGCAGGTACGTTGCCTGGTGCAAGCGCAATTTAGGCTTGCACGGCATCGCGCCCAAGCGAGGACGAACGGTTCCGTAGGGACCAAGCGAGGACGAATGGTTCCGTAGGGACCAAGCGAGGACGATAGGCCCTACGGGATCGGCCCCTGCGGGATCGGGGCGCGACAGGTGGTATCAGAGCATGGCTTTACGTCCTTGGCCTCTTCAAACATCGTCTTCAAAAAGGATATAAGTTTTCAAGCGATTTCAAAAGTCCCGAATTTCGAAAATAGATTTTAAATCTATAAGAAGTAAATCGAGAGTATGAAAGGTCCCTAAGAGTATAAAAACCCAACGTCCCATGCAATAAGTCTATAATACGTTATGAGACTAATGCAAGCTACTCTCTTTTGCAGCAAAGATGACAAGAACAGGTGCTGGTAACCCTGAGTCATCGCGCGCAGCTAGCGTGAACGATGATCAAATGGATAGATTGATTGCAATGTTACAGAATCAAAACGATCGTCATGCTGCGCAACAAGAACGATTCGAGGCTCAACAGCAACGAGCTGATGCTAGAGCCTTGGCACAACAAAAGCAGCTTGACTCCCTGACGCAGATAGTGACAACGCTAGCAGCGAACAGTGGTGCATCTGGCACCGCCGCAATACCTGTGACTGCCCCGACCATGCCTCAAGACGCAGGATTAGCAGAAACAAACGAGCCTTCTCGCGCGGCCGGAAAGTCTACCTTTAAAGGCGCTGAATTCCTGAAGTTGAACCCTCCGGAGTTTGAAGGCAGGACCACGCCAGATAAGGTGATGGACTGGATCGCGAAGATGGAAAGCTTGTTTAGCTTTGCCTCAATACCTGCGAACAAGAGGGTGGCGTGCGCAGATATGCAGTTGCGGTTGCGAGCACACGACTGGTGGGAAGTCAAGAAAACAGACCTTGCCACCAAGCATCAGGATGGCAGGATCACTTGGGGAATGTTCAAGGAAGCATTCCTTGCTCACTATCTTCCACCGGCTGTCAGGCAGAGAAAAGAAGACGAGTTTACCGAGCTTAAGCAAGGGAGCATGTCCGTCGAAGACTACGAGTCAGAATTCTCCAAACTTGCTAAGTTCGCTAGCTCGATGATTCCCGATGAGGCAGCCCGCACCCATCGGTTCATAAAAGGCTTAAACGATAATCTAAGGAAAGATGTTATGAACCGGGAGTGCAAAACCTATATACAAGCATTCGAGGCAGCGGTGCAGAACGAGCAGTTCACTCCGCAAAATGCTCCAGAAAGGGCACCGGCTCCTCGAAACCCTCCAGCTAAGCGATACCATAATGGCGAGAAGAAAGCTGATCCCGAGAAACAGACCAATGCGGGTGAGAACCGCGGGAAGGTGTGCAGTTTCTGTGGCCGTCAGGGTCACACCAAGGAGACGTGTCGCCATATTACTAAGGGATGCTTTAAGTGTGGAAAGTTAGATCATATGATCCGTGATTGCCCAACCCTGAAGGCTTTGGTAGCAGATGGCACTGAGACTCATACCCCTCCGGGTCCTGCTCTTGACCCAACTGATCAGACAAGAAGGCCTAGAGTGTATCAGTTGAATATTGAGCGTGATGAGAGTGGGCACGATGTTGGTGAGTCTGTTTCCTTTGATCTCTTGATGCATAGTATATCGCCTCCTTGATCTCTTAAGTTTCGTGGACGAAACTTTTTCTCAGTGGGGTAGTATGTAACGCCCCGCTCCGAACGGTTACTTATGGAACACTACGGTGCTTCGACTCGGTTGAGAATCGAGTCTCGGGGAAACCTTACCGCCAAATCAACATGGACGAAGTGCAATGAACCCTTCGAATTAATCGAGCGGCTTCTATTGAAATAAGTCCAAGAGTTTTCGTTGGTTGCTTTGCTTTTTGGTTTTGTGTTGCTTTGTGTTTTGAGTTGCTTTCGATGACTTGGTTTTCATGATTTCGACTTCTCGCTTGCGCTTTCTTTTCGAATCGTAAGGGGAAAGAGATCGAAGTATGCTAACCAAGTATTGTTGCATTTTCAGGACGCATAACCAAAGAGTGAACGTCGCCTAAGGCTTCCCCATCCTCTCGTTCGATTGATTCGGTGAGTGGCTTAGGCCCTTCGATGAATCTTTCAATTCACATGCCTAATGAAAAGAATCTCTAGTTCACAAATGTTGCCTCACTAAAAAGATAAGCTAAAGAAATGAACTGCATGCTTAAAGAATTAGAATTATGCCTTTGCTATCAATTATATTGCATGTTCATAGTCCCTTTACTATACGACCCGATCTGTGGCAAGTCCCTTTGTTTCGAATGTGTTATGTGGGAAAAGAATAAGAGATGGAAGTTGTGTATTCGTTCCTTTGAACTGTGCATCGTAGTGTTATATCTGTTAGATGTTTCATATCATGCATTGGTCTCGGACAACTTGTGCACAAGGTCTCGTCTCTCGAACGGTTCCTGGGGCACTGGGGATCGTTCGGTCCGGAAGAGATTTTTGGATCGCCCTGAGGATACGGCCCGTAAGGGGGTCTAGTGGGGCGATATGTCTATTAGTGAGATGGGCTCGTATGTTCCAACTGCTAATCATGGGGCGACCCATGGACCGTCATATAGATAGGGCGCATGCTAGGTTTACCTTCTTGCATACCTATCATTTATGACACCAAAAGATTGATACATGAGATTATGCATATATACAAATTGTGCCTAACTTGTGTGTCTGCTGCAGGGATAACCGCTCGGCTGTGGGTAAGAAATATCATATGCATATGCTTAATATTGTCTATGTTTCCTAGCATGAATTGTTAAAAAGAAACTAGACAACGAGAAAGACCACTTAATAATGCTAGCCTCATATGCTTACTTAGTGTGGATTTCTAAGGTGAGTTTGGCCACGGTCGCTCACCAGTACATGTGGTAGTACTGACCCACGTTTGTGGGCAAATATCCAGGTGCTGGGAGCGAGAGTCTGGCGAGCATCCTCAACCTGAATCAGCGTGTGCGCACCCTTCCTTAGGACTGTGTTCGTGCTGCTTCCTTCGCTGCTTACCTCTCCAGTGGGCTACTCTCCTTCTGCTAGATGTTTTGCTATTTTGGTCCTACTACAAGGGCATAATGTAATGGGCGTTGTGGCTAGTTTTGGGAATGTAAAAAGAGTTGTAAGCCTCCTAAGGCATATTTTGTAACTCAGCCAAGCAAACACTTTGTAATCCAAATCTTCAGTATTCAATAAAATGGAAGTATTTTGTGTGCTTATCAAATGTGTTCAATTTGGTTCTCTGCGTTTTACTCTGTGCCTATATATGTATATTTTGCCTAACTTGTCTTGTGCAGGTACGTTGCCTGGTGCAAGCGCAATTTAGGCTTGCACGGCATCGCGCCCAAGCGAGGACGAACGGTTCCGTAGGGACCAAGCGAGGATGAATGGTTCCGTAGGGACCAAGCGAGGACGATAGGCCCTACGGGATCGGCCCCTGCGGGATCGGGGCGCGACAAGTACGGTCTAAGGGGTCGTGCGAGGAGTGCAACCGTACAGGGACATACCGAGCGACATAATCTAGGGGAGTGCAGTGTAACAAGTGAAGCAGTGCACTACGAAGAGTATAATGTTCTACTCGAAGCATAGTGGAGTCTACTTGCATGAAGCAAATGTAGCATGCGAGGGTCCAAGTTATAAGCCAAGTTTTATTTTCATGTTCTAACACAAGCAATACAAGATAGGATTATTTCCATAGCTAGGTGCATTATATTCTTTATTAGCATGCAAGAGGTGATTCACCTAGCGACTAGCATGTATCATCCATATTTTAAGTGTGCTAGATAAGCAAAGACAAGTTCATCGTAGCCACCTACCTTAGCGATGATTCACCTCGGTCGAGCGATACTTCGAGCGAGCCTTTGAAAGTCTAAGTCTGAACTCCTGAAGGGCCAATTCTGGAAATCCTTTGCCTCAAACGAGTCATCTCGCTAAGCAAAATGGGTTGGGTCGTTTCACTTGCGTCGTTTGAATCGGCTGTCCGCTTGAACGGAACGGGTCGTTACATTATACACCACTCAGAAAAAGTCTCGTCCTCGAGACTTCCTAAGCGCAAATCATTCTATCGCATTATCGAATCTATCTTAAACATAGCAATCGGTACTACTAAATCCGTTCGAACATAATTTTCTACTCGTTCCTTATACCGTATCGCATGCATGTTGGGTCTGTCTCATTGAATGACTCTATCATTCAATCCAAACTCTGACTCGGTCTCTACTGCGCCTTAGGGCAGAAAATATATCGCTTAACGCGGGGTACGTTATGATCTATATTGAATAATGATCTAAGGCTGAGGCAAACTTATCCAAATCGTTATACTCGTCCATGCGAATCTAACATATTCACTTGTACTAGCATTCGAGATCAGCATATCGCGAGTCTGAATCGTGCACATATTCAAAGCGTCCCTCAAACATATGCATGTCAACCAACTTAGCGATAGCGAAGTCTTTGCACTCGAGTTTAACATATTATTGAGTCTTGGATCGTGCACACGTTCAAGGCGTCCCTCAAACATATGCATTCAATCAAACTTAGTGATAGTGAAATAGGACAAGCTACTTACGAAAATCTCTAGGGTTCTCATATTATGAATCACGATGATACCTCCAACAGGGTCAATAAAATTTTAAGTCATTTCCATTCCAATTTGGTTGAACATGCATTGCACTATCGTTAACACGGTCTATCTGATTTAACCGACTAGCGTCCATGTCCATTCGTGTCAAACATAACACACACTTACCGTTCCAAGTCTAACTCTAAGTCTTGTTGTCCTAGCTCTATGGCTTGTTCAAGCAATATGCTAAAGTCGGTCACATAAGTTCTTTCACTCGGAACATGGTCGTCTGACTAATTACTATGTCAACTTACACGGTTATAGGTACAAGTTCAAGCACACGATTCATCGTACAAATTTATCGCACGATGCTCGCGCCAATTCCTAAGGTCAAACTATTGTTCATTTGCACGGGATATTCTACCCAAGTTCGTTTTACTCAGATTTCTAAATATCGAGCACAGATCATCCTACACACATTAACATGTTCGTTTGTACAGGGTTCGAGTCCGTTTAGTAAAATCCATGATATATCCAAGTTGCAGGACAAGCCTAGCAATTTGCATAGTCTATCTCCTTAAGCATGTTTGATAGAACCCATATATCCATTCTAAGTCTAGACCACCAAGCCATGATTCAATTCTAAATCTTTGATTATAACTCCAAGTCGTCCAACAAGATTCGTGTATCCGTTCACGAAACCATATTGCGTGTCTTACTCTGGGTTCTAGGTTGACTTATCCTTGAAATACTTCTGATTCACTTGCATTCCCAACTTCGTCTTATCGTGTCGAACCATAAGTCAAGACGATCCATCAGTTGTCACGCTCCGATCTCTCGCAAGTTCGATCATCCTCGTTGGACGTGAGATCACCACGCCAACGCTCCCGCTGGATAATTGTCCTAATCCGGACGTGATGCATGTACGAGCATAAAGTCACGCTCGTACAAGACAAGAACATTATGGTCATTATCGAAACGATCGAGACTTCCTTATCATTACTCCATCCAAGTTATATATATAATCCTTCAAGTCATGTTCGTTCATGCCGTGATTATAATTCGTCTAGCAAAATTATCCAACTTCAATGTTACAGTATTGATAAATCCATAGTCTACTTCTGTCATTCCTCAAACAACTAAGTTTCAAATTCTTAAGCCAAAGTCTATCCACTTTTTATACATTTCATTCATCGAGTTCGTTTGAATAATCACCGAACATGTTTCCGTGAGTTCGATCATCCCTGCCGGACATAAAATTACCATGTCGGTGCTCCCGCAGGATAATCGTTATCGGTCGGGACTGATTTTGAAGGTTATCTTTCAAACTAGATTCAAGATCGTTCTTCCAAACTCCAGATCAAATCCATTATCGTTTACCTCTTTCATCGAACCATAATATTTCTTTCTTGGGCTAACTTCTATCGAGCGATATCCTACTCAAGTTTTAATCCGTTTGATTTAATTTTGAAATTGCTCGCACAATTCATCAAGTTTCCACCAAGTTTTCTTAACCAAGATATTAATTTTATTACCTGAATCCATATTCGATATAAGCCATATCACTTGTTCAAGACATTCTCAATTCATTCAATCCAACTATCGAACGAGACCTATGAATTCGTTTTGAATATTTCTAAAATGAACCATACACCACTTAGGAATCGAGTCACCCAATTAAATCATCAATCGTGTTCGCATCAATCGCTAGCATATTCACCAAGTCGTTCCTTAGAATTTCTGCACGATACCTAAGCATTGCCTGATAAATCTTAGTCTCTTATATATCCTTGTTGATAATCATCCAAGTAAACCATATCTGATTTGTATCTTCCGACAAGAAATACCGTTCGAGCTATTTCTCAAAATTTAGGCACGATTCGCTATATTCGCCTTAGCGATAAACTGATAATATTTCTATCGGTTGCCAATCTAAGTCTGACTTATCCTTATCTGAATGATATCCCAATCTCGCTTGCAACTAGCTTGCACCAAATGGGTCTTAGCACGCGATACTCAACATAACTTAGCCGAAAGGCTATGTGCATAGCTAACCGTCAAAACGATATTCTATTTCGCACACTAACCAACTTAAAAATCATGAATATGTATTTGGGTTCGCACATAACTTGCAAATTTTTAGCAGAGTCTATTCCCACAAAGTCTAACACAGGTTGGCACAAAGTCCTTCGCATCATAATTTCATACAAGCAATCATATCATTCACATGCATTTTTGAAAGTATTTAGACTCATTGTACAATAATTTGCTTATCGTATCGATGAATTAGAAGAGATGTCAACCGGCAACCGTATCTGAAAACAACGATTAGTGGATATTGGTACTGTTACTGCACAGCAAACAAAGGATTGGGGATTCAGTGGTGTAATATTAAGAGGTCGTGCGACATAAAGACATTGATAGCAATATAGGGAAAGTTCCCATCAGGCAACAACAGTTCTGCCTGACCCTACTCAAGCATGCCACTCCGCGGTGACCGTGCCGGGAGGTAATAGAACCAGCCCATCGGGTCAACGAGAGAGAGTGTACGCACATAACCCACGAACGAGCTTTCAAAACTGAGAAAATCGATACGAAGTCCAAAGTGTAAAGCCATGCTCTGATACCAATATGTCACGCCCCGATCTCCCATAGGTAATCGGCCGTCCCCGCTAGGCGCGAATCACCGCTCAAGTCCTCCCGGGGGACGATCTTTCCCATCTAAATGTGATGCCGAACGAGATCAACTGCGCCCGTTCAAGGCCATGATCCGAACAGACGGTAAAATATCTAAGCCACAGAGTCGCACAGATAGTCCGAATGCAGCGAAATAAGACATGAACAGGAGATTGGTAACAAGTTCACAGAGTTGTCAATAGCGGAAGCATTGAATAACACAAGTATAGAAGTAAAATAAACTCTTTATTGATATTAAATAAGTGTTACAAGCGGCGCTAGGCCAAGATTACAAGTCGCTCAAGCCATCTTCTTTTGAAACAGTAAAAGCGTGCCAAGTGACTATATTTTTGGAATGATACATAGACGACGTTCCAACATTATGTCTTGTATATGTGCTTCAGTTTCGGACGCAACGCACCAAGGCTCCAGAGTGAACTTCACGCCTTAGCACGCATGAAGGGGGGTTCCGTACCGAACGAGGTTCTCCCGTACCCTGCAAACAATCTGGTGGGTTATCAGTATATGAATGCACTGGTGGGGAGACTTCTCGCCCGATCGATAAATCTAAATACGTTATAAAGGTTCCGTGCACCATCTATTAAGTTATCTCTCTAGTCTTGCCTTAGGATCAGTTTCATGGTATAATGAATAGCCTAACTCGTGTGGCAGTGCGCCGTGTTATATAAGAGTAACACGGCGAGACTTACCAACTTATCATTCGTCCTTTCCTGTCTAAGAAAAACCAAGTTAAATCAAGCACGAGCATATATAATGAAATCCAGGGCAATAGCATAAGCAAACACAAGTGTCGTTAGCGATGTTCTGTTTCAGTTGCACGAGTTACACGAATTACTCAGGTGCATTACAATGGATATTCAAGTGTTTCAATTATGTACAAGTGTGTTATACTCATTGTCATGCCCCGATCCCGAAAGGGTCAATCGTCCTCGCTGGATCCTTCACGGAACCGATTCGTCCTCGCTGGGGCGTGATGCCGTACGAGCCTGGAGTTGCGCTCGTACAAGGCAAGAACTTGCAGTTATAGGAACCCACTTTGAAACACAATTTAGAAAACACATTCACAGATAATTGAACACAAGTGCAGGAGGAAAATATGATTTTTCATTGATAATTCAGAGTAATTTACATAGAGTCTACATTGATGCGCCTTCTCGGCTACTTGAATTACATTAGAAAAGATAACTCAAAATGCAGGGCGCGCTCCATCAGATAGTCCCCGTCGTCCATACATTACGCCCTTGTATAGGTTGAAAGTCCAAGCCTCCAAAATGATCTGACTTCAACTATACTTCAAAATAGAGGTGCTCCTAACGCCTCTTCGTCTATCCACTAGCATTGCACCGTCTGAGTGCCTGAAATAGTTGCCCACAACGTGGGTCAGTACTCAACTTGTACTGGTGAGCGGGATGAATCCCACTCGACTAAATCGACACTAGCTTATTAGGGGCGAGCATGCATTAAGATGAACTTCTATATAGAAGCAAGTGAATTCAATTCATATCAGTTGCATGTTTTGATAGAAATAAAAATAACATCGAATCCAACCAGTACATCGGTTGCTTACTCAACCGATGCACGCCTTCCCTGCAATGAAACACAAATATACTTACCATCTGCACAAGACAATAATTAGCATGTATTCCATTCTTTACGGTCATTGGTGTGATCGACACCTTAGGGACATCTTTCCAAGCATTAGCGGCGCGCCCTATCAGCCCGAGTAGCAAGCCCTGCTGGAGGTCCCGCTAAGCATCGTGACTAGCACGAATCGAATATTTCCCTCCGGATCGATAAGGTTCCAGTGTCCCGGAAAACCGTTTCGAGAAAATGTCAAACCTTGTGCACAAGTTGTCCCAGACCATGCAAATGCATGAATATTTCATATCTCATACAATGCATCGAATTTAACAGAAGAAGTAAAGCAGCAATATATATCTTATGCAACAGTTCATATTTTCCCAAAGCGGTATTCCGATTTGATATCCCATGGATCCCAACTCTATCCGAGGCACCAGGCCGTAACCAACAACCAAATTCCCATTCCAACCAACTGAATTTATAAGGTGTGCAAGCATATAGTAAAATTAGTCTACAATTCCCATGTTCCTTTCTTAGTGGCTGGCATGCATTGTGGCTAAGCATTTCCTAGGCGTCCAACCGGGCATCATCGAGTGAAAGTTTGAAACATTAGAGATGTTGGCGTGAAGAAGTAGGAAAGAAGGGACCAAACCACTCACTGGTTAAGGAAAAAGTTGCTGAAACACGGAATCCCGCCTAGCGACGATCAAACGTCAGTTACGCGGACCTGCAACAGCACGAGCACCGAGTTAGAATTCTTGCCTATCCTTCCTTGCCGAACTCCCCAAAATTCAAGCTCCAATCGATAAAACCATCAGCGAAAACCAAGCAAATCGAAAGCAACACCAAATCAAAATCCCAAAGTGGCAACCAAGAAAACCAAGCAACCAAACACGAAAACTATTGGACTCGTTTCAATAGAGACCTTTCCATGAGTTGGAAAGGATCATCGCATTTCGTCCGTGGCAAGAAGATGCCGAAGATCTAAGCATACTCGAACGGACTAGCCACAAGCCTTATTATATAGTGCACATCCCGGTCGGATCGGGATTTGAGGCACTACATAATATACCACTAAGAAAAAGTTTCGTTCCGAAACTTAATGTCACGCCCCAGTCCCAAAATACCGTGGGACTAGACACGTGGCAATGGCCAGCAGTACGCACCGATGGACCAACTCAATATAATGGATCCATCAGGGCATACTTAAGCTGTAAAACAAGTCTACGACAATCATGGCACAACTAATCTCATCCACACAAGATATAAAATATGATCCACAGAATAAATAAGGAATGTAAATCATCAGCAAGTCTCACAAAGTACTTCGGGAAACAACCCGATAAATATCTAGTACAATGGTTCAACAGACCAGAAAGTAAATGACTGAAATAAATAATAAAAACTGAGCATGAACATGGATGCTCAAGAGAAATCTTCAGCTAAGACCTCGTCCTCGGATGGTGGTACAGCTCCTGGATCAGTTCCTGCTCCGGTCCCGTAAACCTCGGGATAAACCTCGTCTGCAAAATCTGGGGACAAAATCCGGATCCAGGTCCTCAGGGGACATAGCAAGGTACAAGAAAGCTCATGCCAATAAATAAATAAGCAGTGCAGCAAATAAATAACTAAATGAAACAATGGGGTAAATATGTAACCATCTAAGTGAAATGCAAGTGAGAGCAGCACGAATACTCAGGCTGAGACCACTACAAGCTCTGTGTTTGGGAGCCGGTAGCAGCAATAACTATGTGGTTACTATGTGTTTACTATGTTTTATATATATATAATCAGCCTGTAGCCTGTGTGTCTCTCCCCACCCAATATAACCACGTATATCATGTCCATAACGTCTCATGTCCATGTCAAGCGCGATCATAGCTAATGCAACAAGTCATAATGTATATAGAATATAAAATCTATGTCAAGTCATGTATCCTATACAGAATCACCACGAATATCTCGGGAAAATCCTGTCTCATGAATAGTGTCAAGTGTCCTGGGTCATAGGGTACTTGATGAGACAAGTACGAGAATATAAAGTGTCACGAATGTCCATCTCTAGATGACCGTACCCAACACTGCTTACAGTGTCGGCACACGACTGATAATCGGACGCTAAGTACGTCACACGGCCCTAGGTTGAGCATGCACATTACTATATATAAAGCAAGGAAAATAAATAACTAAGCTGCAGAGTTTGGCAAGGTACACTTGCCTGTTGTTTGAATATCAACTGTCGTCCTGGTATCGGTGGATCCGGTAGGTACTACTCCGAAAGCTGTAATAAATATCACCAACAGTCTCAGAAGATATCAAATAGCTGAAAATGCCTGTCCTTACGTCCAATTTGGACACAGGGGCAAAAAGGTCAATTCCGGGCCAAAGCGGGTTCCATAGGTGGGCCCACTTTGCACCGAAGAGCGTGCCGAGGGTAACAGTCTCTAAATGGGACAAACTATGGGTCAAACAACTCTAAATGTCAATACGAACCCAACGGTATGTCCAAATATGGATTCCGATGGGCCGAACAGAATTTGGTCCAAAAAGTCAACTGTGGGGCCCGCCAATTGGCGATCTGGTCAACCGTCTCATAAATGCGTGAAAATTGGGTCACAGGACCAGCGCGTTACCACGAGTCCAGTGGCGCAAGTTTCGTCACAATCTGACAAGCGTGCACAAAATACTCGCGAGTTCCACAAAAGTGGCGACACGAAATGTGTCCGCGGATACGGCCTGATTCCGGCGCGCACACGCGTCCGAATCAGTCCCCACGAATTTTCACGTGTCCGATTATGCTGTGTGCACCCTTCGGTACACTTGGCACACGGCGGGGCGGTCCCGTTTGGCGGGGCGCGCTCCGATCTCCAACTTTTGGAAAACCGGAAAAAGTGGGTGCGCGCAGTTTTGTGACGAATATAATTCTGTCCACAGCGACTAATAGCACAAAGTTATTATACAGAAAATAAAATAGGTCATGTAATCTACAGGTATCAAAAAGAATCATCGAATTCGGATCTCTGTGGTGGGAGATACGAACTCGACAATATGGGTGGTCATCGCAAGTTTCTGCGATTTCAGAATTCTGTCTGCTCGCGCTGACTTGGGCGCTGTTTTTCACCTAGGGGCACACGTTTTCCGAGGTTGACTATAAAACAAATATTGGAGAGGGTTAAGGGAAGATCATACCTATGAAAACGGAACAACGTTTGGTCGAGCGAGTCGACGGGAAATCACGCCGGAGCGAAGGTGCCTCGAGTGGGAAACTGCAGTTCGCGAGGTCGGCGTCGACGAGATGGTTGGATGGCTTGGTGGGGCTTCTCTGGCTGCGGTGACGGCTCTAGATGGGAAGAGGAGGTCTGAGAATATTAGGTTAGGGTTTGAGAGCTAATATATATATATATATATATTATCGGGAAGAGAGAGAGGGTTATGGATGGGTCCGCGGTGAATGCATAGGCTGAAGGCTTAAAAGGTTGTGGGTCGACTTTTGCAAGTAAATCGCTAAGGAGGGTTTCACAGCAAGTATGCTACAGCCGCAAGCAAGTTGCTAAAGCATAAGGTTAATAGATTGTTATAGTTAACATTATTATTATATTACTTAGTTACTTATTATTATTATTATTATATTATTACTATTAACTTTCTTTTTCTTTCCTTTCTTTCTTTATAAAATATATATACATATATATATATATATATATATATATATATATATATATATATATATATATATATATACTCATAAGAAAATTTATAGAATAGGGTATTGCACATCGTTAGGCTAGCAACTGCTCAAGGGGTCTCCTACATGGAATAAATTCCAAAAAATTCCTGATGGTCCCACAAGTCCTCTAAGTGCCCGAACACCTAACATAAAAATTATTAAAAATATATTTCTCCTATTTGGACCTAATTACTACAATTTAATTAATAATTAATAAATAAAAATGTATATACGATTTTCTAGGAAGGGGGTTTTATATTCTACCTAACTTATAAAAATTTTGTCCTCGAAATTAAATTAAGCCACGATAGAATGCAATGATGGTATAAGATTTGCATTGTTTAAAATGCAAGGTTAGGTTTAAAGGGGTGGGCGATGTTGCACGTCGCACATCCTGAAGAAAAAAAAAGCATGGAAAAAATCCATATGAGCGAAAAATAGGTTTCTTCATGTGTCATGTCCAATGGTGTGGACACATAAATGCTCCTTTAGAAGTGGTTTGAGTCCAATATATTCCCATTTTCACTTATAAAATTTTGTATGCCTCAACTCTTTAAATTCCATTCACATCCTCATTATTTCAAATAGGTCATCCAACCAAAATTTTAATCCTTAATTCAATTCACCAAATTGAAAAATAATTTCAATGCAGTCCACCAATATTCAAGTCTGAAATTCTATATTTATCCTCTAAATTCAAATTGGTGATTCTACCTTCATTGTTCAAAAACTTAACTCATGCACTTAAAGTATAAATATTGGGTCCTCAATATCAATTCATTGATCCTCATCATCTTAGTCATCCTTCTAAATTTCTCAAAATTACAATGGCTTGAACATCTCCCAATCTAATCTTACTCGATCACAATCTGAAAGAAATTCCTCCCGAGTTGACAATGCACTACTACCCAACTTAGAATTTATCCACCTATCACCTAAGGCTATATACCTTAAGAAAATATCCCTTAATTTATTTACTCATGTCGTTCAATCCTCGAAACTTCAACGCCGATCATATCACATATGATATGTCCTTAATTACGAAAGGATAATCCTCGAGTATGTGATCGGCCTATGGGATATATCTAGTACTCTCTGTGTATCAAACTTTATACCCAGCACGAGGTTTCGTCTTTCCGAAATAAGGGAAGGCGAAGATCAATAATAAAGAGTTCAAGGGCAGCGTAATAGAATAGAAGTATTGGGATCAAGGCGTTTAAAGAATTCAATTGGGAATTGTCAAAGCAGTTGTGGATTGAAATCCTATTTTGGTAATCCTTTGTTTGCCTGCTCGTATTAGTACAGTTATGTAATCGATACGAGATATCAGACATGTCTAGGGCATGTATAATTGTCTACTAATCACTACATATCTCAATCCACGTAAAGTAGCGTTACGAAGGGCGAATCGAGCGCACTAAGGTTAGCTAGACCTTCATACACTGATTCTGAAATGTATTATTGTGGGCGCCCACTAATACATATGTCATGAACAAGCTTGATAAAGAATAAGCTTGCAAAAACTAGGCTATAATAGCAGCATAATTCGAGGTAGCACAGAAAATATAACGCTGGATTATGATGAGAGAAGTTACAAATAATTCAAGTTGCAAAACAAAACAACATAAGCAACAATAGCAAAAGATTCTACAATCTATACAGTTATCATATTAATTCCTTGTCTAAGTCAATGGTCGGCAAAGTAGGGGTGTGAGCCTCTATGTTCTATAGTCTGAATAAACACTATCATCTTATGTTAACATACAATTAATGTCATTCAGTTACACTTCATCAATGGATCACAAGGGCTATGTGATACTAGGTGGTGAGGTATACTACCCAATTTAAAATAATTAACTACTATTGTATTGTCTTAAGAATACCGTAAAAGCTCCTATTAAGGTCTATGAGAAGAGGTCTTGGTACTTGTTAGGGTATCCTCTTATATTACATAGGTCATGGTCATCTTACCTCTTAGTCATAGTGCTTATAGAACAAGTGTCAATAGTAAGGATAGAAGAGTTACTGGCCGTTTAAGGGAAAAGGGATCTCGCTTGTATCGAGGTGAGGGTACAAATTACACGATTTAAAACTAAGGGTTAATCATTGGTCACAATCTACAAAATAACTTAAACTTATCAAGTTCTAACTACCAAGCATAAAGATTTCACACTCAAGGCTACAACTATAAGCCTAGCAAACTATGAGCCCTTAACAAAGAATAAATTTACTTGGCCTACTATCCGAAGTGTTAGATGGCACGAGTTGAAAGATGAAGAGAAAAAACGTAATTAGCCGTCGTAAAATAGCGAGCGCTATGGTCGCAGGGAAACAATCTATAAAATAAAGATAGAGGGCTCTAGATGGCATCATGGTTCTCTAAGGGGGTGGCATGCTAGTTGCCATGTTCGGGGTATGATCAAGGGTGAAGTGTTGATTACATTCCTCTAGGCTTCCTAGGTACTGTCTACTAATAACAAGACAATGATATAAGTTTTATAGTTCCAATATCATCTAACTATGAAGGTTAGGCTCAGTCCTAATGTTAAGTTTTGGTTTTCTATGGGTTCCTCAATGCTAGGGGCAAACATTATGGTAACCTTCTAACTAATTCTAGTAGTGTCTATACTACTCTCAAGTCTTCTTAATACATCAAGGGTAATGGTATGCCAATCTAAAGATAAGGAATTCTAGGTTCACTAGATATTCTAAACTTAGAGGTGTGTCTATATCTCGTTGTATTCTAAATAGGTGCTACTCTAATTATCATCTATCAACAGGAACTTCTATATTCTAGGAGAAGGCTATACTTAAAGAACTATTAGGGGAGTACAGGAATCAAGCAGGATGCAATTGTTCAAAATAGAACATATAGGAGGAAGATGAATCATAGTTAATTGTGGATGAGATCCTATATTCTAGTCCTAGGTGCAGGCTGGTCCGGTCCCTAAGTTGAAACCGAACTATTTAGTCGTAGACCTGCATGGGCCACCACAAAAACCATGTTACGTCCCAGTCCCAAAATACCGTGGGACTAGACACGTGGCAAAGGCCAGCAGTACGCACCGATGGACTAACTCAATATAATGGATCCATCAGGGCATACTTAAGCTGTAAAATAAGTCTACGACAATCATGGCACAACTAATCTCATCCACACAAGATATAAAATATGATCCACAGAATAAATAAGGAATGTAAATCATCAGCAAGTCTCACAAAGTACTTCGGGGAACAACCCGATAAATATCTAGTACAATGGTTCAACAGACAAGAAAGTAAATGACTGAAATAATAATAAAAACTGAGCATGAACATGGATGCTCAAGAGAAATCTTCAGCTAAGACCTCATCCTCGGATGGTGGTACAGCTCCTGGATCAGTTCCTGCTCCGGTCCCGTAAACCTCGGGATAAACCTCGTCTGCAAAATCTGGGGACAAAATCCGGATCCAGGTCCTCAGGGGACATAGCAAGGTACAAGAAAGCTCATGCCAATAAATAAATAAGCAGTGCAGCAAATAAATAACTAAATAAAACAATGGGGTAAATATGTAACCATCTAAGTGAAATGCAAGTGAGAGCAGCACGAATACTCAGGCTGAGACCACTACAAGCTCTGTGTCTGGGAGCCGGTAGCAGCAATAACTATGTGGTTACTATATGTTTACTATGTTTTATATATATATAATCAACCTGTAGCCTGTGTGTCTCTCCCCACCCAATGTAACCACGCATATCATGTCCATAACGTCTCATGTCCATGTCAAGCGCGATCATAGCTAATGCAACAAGTCATAATGTATATAGAATATAAAATCTATGTCAATTCATGTATCCTATACAGAATCACCACGAATATCTCGAGAAAATCCTGTCTCATGAATAGTGTCAAGTGTCCTGGGTCATAGGGTACTTGATGAGACAAGTACGAGAATATAAAGTGTCACGAATGTCCATCTCTATATGACCGTACCCAACACTGCTTACAGTGTCGGCACCCGACTGATAATCGGACGCTAAGTACGTCACACGGCCCTAGGTTGAGCATGCACATTACTATATATAAAGCAAGGAAAATAAATAACTAAGCTGCAGAGTTTGGCAAGGTACACTTGCCTGATTTTTGAATATCAACTGTCGTCCTGGTATCGGTGGATCCGGTAGGTACTACTCCGAAAGCTGTAATAAATATCATCAACAGTCTCAGAAGATGTCAAATAGCTGGAAATGCCTGTCCTTACGTCTAATTTGGACACAGGGGCAAAAAGGTCAATTCCGGGCCAAAGCGGGTTCCATAGGTGGGCCCACTTTGCACCGAAGAGCGTGCCGAGGATAACAGTCTCTAAATGGGACAAACTATGGGTCAAACAACTCTAAATGTCAATACGAACCCAATGGTATGTCCAAATGTGGATTTCGATGGGCCGAACAGAATTTGGTCCAAAAAGTCAAATGTGGGGCCCGCCAATTGGCGATCTGGTCAACCGTCTCAGAAATGCGTGAAAATTGGGTCACAGGACCAGCGCGTTACCACGAGTCCAGTGGCACAAGTTTCGTCACAATCTGACAAGCGTGCACAAAATACTCGCGAGTTCCACAAAAGTGGCGACACGAAATGTGTCCGCGGATACGGCCTGATTCCGGGGCGCACACGCGTCCGAATCAGTCTCCACGAATTTTTACGTGTCCGATTATGCTGTGTGCACCCTTCGGTACACTTGGCACACGGCGGGGCGGTCCCGTTTGGCGGGGCGCGCTCCGATCTCCAACTTTTGGAAAACCGGAAAAAGTGGGTGCGCGCAGTTTTGTGACGAATATAATTCTGTCCACAGCGACTAATAGCACAAAGTTATTATACAGAAAATAAACTAGGTCATGTAATCTACAGGTATCAAAAAGAATCATCGAATTCGGATCTCTGTGGTGGGAGATACGAACTCGACAATATGGGTGGTCATCGCAAGTTTCTGCGATTTCAGAATTATGTCTGCTCGCGCTGACTTGGGCGCTATTTTTCACCTAGGGGCACACGTTTTCCGAGATTGACTATAAAACAAATATTGGAGAGGGTTAAGGGAAGATCATACTTATGAAAATGGAACAACGTTTGGTCGAGCGAGTCGACGGAAAATCACGCCGGAGCGAAGGTGCCTCGAGTGGGAAACTGCAGTTCGCGAGGTCGGCGTCGACGGGATGGTTGGATGGCTTGGTGGGGCTTCTCTGGCTGCGGTGACGGCTCTAGATGGGAAGAGGAGGTCTGAGAATATTAGGTTAGGGTTTGAGAGCTAATATATATATATATATATTATCGGGAACAGAGAGAGGGTTATGGATGGGTCCGCGGTGAATGCATAGGCTGAAGGCTTAAAAGGTTGTGGGTCGAATTTTGCAAGTAAATCGCTAAGGAGGGTTTCACAGCAAGTATGCTACAGCCGCAAGCAAGTTGCTAAAGCATAAGGTTAATAGATTGTTATAGTTAACATTATTATTATATTACTTAGTTACTTATTATTATTATTATATTATTACTATTAACTTTCTTTTTTCTTTCCTTTCTTTCTTTATAAAATATATATACATATATATATATATTTGTATATACATATATATATATACTCATAAGAAAATTTATAGAATAGGGTATTACACATCGTTAGGCTAGCAACTGCTCAAGGGGTCTCCTACATGGAATAAATTCCGAAAAATTCCTGATGGTCCCACAAGTCCTCTAAGTGCCCGAACACCTAACATAAAAATTATTAAAAATATATTTCTCCTATTTGGACCTAATTACTACAATTTAATTAATAATTAATAAATAAAAATGTATATACGATTTTCTAGGAAGGGGGTTTTACACTTAAGTACAAGGCCCTACCTCCGACTGAGTGAACAACGAAGGATATTTCTCCTTCATCTCCGATTCCATCTCCCATGTTGATTCCCCAACTGAATGGTTCCGCCACAGCACACGAACCCAGGACATCGTACGGTTGCGAAGTACTTTTTCCTTACGATCCAGAATCTGCACCGGCTCCTCTGAGTATGATAAATCTGTGTGCAGTTCTAATTTCTCGAAGCTAACCACATGACTCGGGTCATGCACGTACTTCCAAAGTTGAGAAACATGGAACACGTCATGCACTTCAGCCAAGGCGGGAGGTAGTGCAATCCGGTATGCCACAGCTGCCACTCGTTCCAGAATCTCGAAGGGGCCGACAAACCTGGGACTCAGTTTGCCCTTCACGCCGAAACGCATCACCCCACGCATCGGCGTCACTTTTAAGAATACATGATCCCCGACCACGAACTCCAAAGGTCTACGATGAGCATCGGCATAACTTTTCTGTCGGCTCTGCGCCGTGCGGAGTCTTTCCCGAATCAAGCGAACTTTCTCAACTGCCTGTTCTACCAGCTCTGGCCCGAGTACTTGTCGCTCGCTGACTTTGTCCCAACAAATTGGAGATCGACACTTGCGCCCATAAAGTGCTTCGTACGGTGCCATCTGGATGCTCGATTGGTAGCTGTTGTTGTACGCAAACTCCGCCAACGTGAGATGCGTGTCCCAACTAGTCTTCAAATCGATTGCACACAGCCGTAACATATCTTCAAGTATCTGATTTGTCCTTTCCGTCTGGCCATCAGTCTGGGGGTGGTATGCAGTACTGAACTGTAGCTTGGTTCCCAAAGCAGACTGTAGGCTTGTCCAAAAATGAGATAAGAAGCGTCCGTCACGGTCAGAGACGATTGAGGCAGGCACTCCGTATAATCGGACAATCTCGTCTATGTAAATCTGTGCTAACCGATCGACGCTCCAAGTAATTTTTATAGGAAGGAAGTGGGCTAATTTGGTCAAACGATCAACTATGACCCAAATCGCATCATGCTCCCGCGGCGTCTTCGGAAATCCTACAATGAAATCCATAGTGATTTTATCCCATTTCCACTCAGGAATAGCGAGGTTCTGCAGCTCCCCGCCGGGCCTCTGATGTTCAGCTTTCACCTGTTGACAGGCCATACACTGTGACACAAAGGTCGCCACATCCCGCTTCATACCTTGCCACCAGAAGGTTCTGCGTAAGTCCATATACATCTTAGTGCTCCCCGGATGCAAGGAATACTTCGCATAGTGTGCTTTCGCCATAATTTCCTTTCGGAGTTCTGGGTCGCTAGGAACACATATCCTTCCTTTCATTTGTAAGACCCCATCTTCGCCTGCCACAAAGTCAGACGTCTCCCCCGCCGAAATCAGTTTGCGTGCCTTCTCTAGGAACTGATCGCCCTCTTGAGCTGATTTGATTCTATCACGCAAGCTCGGTTCCATATGGAGTGATGCCAGCTGCACTCCTTGATGCTGAACCCGTAACTCGATGCCCATTGTCTCAAGATCTCGTAGTAGATGTTTGTTTACGGATAACGAGCCCACGTACTTCCGACTCAAAGCATCAGCAACGACGTTTCCCTTGCCCGGAGTATAAGCGATCGTCAGATCGTAGTCTTTAATCAGTTCTAGCCAACGTTGCTGTCGGAGGTTCAGTTCTCGTTGGGTGAATAGATACTTGAGACTCTTGTGATCTGTGAAGATTTTGCAGGCAACACCATAAAGATAATGCCTCCACAGCTTCAGTGCAAATACAATTGCCGCCAATTCCAAGTCGTGCGTCGGGTAGTTTTTCTCGTGCGGCTTCAATTGCCTGGAGGCGTACGATATTACCTTATCCCTTTGCATGAGCACACATCCTAAACCGAGTCCTGATGCATCGCTATATATCTCAAACTCCTCTACCCCATCTGGAAAAGCAAGGATCGGAGCTGAAATAAGACGCTGCTTAAGTTCTCGAAAGCTGGCTTCGCAGTCATCACCCCATTTGTATGCAATCCCTTTTTGAGTGAGGCGAGTCAAAGGCGAGGCTAGTTTAGAAAAATCCTTCACGAACCTACGGTAGTATCCCGCTAGGCCCAGAAAGCTTCGAATTTCGCTGGCCGATGTAGGTTGCTTCCAGTCCACGACCGCCTCTATTTTCTTCGGGTCTACGGTGATGCCTTCTGCCGAAACGACATGACCAAGGAATGCCACGCTGTTCAACCAGAACTCACACTTGCTGAGCTTAGCGAACAACTGATGCTCTCGTAATGTCTGCAGCACGATCCTTAAGTGTTCCTTGTGTTCCGCCTCATTCTTGGAATATATCAGAATGTCGTCGATGAACACGACCACAAACTTGTCTACGTACGGTCGAAACACGCGGTTCATCAGATCCATGAAAGCTGCAGGGGCGTTCGTCAAGTCGAACGACATCACAAGAAATTCGTAGTGTCCGTATCGGGTCCTGAATGCAGATTTTTGAACATCATCTGATTTAATTTTCAATTGGTGATATCCTGACCTGAGATCAATTTTAGAGAAAACTGTTGCACCTTGCAGTTGATCAAACAAGTCATCTATCCTTGGCAATGGGTATTGGTTCCGCACGGTCACCTTATTTAGTTCTCGATAGTCGATACACAGCCGCATGGATCCATCCTTTTTTTTCACGAACAGCACCGGAGCACCCCACGGGGAAACGCTTGGACGAATGTATCCTCGGTCCAACAGATCTTGTAAATGAATCTTAAGTTCCTTCAGCTCTGCTGGGGCCATTCGATAAGGTGCCTTCGATATCGGTCGCGAATCCGAAAAAGTGTCAATGCTGAATTCGATCTCACGATCTAGAGGCATTCCAGGCAGCTCGTCCGGGAAAACGTCGAGGAAATCTGCTATGATTTCAGCCTGAGCTGCATTTGCACTTTCCTGTCGGGTGTCTCGAACAGAAGCTAAGTACCCTTCACAGCCCGAATGCAACATACGCCTAGCCGAAATTGCTGATATTATCATTGCCGTCTTCGGTGCAGCGCTGCACGAATAATAAAAGTCTGCCTCGCCGGGTAGACGGAATACGACTCGCTTCTCCGCGCACTCAATTATTGCATGACAAGCACCCAACCAATCCATCCTGAGAATAATATCGTAATCCCTAATGTCTAATACAATGACATCTAAGGAAAGCTTCCTGCCTCCGATACAAATATAACCATCCTTACAGATCGCATGGGCGGGCATGTCGACTCCCGAAGGTGTGCTCACGCAAAGATTCATATTTAAGGGAGTAGAAGCTAATTTATGCTCATTAGTAAAATTAGCAGATATGAAACTATGCGTAGCACCTGAATCGAATAAGACTCTAGCGGGCAATTCTCTGAAAAGTAGAGTACCTGTCACGACGGTTTCAGAGGCGGATGCATCATCCCGAGTCAGTGCATAGACTCGTCCTTGAGCACCCTGGCGTTGTGGATTCACTGGCACAGCATTGGCATCATTTGCTGGAGGCCCCCTGTTCTGATTCCAGTTGTTCCGGTTCCCGTGGTGCTGATTCCCATTGTTATGATTCCCATTGTTCCGATTTTCGTTGCCCTCCGGACAGTAAAAGTGTTTGTGGTCCAGACGGTGTCACGCCCCAGTCCCAAAATGCCGAGGGACTGGACGCGTGATAATGGCCAGCAGTACGCACCGATGGACAAACCCAATTTAATGGATCCATCAGGGCATACTTAAGCTGTAAAACAAGTCTACGACAATTATGGCACAACTAATCTCATCCACACAAGATATAAAATATGATCCACAGAATAAATAAGGAATGTAAATCATCATCAAGTCTCAACAAAGTGCTTCGGGGAACAACCCGATAAATATCTGATACAATGGTTCAACAGACCAGAATCAATGACTGAAATAAATAAATAAATACTGAGCATGGAACATGGATGCTCAAGAGAAGTCTTCAGCTAAGACCTCGTCCTCAGATGGTGGTACAGCTCCTGGATCAGCTCCTGCTCCGGTCCCGTAAACCTCGGGATAAACCTCGTCTGCAAAATCTGGGGACAAAAATCCGGATCCAGGTCCTCAGGGGACATAGCAAGGTACAAGATAACTCAAGCCAAAATAAATAATGCAGTGCAGCAATAAATGAAACAATAGGGTAAACTATAAAACCATCTATGTGAAATGCAAGTGAGAGCAGCACTAGAACTCAGGCTGAAACCACTACAAGCTCTGTGTCTGGGAGCCGGTAGCAGCAATAACTATGTGTTTTACTATGTGTTTACTATGTTTTATATATATATAATCAGCCTGTAGCCTGTGTGTCTCTCCCCACCCAATGTAACCACGCATATCATGTCCATAACGTCTCATGTCCATGTCAAGCGGGATCATAGCTAAATGCAACAAGTCATAAAGTATCTAAGAATATAGTATCTCTGTCAAGTCCTGGATCCTATACAGAATCACCACGAATATCTCGGAAAGATCCTGTCTCATGAATAGTGTCAAGTGTCCTGGGTCATATGGTACTCGATAAGACAAGTACGAGAATAAAGTGTCACGAATGTCCATCTCTAGATGACAATACCCAACACCGCGTACGGTGTCGGCACCCGACTGATAATCGGACGCTAAGTACGTCACACGGTCCTAGGTTAAGCATGCACAGCAATATAAT
This sequence comes from Iris macrosiphon, assembly GCA_036927795.1. Classification (NCBI taxonomy): domain Eukaryota; kingdom Viridiplantae; phylum Streptophyta; class Magnoliopsida; order Asparagales; family Iridaceae; genus Iris; species Iris macrosiphon. Next base: position 178,725,522 of record JAYESA010000001.1, read on the forward strand.
GAAGCAAGGAAAATATGTAACAATACTGCAAGGTTTGGCAAGGTACACTTGCCTGGTAAGGAAGCTGCGATGTACCAATAACCTGCTCCAGAAGTCGCGCAGAACAAATCCAATATCCTATGTATTACAAATTTATCACGTCAAAAGATAATTTATTTTAATTTATTTAATTCTGGAATAGTTACTCTAAAATCCTATTTTAATCTTATTATTCTGATTTTTATGTTAATTCTTAAATTTTGTCCAAAGAAACTGAATTTTATCAACTCGAGACTCATGGCACGCAAATCGAGACGATCTGTTGACCGAAAAGTCAACCGACACAAACTCAACTTTCATGCATGATTTCCTGTAGATTTCAACGTCAAAAACATGCTGGAATTTATGGCTCGTCCGAATTCAAATTCGTTTGGGAATTATGGCACATACAAATTTTGTATTGTGCACCGATGGTTAAATTCTAACCTAGAAGTTCTACAGAATTAACAGTAGGTAAATACTTCAAATTAAATTCTGGGAAAAATATATGTCGATGATCTCGACATTAGCTTTCCGAAACTTTAAACGGTTCATGATTCTGATTCCTGGTTCTCCCGGAATCGCGAAAACATCGAAACACGTCTATTTTCGGATATGCTGTGCTCTACGAATTTTCCAGAATTTAATACTCATAATTTAGAAAAACAATTTATATAATCAGAAAGCTAACCTCATTATCGTTCTAACAAAAAAAACTAGGCCTCGTTTGGAGTCCGGAGCTAGGAGATATCGTCTTTTTAATTCGTCATAACTAGTAGAAAATGAGGCTGAATTTATGACGAATTTTGACTATTTTTGGACGAAAAAGAGAGGAATTTGGGGAAAAATATGAAGGATGAGGTATTTATAATGGTTGAGACTACTTAATTAAATACAACTAGGATTGGTTAATTTGGATAGGATTATGATGAATTTAAATAAGGATATGATATACATTAAGTTGTATTCCTAGTAGGTTCATGATTTGAATTAATTTAAAGTAGAGTTTGAATCTATCTCAATAATTTATAATCTTGAATATACTTAAATATAATACAAATAATTTATAAAATCTTATTAATATCTATTAACACTAAATTAGCATATATCTAATATTAAGACTATATATATCCAAATAAATCCTAATTAATTTCAAAAATCTAAAATCACCTAAAAATGATTCTAAATAAATATTTATATAAGTAAATATATCAAAAAATTCATTTGCTAATTAAATAACAGAATACTCTAAAGAAATTCAATACCTATAATAATATAAAATATACACAAAATATCTATTTTGGGTGAGGGGGTTTACAGACGGCCACATTTAAAACACCCTTTAGCTCGGCATTCAATCATTCGATGCCCTAATCTGCCGTACCTATGGCAGTGCAGTGCCTGGGATGGACCCCTATTTTCCGATGTGTGCGGACGTTTCTGTGCTCCCTGCCCTCCCGTTTCCAGAGGTCGTTTGATGTTGTTGGTATAGGGGGTTTGCACATCGACCTTTGGGAGATTGTGCCCAAAGATCCGCTCGCTATTCAGGGCTGCTTCGTAGCATTCCCTGTATGTTTGGCACCTCTGGTTGATGACGTCCCTACGCAAATCATCATTCAAACCCTTCTGGAAGCGATAGCACCACGCCTGCTGGTTAGGCAAGAAGTGCCCAGCAAACTTAGCCAGCTTAGCAAACACTGAGTCGTACTCATCAACAGACATACTTCCTTGCACCAGATTGCTGAAGTCATCTTCCTTCTGTTGACGCACGGCCCGGGGAATATATTGTTCAATGAAGGCAGATTTGAACATTTTCCAAGTAATTTTGCAGTTGGGATTGGCATCATAAATCCCTTGCTTAGTGGCTTTCCACCAATCATGCGCACGCAGTTCCAGCTGAACCGATGCACAGACAACTCGCCTGGATCCCCGGATGCCGATTAGATTGAAGAGTCCCTCCAGCTTAGCAATCCATCCCATTACCACGTCCGGTTTCGCTCGTCCGTTGAACGTTGGTGGATGCATCTTAGTGAACTCTGCGGCACGGCAGGTGTTCCTTGTTGGATGCTGTGTTTCTTCGGACTCATCCTCTACCGCCACAGCCGGCGGTGCAGCAGGCGTCACCGTGGCTCCCCCGTTGTTGGGTACCAAGGATGCAATCAGTTGCATCATGGTATCCATCTGCTTTTGTTGAGCAGCCAACTGTGCCTGTTGAGAAATGGCTTGTTGTTGATGCACCTCCATGAGATGCATAAGCCGTTCGGACATATCCATTGAACCCGCTCCTCCGGATTCTCCAGAACTTGCCGGATCGTTCTGGACGGGCTGAGCACTGCTTGCAGCGACAGTGTTTTTCTTAGCCATTGCTACAAAAGAGAGTAGCTTGTTAACACCTCAAAAATGATAGATTTTTGTATCTATGGGCTCATTGTATAGGCGACTCATCTCATGCAGCGGACACCGAATGCAACTCAACCGAGAGGCGCATCAAACTCCTTTATAATCTTTTGAAATCCCGAGGATGTAAAGCCTAAGCTCTGATACCAATATGTCATGCCCCGATCCCGAAAGGGTCAATCGTCCTCGCTGGATCCTTCACGAAACCGATTCGTCCTCGCTGGGGCGTGATGCCGTACGAGCCTGGAGTTGCGCTCGTACAAGGCAAGAACGTGCAGTTATAGGAACCCACTTTGAAACACAATTTAGAAAACACATTCACAGATAATTGAACACAAGTGCAGGAGGAAAATATGCTTTTTTATTGATAATTCAGAGTAATTTACATAGAGTCTACATTGATGCGCCTTCTCGGCTACTTGAATTACATTAGAAAAGATAACTCAAAATGCAGGGCGCGCTCCATCAGAGAGTCCCCGTCGTCCATACATTACGCTCTTGTATAGGTTGAAAGTCCAAGCCTCCAAAATGATCTGACTTCAACTATACTTCAAAATAGAGGTGCTCCTAACGCCTCTTCGTCTATCCACTAGCGTTGCACCGTCTGAGTGCCTGAAATAGTTGCCCACAACGTGGGTCAGTACTCAACTTGTACTGGTGAGCGGGATGAATCCCACTCGACTAAATCGACACTAGCTTATTAGGGGCGAGCATGCATTAAGATGAACTTCTATATAGAAGCAAGTGAATTCAATTCATATCAGTTGCATGTTTTGATAGAAATGAAAATAACATCGAATCCAACCAGTACATCGGTTGCTTACTCAACCGATGCACGCCTTCCCTGCAATGAAACACAAGTATACTTACCATCTGCACAAGACAATAATTAGCATGTATTCCATTCTTTACGGTCATTGGTGTGATCGACACCTTAGGGACATCTTTCCAAGCATTAGCGGCGCGCCCTATCAGCCCGGGTAGCAAGCCCAGCTGGAGGTCCCGCTAAGCATCGTGACTAGCACGAATCGAATATTTTCCTCCGGATCGATACGGTTCCAGTGCCCCGGAAAACCGTTTCGAGGAAATGCCAAACCTTGTGCACAAGTTGTCCCAGACCATGCAAATGCATGAATATTTCATATCTCATACAATGCATCGAATTTAACAAAAGAAGTAAAGCAGCAATATATATCTTATGCAACAGTTCATATTTTCCCAAAGCGGTGTTCCGATTTGATATCCCATGGATCCCAACTCTATCCGAGGCACCAGGCCGTAACCAACAACCAAATTCCCATTCCAACCAACTGAATTTATAAGGTGTGCAAGCATATAGTAAAATTAGTCTACAATTCCCATGTTCCTTTCTTAGTGGCTGGCATGCATTGTGGCTAAGTATTTTCTAGGCGTCCAACCAGGCATCATCGAGTGAACGTTTGAAATATTAGAGATGTTGGCGTGAAGAAGTAGGAAAGAAGGGACCAAACCACTCACTGGTTAAGGGAAAAGTTGCTGAAACACGGAATCCCGCCTAGCGACGATTAAACGTCAGTTACGCGGACCTGCAATAGCACGAGCACCGAGTTAGAATTCTTGCCTATCCTTCCTTGCCGTACTCCCCAAAATTCAAGCTCCAATCGATAAAACCATCAGCGAAAACCAAGCAAATCGAAAGCAACACCAAATCAAAATCCCAAAGTGGCAACCAAGAAAACCAAGCAACCAAACACGAAAACTATTGGACTCATTTCAATAGAGACCTTTCCATGAGTTGGAAAGGATCATCGCATTTCGTCCGTGGCAAGAAGATGCCGAAGATCTAAGCATACTCGAACGGACTAGCCACAAGCCTTATTATATAGTGCACATCCCGGTCGGATCGGGATTTGAGGCACTACACTCATGATCGTTCAGGTATTTTCGATTAATGGATGCGATGCAATGACTCACACGCGAGTTGCCGCTAAGCGAGGATGACTTATCTATATGAACAGGAGGGTCGCTGGCGCTACAAGTCATTTAGACGAGTCTCTTGACGGAGATGGGTATAGCGATAAAAACTCGAGGTGCGCACCATCCCGCTGTAATAGGAGAGATCTAGACTCTTTCGATGGTGATGGTATAGTGCTAAAAACTTGAGTCACAGACACCATCCCGCCAAAGCTCGAGGAGCCCTTATATGATTTCTTCCAGGCCAACACGATCCCGGTACCCCAGCGATCGTCCGAGAAATCTACGATACCTCATGCACAAGTTATTCGCGACCATGCAAGTCTTGGGTTTCAAATTCACAGGTCCCAGATACTTTCAGGTTCATACTTTCAGGTTCATACTTTCAAGTTCATACTTCCAGGCCGACACTATCTTGCTTTGGCGACCTAACGGTCCCGGATACTTTCAGGTTCATACTTGCACGGAACGACTATTAGATAGTCTTCCGGTGAATTGGATGAATACAAGGAAAGATAGTGTTACTTGATTGTAGCATAAATTCATGTGGCAAGCATTGGAACGAGGCAACGAGTACAAGTTATAATGTAACCAGACAAGCATGCAATTATATTTTTGTAACGTAAGCATTTATGTAAGTATGGTCTAGGGGCGTAAGCATTTTTGTAATCTAGAGGAGTGCAATCATACATGGACATATCGAGCGACATAATCTTGGGGCATGCAGTGTAACAAGTGAAGCAGTGCACTACGAAGAGTATAATATTCTACTCGAGACATAGCGGAGTCTACTTGCAAGAAGCAAAGGTAGCATGCGAGGGTCCAAGTTATAAGGCGAGTTTCATTTTCATGTTCTAACACAAACAATACAAGATGGGACTATTCCTTTAGCTAGGTGTGTTCTATTCTTTATTAGCATGCAGGGGTGATTCACCTAGCGACTAGCATGTATCGTCAATATTTTAAGTGTGTTGGCTAAGCAAAGACAAGTTTATCGTAGCCACCCACCTTAGCGATGATTCGCCTCGGTCGAGCGATACTCTGAGCGAGCCTTTGAAAGTCTAAGTCTGAACTCCTGAAGGGCCAAGTCTGGAAATCCTTTGTCTCAAATGAGTCATCTCGCTGAACAAAATGGGTCGGGTCATTGCACGTCTTGCATCGTTTGAATCGGTTGTCCGCTTGAACGGAATGAGTCATTACACTCTCCGCCCCCGACTGGTATAGTGGATCCAACAATGGCACGCTACGACACGGGATTCTATGAGAATGTAGCAAGTCTTCTCAAGAATCAGAGTCTATACAAGTACAAGAACAACAAGTCTTGCACAAGATATACAAAAATACACAATGAATAACATCTCATGACGGGATCCAAAAATACCAATCTGTGTAACTATGTATCAAGAAATGAAGTATAATTATACTAAATACAAGAAACATAGAAGATATCATAAACGAAAAATTGTCAGAGAATATACTCGCCTGGAATCCGGGGTAAAGTATGAACGGTATCCAAATCAGTGCCTCAAGGACCTAAATATGAAATATCAAGTCAAAATAGTGTTTGGAACTAAAAAAACATGTTACACTAACTTGAAACTAGGTCTCTAAGTCATTTCTAGGTCAAACTAAGATCAAACTAGTTAATTATACTATTTATGTACTAATACTTATAGTATCTCTATTACCTATAGTCTATATGCAATTATCCTTTGCCCGTATCACAAACCTATCCCATATCTTGAGATTACCCTATACCTTAATCTATATCTTAATACCTCACTAATATTCTAGTACTCAAATCAATATCCTAATCTTATACCCAAGATATCAATACCTTACATTATCTTAATATCATGACTATATATATATATATATATATATATATATATATATATATATATAGGGAGCAGATCCGGAGCCCCGCGGGAGCCCCGTCACTCCCCAACGTTGAATCGAGCGGGCCCCACGCGGACTCAGCGATCCGATGGTGCAGGGGGCGGGGCTTCGGCGGGGCTCTGGGAGCGGGTCTTTTGATCCGCTCATATATATATATATATATATATATATATATATATATATATATATATATATATATATATATATATATATACATACTTGGTGTCTAGTTACCCTGATACCCACTCCTTATTGCTAGGATACCTCATGCTTCTCTGATACTTGTTATATCAAGCTTGAACCTTCACCCCATTACACTGATATTAGTGATCACCCTCTCACCCAAATCTGATACTTCACTAATACTATATAACTAATACCTCACTTACTGTTCTATACAACACTAAACACACACTAAACTGTCACTTAACACTCATCCATGATACAGACTCACTGCATACCACTGGACTGCACATGCTCTACACCCTCTTTACTAATACACCCTAGTATCAGTTGCCTCACACATACCTGAACCCGATCCCCTCAACTTGCACTTGATGCCAGAGCCAACACTGCACTGCACATGTACACAAGTCTGTGCACAGACTTGACACATGCAGCAGAAAGTGCAGTCCACCATGGACTCAAATGCACTGAGTTACCCACTTCTGTCAACCTGAGTCCTCCACAGTCCATTCAGACGTGGACTATCTGACTACACACACACAACACTCTTGAACACTCATCCATCTAAACACCTTACTGCACTTGATCTTCATTCACACACTGCTGCAGTGCACTTTCCGTTGCAATTGCAGTACAGAGTCCCTCTTCTCTTGTTGCAGAACACAACAGTATGTGTTGTCACTGAAGTGTTGTACTATAGTACAATTTGTATAGCACAGTACTCCCCCATCTATCTGCTGCAACACAGTAACTGCAGACCTCAATATTGTGCACAAGTGTATGCACAACACACTCAACACATGCACACCACGCTCATAAACAATTTATCAAACACCTTGTGTGCATAAGTTAAGTATCACACTAAATACACTGGTACGGATTTGATACACACTCTCCACATCTCCAAACTCAACTAAAATATCATGAGCATCTATAATATATAAATTAGGACTAGAATTAAGTTATATATACTAATTATAATAGATCTATGAGTATATGGACACAAGGAACCAATACTATGAAGAAAATACCAATTATCAACCCATTGTCACAATGTATCATGACACGCACTCCACGTGTCCAATTATGGACACGTAGAACCCATCACACATCACAATAGACTCAATTTGTCCTATTGAGAACACAACACAACCAACACATGGACATAATTTGGATTTTCTCCGAATTGAGCCCAAAAATCAATAATACAACCATCAAATGCATAGATCTACCCAAATTGAGGCCCCTAGTGCCTAGAGATACCATAGAAGGGTTATTTTCTCCAACTAAAAGGTTCCTATAGGTCTCAATAGGCTTCCTACAGATAGAATAAGTGAAATTGAGAAGTTTACTTCTACTAGAAGTGTCCTTCTTGGTGGACTCCGAATTTGGATACGGTATGGGTGACTTGGACATGAATTCCTCCTTGGTGACTCCTCTCCAAGCTCCTTGCTCCTTGATGAAGAATGAATGAAGAGAATTGGGAAGGAAATGTGAAATTTTAATTCTATATCTAGAATTTGAGAGGGAATGAATTGATATTTAAAATAAATTGTTGCTTGGAAAGGAAGTAGCAATTGAAGGGAAACTAAATTCAAAAGAAAGACATATGGGATTCTCCTATTGGTTGGGTTCAATTAGTTTATTCATTTCCCTCCAATTTCAATAGAAATTAAAAGAAAAAATTACAAAATATAATCATATAATATTAGCAACATACAAAATTACTAAAATATCCCTATAGTAAAAATAGGTGGTTACAAGTAGCCTCTGAGCAAAAATCTACCAAGTCTGTTGTGCCAGCACAGAAACCTACGATGCGCCCATACGGCACCCACATTGTGCTAGTGCAGGAACGAGCGCAGAACGATGCAATGACGCACCTATACAATTCAAAGTGTGTCATCAAAGGTGGTCACGGTCCGCACCCGGTGTAGGGACACGAGTACGTGGGTACGTCCAGCCTACGTCGCAGCATCGACGGTAGGAAGCTGTCTAGATCAACTATCTATAGATAACAATCTCACACAATAATATATGTAACATGTCAATGATATCTCAACTCAGAACGGAGGACAAAAGATAATAATGAAATGATACTCAATCACAATACTCTATAAGGAGGAATTGGCAGGATAAGATATAAACAAATAGAGATTTGAAATCACAAGGCACAAACTAGAATAACTATAACTCATATCCAAAGAATACAGCTCTAAATATAAGTAACACCTTAATTCTAAAAGCTGGAGACAAATCCAGTACAAATATATAAATAATAGCTAAGTCTGAGCAATAGCTAGCTGAGTCTTATCACTATCTTGTACTAGCTCCTCATGTACTATTGGTACAAACTCGTAGGATATCAGTCCTCTAAGTAATCATCTAAAAAATATATCCAGTCAGGATTGGAGCAAAGTACAATCCAATATCAGTTCCAGATAATTAACAAAGACTATAAAACAGTAAAATAGAGGATGTTATATACAATGAGGAAACAATAATCTGATGCAATAAAAATAATAAAGAGAGAGTCAATGTAACCAATAGGGTATAGCCAGTGCATATATGAAATAAAAGAAAAAAAATTATAATATCAGATACAATACAATGTAATCTATAAACTGAATATGAAGAACTGTAACTATACTAAGTATTTTGAAATACTATCTAGATATGTGATCGGCTTGGGAGATTTAATGATTTACACTAAGGGAAAACTAGCTCAATCATACGCGAAGTACATGATTAGCTAGTAGCCGATAATTTACACTACTTGTCGATAGTTATTGATCACATATCTAGATAGTACCCCCCTGAATGATACGATGGATCCAACCATGACACGTCACAAGCCAATGTATCCAATGTTATCCAATATTATCCAATATTTTGTAATATTATCCAATGTTATCCAATACCAAACCGATATTTTGCAGTATTCGATATCATTATGATGAGTCAAGGTAACATCTTATGACTGAAGATCCAATGTAAATACCAATCCGTGTACCATCGTGTCAAGAATCAGATATAACATTTCTAAGTACTTGAATTATAGTAATTATCAATTAATAAAAACTATCAGAGAATGTACTCGCCTATGGTCCAGAGCAAGGAATATCATACAGTGTCCGAAATGGAGTCCAAGTGACATATATATGAATATCATGTCAACACAATATTTTGGAATGATAATGAAGTTAAATTAGTTATTTTCTAGGTCTTCAAGCCACCTCTAGGTCAAACTAGGTCAAGATAGTCAAACTAAGTCAACTCAAAGTCAAACTAGTCAATTCTATGTTGTACTGGTCTATACCTAGGTTTCTAGGTCCATCCCAAGGTATATTAATCTGTATTAGACTTATACTATATATATATGTATATAGGTTTATATATCTACTATTACTAATATCTAGCTCATACCCCTATATTTAAGTAGTACCTTAGCCTATACACCATACTCTAGCTAATAACTTAGTGAATATCCATATCTTACTATACTTTATATATATCCAAATACCTTACAACAGCTAGTTACTATGGCACATATCACTTTAACTATATATACAAGCATCTGACACCTTAACTTATATCCATACTCAACTACCCTTCTCATGGTATCTAACCAATACTCAATACTAGCTAGCTAATACCTGGTATCCATAGGGATACCAATACCCCACACCTAACTAGCTTCATAATCAAGATACTCGTGTATCATATGGTACCACACTTGTATCACATGATACTAATTAATCACAATCCTCCACTTCATTATCACCCCTACTTGATATCCTTAACACTTACCTACATATACATATAGATAACACTCATACCTCAGTCCTATAACAGAGCCCATACGCCCCTATGTATTGTTGTTGTTAACTTGGAGTAGAATCATGTTGTTATATTTTCAGTTGCTGATGCTACTACCCTTCCCCCCAATCTGCACTTGATCTATATTGGCCCTGACCTGCACTTGGGGTACTTGAGTGCCTCATATCTACAATATTAAATGCAATATCAAGTGCACAGCAGTTCCAATGCACTCATCCTCCACTCGAGCTCCTATCCTAACGCTTGGAGGCACACTCTGATACTGGTCTCTTGCAGCACAGGTACATAGACAGTCAAGTCTGATGTGATCATCCTCTAAGCATCACACTAACAATTCTAATGGCCTTACACAACCCTTAACACTCCCATCTCCTCATGAGTACATCATCTGATACTCAATAATATCCATATACTAATCTACAACATCTCGAGCCTATCTCCCTATTGCAACATGCCCACCAATCTAGTTGTGCACAGTATATCTCGATACAAACCTTCAGCTGCACTGAAATAAGATCCCCTACTCTCTCCCTTGCTAACTTTGGACTGTAACCAACTCCATGTGCTGCTACTCCTACTAATACCCGAGCTCTAACCTTCCTCTTCAATGATGCAAAACCCGAGCACTGTAGTGCAATAGATGGACTGTACCTCAGTCCAGACACCTCTACTCCCATCTGAAACTCGATTCCCTATTCCATTGTACCACACTATGTGCAGACATCTGCAGTTAAGGATTTTGCAGTTCTCCCCAAGTATAACCTGCCATACACTTCGCTAACTAACACTATAATACACAATGTCCATTCTATACACAAACACTAACTCACCAATAATTAATATAACCTTACCTCTCTACCTCTCACTGCCTAATTCCTATTCAGTGCACAAGTGCATTGCAGTTCCTACCAGAGCCTCCTTTTAAACATGTTGTACCCCAACACTCGTGCACCATGTGCACAGCAATGTGCTGCATCTACCTGTGCCTAAAAGCTTGCAGTTGCTATTGCAACATCAATACTTGATGCCTGCACCAACACTCACTGATGTTGCCTGCAACAAGGCAATCACTAGCTGTGAACCCAGGTAATTCTTCCCCTATCATACACTTTATCCTTTGATATCTACTTAACCTGGCCACCTACACACTTGTATGACTCTGCACAGCCCCACAACCATAACTGAACACTAGTATGCCTACTTAATGATAAACAACTACTGCCATCACTGATACACACCGGTATCAATCCCACCTTGCTACAGAACACTAACACACACCCTCTGAAATCCCCTTTGACCTACACCCGAGAATCCCCTGTTACTAGCACACTGATACCCACATATATTGGCACTCACTACTCACAAGCCTCACTTAACCTCACTAGGAATCAACACACACTTGACACTAGACTAAACACTATCTAACTCATATAGGTCTATACTCATTGGTACACATAATGCCTATACTCTCCACTGCATACACTAGTACATATCCTAACACCCAAGGTACACTGCACATCTCTACTTCTATACATTTTTACCTATGTATTAATACATCCCCCCCATATCAAACCTTATAATACTTCGTCATGAGCATCACCATCACCATCAAACACCACCACTCCATACTACATGTACTTGAACACAAACACCAAGGATACACACCCTCAAAACTACTATACAATAATACATGCTCACCAACACCTTCACATTCAGTCATGATACACCCTCAAATCAATATGAAATACCTCTAAAATGGTCAATATAATATAAATAACATAAATAAAAGCTATTTAAATGTAATGAATGGAATTTGGCATGATAGAGCCTAAAATCCATGCAAATACCCCTCCTGCGACACGGTGTCATGACGTATCGCGATACGCACTCTCCGTATCCAATTATGGACAAGTAAACCCTCTCAAAACATGAATCTCACTCTAAAATTACTAAAGAAGCATTCCATCAAACACCTAATGGCCCAAACTCTGATTTCTCTCAATTTGGCCATAAAAGTCAATGTAACTTTCTCAATAGGTCTCCTATGAACCTAGTTCTTCTTCCTATGGGTAGCCCTTAGCCAAGGGAATGTCCCTAGGGGTCTATTTCACCATTTAAACTGAAATAACAAGAGGAATAAAAATTTTACATATTGGGTGATGGATTCCCAATGCAATACACCAAGGTGACACAAAGAGATGGATGGACACCTTCTCCAAGCAAGCTCCACTCCCAAGCTTTTCTTTGCTCCTCCAAGCTTCTTAGAATATGTTTGGAATGGTAGAATAAGGGTGGATTTGGTAGAAAAAGTATTTGGATTGGAAGGGAATTTGGGAAAAAATGTAATGAACTAATTTGGAAATAAAACTAGGGTGGAATGAAGAAGAAAGGCTCTCCCCTTCCTTGATATAGGTGGCTGGCCCTCTCTCTTGCCCTAATTAAATGTAAAATGTCTAATTAGCCCCTCCTAATTAGTCATGAATGTTTGATCATATATAAAAAGGGTTTAATTAGTGGAGAGTTCTAATAATTACTAAAGGGATTACTAGTCACTCTCTCTAATTTAATTAGTCAACCATGACTAAACTAATTGGTCACACTAATGGGTCATGACAAGTCTATTTGGGTTCACTTAGGTTCACTAACAATTAGTCTAACTAAAGGTTAACTACTAACCATTTAACTATAACATATATATATAACAACAATTCCAAATATTATGAAATAAATATATAACAATAATAAGTATATACAAAATGATAAAAATATCAGAAAATTTACTGTAGCGAAATAAATTTATATTAAATTTATGTAAACGAAGCAAGTTTGGATAATTTTGAAATACAGACAGAGTCCGCCAACAGTGTTGGCGGAAAACAAAAAAAAAACACGTAAGCAAAAGTAGACCCCACCCAAGCCCAAATTCTGCCAACACTGTTGGCAGAATTTGGTCTTGGTGGGACCCGTGGGTTGGTTTGGGTGGTTGGGTTTTGTTTGTTTGGTTTGGTTTGGTTTTGTTTATTTTATTAGTTTGTTTTAATTAGTTATGTTTTGGTTTTTTTATTTAGTTTAGTTTTGGAATTTGATTTAAGAAAATATAAAATAAATTAAAATAAATTAATTGTAAAGAAATATTTAGAAATATTTATTTCGAAAATTTGCATCCAGAGCATCAAAATTTGTATAAATTTCATCTAAAATATCAAAGTTTAAAAAATTACGAAAAAACTATCAAAACGTCCGTTGGGCGTTTATATTTTTTAATATTATATTCCTATCGTTAATTTTCTCGCCGTTAACGGTACAGTAAATATTCTGTAAAAAAATCAAAAAAAATTACCGAAAGTAAAATTTGGAGGTCGAAACATCATTTTTTTACGATTCGAAAAATTTGAAAAGTCCGTCAAACGATGAAACGGTTTATCCCGAAGTACTTTTCCATACGGTCATTTTGGCACAAACTGGGACTTGTTTCGATCTCACAGTCAAAAGATATGATACTTTAAAGTTTTATATTTTATATTTTATATTTTTGCCTGTAATATGTACGTCCTACTTCGGATAAAAATTCTCTCTACACGAATTGTGTTACTCTCGTCGAAAACATACAAATCGACCTATTGTGTGAGGAAAAACGATTTGAAAACAAATAGTTATGGCCGTTCGAAATCCGCTCGACGGCAGACGTAATATTAGTACGGTAGATTTTTTCTTTTTGTTCAATGATAACATATTTTATTTTGGATGTTAAACTAAATAAAAAAATCAAAATACAAAACAAAACTAAATAGAAAAAAAAAATAACTAATTGAAAAAAATTAATAAAACAAACCAAATAAAACCAAACCAAACCAAACCACCCAACCGAACCCGTGGGCCCACACGCCAATTTCCGCCAACATTGTTGCCTGAAATTGCCCGCCCTCCCCTTTCAGCCAACAGTGTTGGTGAAAATTGGGTGTGGGGGCCCACGGATGGTTTTGTTTGGTTTGGTTTGTTCGTTTAGTTTGTTTTATTAGTTTGTTTTAATTAGTTATGTTTTTGTTTTATTTATTTAGTTTTGTTTTGTAATTAGATTTAAGAAAATTTATTTTAACGAAATAAAATTAAAATAAATTAATTGTAAAGAAAAATTAGGAAAAAATTTAAAAAAAATAGTTTGGTTTATTTAGAAAATTATAAAGAAAAATGTTACTTAAAGAAAAAAAATGCTATTGCAATGTTTGATAAGAAAAAAAAAGTAAAAAAAAAAAAACTAGTATTTATTTGTGTCCTCCAATTTTATGTTTATTTTAATGGTTTAGTTTTTTTTTTATATCAAACAGTCTTTTTTTCATAACTAATTAAAACAAAATATTTCTAATTTTTTTTTATATTTTCCTAAATCAAATTTCAAAATTAAACTAAAAAAAAAAAACCAAAACATAACATAACTAATTAAAACGAACTAATAAAATAAACCAAACAAACTAAACCAAACAAACAAAACCCAACCACCCAAACCAACCCGCGGGTCCCACCAAGACCAAATTCCGCCAACACTGTTGGCTTGCACAAATTCAGCCAACAGTGTTAGCGAAATTTGGGCTTGGGTGGGGTCCACTTTTGCCTATGTGTTTTTTTTTCCGCCAACACTGTTGGCGGACTCTGTCTGTATTTCAAAATTATCCAAACTTGTTTCGTTTGCATGAATTTAATATAAATTTATTTCGCTAGAGTAAATTTTCTGTAAAAATATCCCTCTCCAGGAAATTAGTAGTTACAAAGGTTCACTTTGCGCCATTCGCCCACGCCCTTGTTCGAGAAAAAATCACAAAGAAATAAGTGACAAAAACATAAATGAAATACACCCTACCATACCAACTATATGGATTATTACTCCTTATGTATCCAAGTTAATAAAAGAAGAATCTTATATTGAAATACATTCTTGGAATTGCCACATGGACTTAGAACTATCTTCTAGAATTCAAAAATTCCAATATTTCTGACATTAGATAAGGTTAGCCCGAGTTTGCATCAAAATATGTTAAGAATTTGTTTAAGTTCTTTTAATTGAGTTATTTATGTTTGAGTTAGGTCAGAGTGCCGAGAGTACTAGGTAGATCGTTGCTTCTTAGATAGAATTTTGCGTTCTGACTTTATGTACAATTCAGATTTTTAACTTGCCATAACAGCATAATTTTTTTTAATTAAAACCTCTGGTAATTGTCTTCACTCTCATGGGCTTTGAAAATTTTGGTATTTCTTTCCTCCTTAATTGAACTCTAAAGTAGGATTTAGGAGTATCGAGCAAACATTCAAGGATTTAGTACTATAGGATTATGTTAACAGAGCTACTACCATGTTGGATTGTATTTCGTTATCGGTTGAGCCCTCAAAAAAAAATGATAATAGAGTTGATAATTTAGTCCCAAAATTGAACATGTCAGATATACTGTATGGATAAAAAAAAAATCAATATTTGATGCATGAATGCACATTTTCTTTTATGACGTCTTTATGAGCTCATGAGTTCATAATGACTTGTTATAATTGCATAGGATATAGACTACCTTAGTAGATAAGTGGATTAAAAGTTTTATTTTTAACTTTCTACTATAATGGAAGAAGATTATGTATAGTAGGAAGAAGTTAATGTATGATGAGCTCATGCACTTAGAATGACATTTTGTTCTAATGGAATATAGCTAAAAAGGTAGAAATGTATTTTTCTTAATTTGTCTAGCTTCTCACTAACTTTTGAAGTTTTTCATTGAAGTTTTTATTTTTTTTGTAAGAGTTGAAGAAACTAATTTGATTGAATATATTGCATATGCTTCAAACAAAAAGATTCAATTGAATATTGTTGTATATGAAATAAGGATATAGGATGAAATCATAAAAAGCTAAATACAAGACAATAATGTATTCTTCTGGGCAACTTGGTTGGGAACAAGAAAATGTTGTATTATTCAACACAGTACTTTATTGTTCTCAGTAACATGGTTGTATTATTCTCTGCAACTCGGTCAGGAACATTAAATTGAAATAAATGGCACATGTAGCATGCATGATGACCATTTCATTTATTTTGGTAAGAATTGGAAACTATCATTCGGTAATGAAAAAGAAATTGAAATCGTTTAGTAATGAAAGTAAGAGCACCTCACTTTTGCTTACGTTCAAAACTATATTTTCTATTGGGTTACATTTATTTATACGAACTATTTAGATTTTAACACATTATTTCCCCATATGAAACGTTATATAAGAATAATTTAAAACAATAATTAGTCATTTTTATAGTCTTTTGTCTTCAAAATATGAAACACTAGTACTCAAAGTAGACTACAGAATTATAAGGCATTTGACTTCCAAGCCGATTGTAATGAAAAATATTATGCTCAAAATTGCGACCTTCTTGTTCTATAGTAACAATACCCTTCCTGATTAGTTTAAATTACGAGATACACGGTAGAGTAGGTAATAAGTGAGTTGTCCAAAATCTAAAAGTGATTAATTTTCTCATTATTTCAACAACAACATTCTTTGAAGTCTCAACATCAACAACAATAAAGGCTTCACCTCACTCCTTGTAATATAATAAAAAACCTGTAATATTAACGGAAACCATATCTGGTAATATAATAAAAAACCTGGAAACCATATATTTTATGTTCATGTTCACGTTTTAATGTTCCAAATATCTAATCTAACCCTACGATCTTATTGGCACTCTTTAACACAAAGTTTCACTTGCACATGTAGAAAGCTTCACATGTAGGCTTTCACATGCAGATGAGTGCAGAAAGCTTCACATGTTAAAAGTTTTAAATGCAGATCAGATGAGGTAGAAAGCTTCACATGTACTTCCATGTAAAGGCTCACAAGACCAGGACGTAATCTACACTGTAGTTTCAAATTTCAGTGTAGTGGCAATGGCATCAATGTATGTATAGATATTCAATAGCCAACTTATATATATAATAAAGCAAAATAGTATTTTCTGCCAAAATAGTATTTTCTGCTAACATAAAAGGATAAAGAATGTTCAAGATTGAAAGAATGTATGACATGACTATGAATATGACATGTATATATGTCAGTAAAAGCTTTAAAACTAACAAAAATATTATTAAATGAAATAAACAATTTGAAAAATCCAATTATCAAGGAGTGCATTGCGGGAGGCACGAGGATAAATAGCTTTGCATATGGGGAAGATACCCTGGAGTTTCATATAGAAACATTTGTCTAAATTACAATGCAACTGATAATAGTTTACAAGATCTAAACCTTTTTCAAATGTATACAAATAACCTTGAGATCACAAAACAAATGTACCACTAGAAGAGAGAATAAATTATTATATTAACAAGTTCTCTCTAAAGTGGGCACGAAACTGTACAGAATCTGAAAACCAAACATCTAAGACTTGCAGAGAATAGAGCAAGTGCTCAACAACACATACATATATTATAGATGAAGAACAAGGACAGTAACACAACAGGACTAAAGGCAGCAACATAAACGCAGCAGAGTTCACAACTCCAAGTCACTTGTCAACCAGGAACGAAGTAGTCCATCTTGTCCACAGGAAGATTCAAAACTGATGTTTCTGCCTGCCAAAATCAAAAATCAAATATCAAATATCACTTATCATGGTATTTTAAATTGTTCAATTATAGAAGACATTCCATCTAAAGACCAACAGGTACAGGAATCAAAAGCCACAGAAAACATGATATACATGGTTATTGTTCCCCATCAAAAACTTCATTTACCAGGGCATAGCGTGCCCTCTGAATTGACAGCCTCGTGACAGTATCCATGGCTACCATCTCCATGTGGAAACTAATACTGGAACCAAAACCTTCAAGAACTTGACGATTACCTACTCCAAAGTTCCAAGTAATCTTGTGACTTAGACATCAGTGCAGAAAGAAAGATCTGTTGAGTCGCTCTCGCTCAGTTTTGACAACTAACAAAGTATTGAGATAAATAGTTGTATTATGTTTGATGGGCATGTATAGGTTGTCGAAAGGCGATTAGAATGAAATTGCAATACTGTGTACGAGAATTTGTACATAACTATATATTTTTACTGGAAATGATTAAAGTTGGAGTTGTTTGAAGGCGAACATTTGGTTAACACTTGAAGTACTCAAGAACAAAGTTGAACAATTCGTTGAAGATTTATTATGGAATTAAATGATGAGCAAAAAGATCAAAAGGAATTGAAGAACAATTAAAGCAGTCAAAGTCAAAAAAAAAAAATAGCAGCAGCAGCAGTACAAGTCCAACAACAGATTTTGGAGCAGATTTAACACTCGAAAAAATCACCAAAGATCAGCAATCCTAGTCCTCCAGAATAGCCAAGATTTTTTGGACAAAAAATGGTATATTTTGGCAGAATATATATAGAGAGAAAACTCTGCCCAGTGTTTTCTCTATCCTCCTCCATCTCTCAAAAGCAAAAAGCTCCACCGCCGAACCGAGAGATCTTCGTCCCTGTCATCCTCTTCCTCAAGTACTCAAAGGGAAGAAGAGGAGGCTGTTTGAAGGCCGTGAAATCAAAGACGAGGCTTCCTCAACCACATTCATAATCATCATCATTGAGAAGAATTAAGACTCCCCAGCCACATTCATCACCATCGTTGAGAAGACTACATAAGGGCTGTGAGATTGTTATCATTATTTTTTCACTTTTCATTGTAATTGATTGGGGATTTATACTTGGATATTTGTAAGGGTTCGTAACCAAAAGGGATTTTGGGAGCACTTAATCTAGGGAAGATCAAGGGCAGATGAGATTTATTTTAAATGTAAGAAACTCGATCTAGGATTTTAGATCGAGGGTGGACTAGGCTTATTCTGTTAGGCATACAGATGAGATTTCTTTTAAATGTAAGAACCTCGATCTAGGATTCTAGATCGAGGACTAGGCTTATTCTGTTAGGCATTGGGACGCTACTTAGGTTTAATATCGGCCTGGGGAACAGACGATAGTGGAGATTGTATTGAAATCATTCTAACTAGTGGTTCAAGCCTCATGCAAAGGGGGGTGGATGTAGACACTAGGCCAAACCAACTGAAATAACTGTGTCGGTCTGCTGATCTTGTTCGTTACTTACTTTCTTGCTTGTTTTTACTGCTGTTATTGATTAATTTATTTCCGCTACATCTCTCTCATATAGCAAGTAGTAAATGAGAAAAGCTAATAATCCTTATTTACCTCCTCTAAGGTTAGTTTTATGACCCAACAAGATCTTCATCAAATGAGAAAACCGAGAAACTTAGGCTGACCTTCACATAAACATATCCTACCTTAATGCCTAGACTCTTCTGTAGTTAGGCAAAACATGGAGACTTGACCCTTCTAAAATAGCATTACAAGAAAAGTTACTTCTATCTATCAAGCAGTTGGTCTTTGAGGTCTTCCAGTAAAGCCCTCAATTGCTATGACAGTTTTGGTTACAATACAGAAAAAGAATATATGTGGTAAACATACAGGATTGATCTCATATTGGAGTAGCATCCTCGAAATGACGTCGTAAAATGACACAAATGCCCACGAAATAAACCCAAGACCAAATGTATGTCATATTAGAGTAGGTTTCTTCATTTTTACTCATATTTACTTACAAGATGCTTGTCATTATTGGGACGCATCTTGTCATTTTTACTCATATTTACTTATAAAATGACACAAATGACACAAACCCGTCACACAAATTCTTGTCACACATTTGACAAGCATACTGTAAGTAAATATGAGTAAAAATGAACAAACCTACTCTAATATATGAGACACATTTGGTCGTTGGTTTATTTTGTGAGCATTTGTGTCATTTTATAGCGTCACGTGTGAGATAAGTGAGCATGTGAGCTCTCACTTAACTGAGATTTAGATTGTTCCGTCCAAAAATGAGGGTATCCCAAAATATCCCTTGATCTAAACATAGAGATATCTGGTCAAGTGCAGTAATTTACTTCAATTCAAGCAGCAACCTCGAACTTTTCTTCTTAAAGTTGGGGATATATATACATTCCAAATGAGGTCATTTAAAGAGGTTCAACTTTCTCAGGAACTGAATCAATGTACTACAATTATTTATTTTAAAGGTAATGTTTTGTCTTACTTTCGGCCTTCACACAAAAGATATAAATCCAAGGGTACCTACAAACTATTCTGATAGCAGGGTAACAGATCCACATGCTAGGACGAAGGGTGGTTCTATCCCTCCCTTGTGGTCCATGTGGAAAAAGAAAGGAAGTGGGGGCATAGAGGTAGGGCTGTCAACGGTAACTGGTACCCCATCCCTTTATTATAGAACTATAGGGTTGATATCAAAAATAAACCCAAAATCCGGATATGGGCTCATCCGAACTCGAAACCCAGGAAGAAACCCAAACTAATTTACATACATGTAGCAAATATGAAGTTTATAGCAAACAACTTGTAATAAATTTATGGATGATAAACCAAATCTAATATAAACAAGACTCGATAACAGTTCATAAGTATGTCTTCAGTATTCATAAGTGTGTATCAGTATCACAAGTGAAACCATCTGGAGTATTGTCAAAGGAGAAATCATCAAAATATAATCTTGAACAATAGTTTAATCCCGTCTTGAATTCAAGTATCTTGTCAATGGTCTCTCCATAAAATTCATCAATCCAGAAATCAACCAGAAAAGTACCCCGTTAAACAAGATTTTCGAATAACTCAATATACAACTACATAAAATTTGATACGAAACCAAATTTCAATTATAAGAGAAGGAATTTGACCCAAACCTGAACAAAGGGCGCCCCCATGCCACGAGGCTCCCGCTTATGCAGGATCTGGAGGGGGTTAAGATGTACGGTCTTACCCCCAATATATATGGAGAGATTGTTTCCATAACTTGGATTTGCATCCCTCCAAGATGCAAACAGCAAACTTAACCTTCGTGCCAAGCGACGCCCTCTGACCCAAACCAGAATCCAAACTCAGAAAGCATATAGAGTGCGGGTTTTAATATTACACGAATCAGACCCGAACCCTACTAGTTGATAGCCCTCTATGAAGGGGTCCATTCCGTTACCTTTTACATCCTTTTAGATGCTTGCAGTAAACAAAATAACCTTGGCTGTATAGCCGTATAGCAGATAATCTAAGTACATTACGAACTGTTCAACTGTAAGGGAAGAATGTAGTTTGTGATCAACAGTTTCATTACTGAATTCGGATACTTCAGGGGCAAAGAAAAATAAAAATAAAAATGGACAGAAGTATCTCTACAATGAATTTGACATGTAACTTTATTGGGTGCTTACATCATTAGCATATATAAGTTAAAGTGCAGTAGTAGTACCTCATCAAATTGAACAAAAACAAAGGGTGTCATACCCCTGTTATGTGAAATAGCAGGCACATCCGGGTTGAGTGTCGCGTCCACTGGCAGACTGTCGATGAATCCAAGTATATCACCATTATGATTGTTTATTTCACTTTCGTTTACACCTGTTGTAACAAGTTGTAGGAGGTCCAGCCGATTGTTCGCCCCCATTATGGTTCCCCTAATCCTGTTTACAAATGCAAGGGCTTTAACGAAACCCATGATGAATCCGTATGTAACAAAACAAAGAATCAGCAATATATAGCTGTTGTTGTATGAAGCAGAAACTGTTTGTAGCTGTATAATTATTCATTCTGTGGTGTATACAGAAAACAGAATAATACCGGAATAGATCATAGAACACACCTTAGGCGGATTCTTAGGAGAGTGCGCCGGGCACCTGGATACAAGAGAGCAGCATCCACCTTCAAAAACAAAAGGATATTATCATACATCAACAGTCAACATGGAACTTATCAAGCATCATAATTCTGATGGAAAACTTCAACATCATAAGAAGAGTATGCAAAAGCTTCAGATTTAAGATACATACCAGGTCTTCCGCTAGTATATAGTCACCTTTAAAACCGCGGTCAGCCTTAGATGCGCGGAGGTTCATGCATTTTGCTGCCTCTTTAACTTTTTGAGAAGAAACCTAAATTTCCATGATAAGATGTATATTAGCAGAGACTTGTACAAAGCACATGAGGTTTTCTAATAACTTGAGATCATAGAGATATAACCTTGTATAGGAACTTTCCATTGGGATAAAATCTGATATATCGGAAGTAACAAACCTACAAAGGAGAAGGGGAATATTAAGAGAAGAATGCTCAATGCCTTGATACTCTATTACAATAAACAAACCAATCAATCAATAAGGACTAAGAGACTATCAATAACAAGAGTTGGAGCTTAATATATGTCATATATTTACTAATAATCACATTACAAGTATTGTACTCTAATTGGTCATTGCTTGAAGAGTATGCATGTGTGTGTGCGCGCGCGCGTGCTCATCTAGGGCTGTGCAGATCTTGGGTTTGGACCTGAAACCGACCCGAACCGACCCAAATTGCGGGTCGGGTTTGAAAGTAGCGGGTCGTGTTTCGGTTTTAAGTTAAGAATAAAACGATTTTCGGTTCGGGTTGCGGATTTGGGTTTCGGTTTCCGAACCGAAAACTGAATCAGTAAATGTGTTTTTACATGTTTACCCCTCACTCCATTTATATACCCAAAAAAAAACATAATCCTAAGCGCACTCTCTCTCCTCATCTATATTCTGCCGCCTCCCTCTCCCTCTCCTAAATGCACCCTAATCCTCGAAAATGATCTCCGATCTCTCTCTCCCTCTCCAAGTTCTCTCTAGCTCCGAAGTGGTCGGACCACATGCAAGAATCGGCGAATCCAGAGAGCAGTGGCATGTCCCGAAACAGAAGGAAGCCAAGGAGGAGATTGTGCTTGCTACGACATCAAAGTCAAAGGAGGCTCCTTGCTCCAATTTGAATGCTAACCTTGATGAAGCAACTTGTGGTTAAAGACTGAGCTTCAAGATCAATTCACTTATAATCACTTTTAAATTTTATTTTCTTTGTATTAAAAATCAACCTTTCTAACTTTGTTACTAGTTCTTCAGTGGCTCCGAAGCGATGAAGGTAGATAGCACCAGAGAAGATGAGTTCAGTGTCAATTAAAAATCAGTCTTTCTAACTTTGGTACTTGTCTTTGTAACTATAGATTGTTGATGGTGCTGGAGGAATATAATTTATATTTGTGCAGGCTCCTCCTCCTCCTCCTTCACTGGAAAATTCCGAGAGGGACTTGGTCAGCCTCGGCGGTGGCAGCAGCAGCAAACATCAACAACAATCAAACCAGGGCAATGACGTGGTCAGCCTCAATGGCGGCAGCAGCAAACAACAACAATCGAAGCAGCAACCAAAGATGCCGAGAATTGATCTGAAACAAGAGAAAAAAGGTAATTCTGTTGTATTAAATTGTGCTCATTGTTTGCTTTGACGATTTGACGGAGCTGTGATTATCGTGTCCTCGATTGTTTCAGCTCAATCTGCTGCAAAAAAATTTAGGGGTTTTGTATGATACACGATGGTGAACCTTTTTTTGCTGCCCACTTGGACTCCAAAAATTGAACCGACCGAAAACCGAACTTTTTTAATTTGGTTCGGTTTTTAGTAATGCGGTTCGATTTTCCGTTTTGGAAAAGTGCCACGTCCTAGTTCCAAATACATAGGAACCAGAACGGAACAGCGTCAGCTAGCATGCACTCGTAGGTTACTCTAATATATGGAACATAGGAATGAGGCCTAAGTTGTATATGACCTACTAAGCAAGCAGCAACGAAATAAGTCTAGAATTATCCATCAAGGAAAGCAAATAGTCGGGTGGAGGCAAATCCACTGCTAGTAGACAAATTATTGAAAGGGAATAACAAAAATATAATGAGCCTTGCTCACACGAACTCAGGTGGGTCGATCTACTCGTGATCTGTAGTGGGTGCTCCTGCATCGGGTCCTGATCCGTAAACTTGTGGGTATTCATCGTCTATACCTGGAGAAGGGTCCAGGTCCTCAGGGGACATAGCAAGATACATAATATACATAACGAAAATATACAGTAAAACATGCAGGAAGTGAGACAAATAATACGGGCAACAACTACATTTAGACGTACAATTGATAAGGACTCAATATACCATAACACCATCAGATGCTCCTGGTACGATCATATCTCAATATTGTAACGCCATTGGACGCTCCCTCTTTTGAGATGGTAGAACAAGTCTCTAATCCTGTAATGCCATGGGACACTCCCGGTCCTAGAGATAACATAAGCCAATGTCTAGCAATCGATCTCTTATAGAGACTCGGATCAAGTCAAACTCAATAGATCAGAGACATAGGATTAAGCATGTACCATAACAATACACACAAGAAACAACCAGTGATATATGGAGGCAAATAATGTACGTGCATGTAAAATAAGAAAAGAAGCTAAAGTAGCAGTTAATATACCACAAACATAACCAGCAGTTGACTATATGACAAAAGAAATGACATGAGAAAAGGAAGCATGCAAATACTGTACATAGGGCAAGGTATACTTGCCTGTGGTCGCAATCCCAATTCCACTCTGAGGCAAAATTTCGATAACGATTTCAAGCCTAACAACCAAATGAGATCCATCAACATATATTTACAAAACTATTTCCTCTATTTCCTAGAATTCAATACGTATAGTTGGTTTAAACTATAGCCTTAATATAAATATAGCCTATTTATATACTAATAAGTCAGAGCTACTAAGTCCATAAGATCCAAGAATTTAATATATATCTATTGTATACTTAATGATTCAAGCGTGCATTAGGAATAAAATATGGTTCATTCGTAAACTATAGGAGGGGTAATTATGCAACTTTACCTATTAATATGTATGCATGAGTAGATTTATAAAGGGAAGGGACTTATAAGCAATTTGTCTAATTAATGAGGGCTTATTTATAAAACTATACAACTTAAACAAGTTCTTCACGTGCAAAGTTCTGTGCACTAGTCATGGAATTATAATACTTGTTTAAGTGAGTGCTTTCATTACCAATGACATTTCTATTTAAGACCCTATGGTTGTTTACTAATTAAACATGCGAGGAAGGGGGTTATTGCAATTATTCTAAAATATCTTATAGAGATAGAAAGTGAAGCCAGGAGGCCCACATGCATGTATGTGGTGTTTACTTTTCCTTTCTTTCTCTTACGTGTGCACAGTACAACTCCCTATTCACGTGAACAGTGAGTTATTCTTTTTTATTTATGCTCTAAGCCACATATGGAAAACAGAGGTGAGCTTCTGTTCTTCTTCTTGTTCTCAGAAGAAAATGGAATTTTTCTTTGTTTAATAGAGCCTAACTACGTCTTCTTCACCTTCTAATATACGAGTTATCATTTCTCTAAGTGGGAATATCTTACTAGTTCGAGCTTCGGCGTCTAAAGGGGGGGGGGGGGGGGTGTTCATCATCGGTTGCGGCAGGGCTGCTCGTGGTCGAGGCAACGCGGCAGAGAAGGGCGAATCCAGCGGGAGTTGGACGGTGTCGGGCGCAGTCAAGCGCTGGCGTTCGACGGGGGTCAGCAGATGACGTCGAGCGGGAAGAGCCAGCGTGGGGGTGCTTCAACGCTGGTGGAGGCGGACCCGAGGTGTTGGCGAGGCTGCGGCGTTCAGCGTAGATCTTCGAGGTCGCCAATAGGCGTCAACGTCGGTTGCTCGTCTCGTGGGTCGGGAAAGCGACCGTGATCGCCACTCGAAAACAGCGGAGGTGGTGCGCGTACGTCGGCAAGCTTACTTGGCGGATTGGAGGGAAGGAGATAGATGGTGTTGGCTATATGACTCCAGAAGATGATGGTGGTTCGTTATGAGAAAAGGGATGGAAAAGTTATAGAGTTTAAATGTATGGGAGCGTTTCTCACAAAAGTAACGGAAGTTGCACTAAAGACTCGGGAAAGTGGAGGAGTAATAGTAACTGAATGGTTACTTCAGCTGCCCCTGGGTTTTAATAGAGGTTCGGATTCAAAATGGTTTGAACGGGTTTGATACCAATGGGTTATGGACTAAAGGTAATGAATAATAAGTTAAAAATTTAATACCAACTAATCATACTAGGCCTAGTAATATTATAGCTACTATATTTATATCTATACATTCATACATACATACATACTAACAATTATATAGAGATGTTTACTAAATCGATTACTTAAGCTAATACTTATTTCAATTTATATAAATAAATAAAAGAAAAAAATAGGGGGCTTCCAAAAAGCCAGTTATGTTCTGTCAGTTTTGATATAGTCGGTTCGGTTTGAACCGAACCGATGCTCACCCCTATGTTCATCTCATCTTAGCAATTGTTGTATACATGTGACACAAAGAAAAATCACACAATAAATAGCAATAAATAAAAACCTAAAGAAAGTAGCGTACCACGTGGACAGGATTTGTGACAGTCCACTCTGAAACTCCAACTCGGATATAAGTATTCCTACTAACATAGAGTCCTGAAATGACAAGAGGCTGGATTCAGATACACGATTCTTAGAGAAGATGATAAAAAATGTCTACAGAAGAAGAGTTTGAATAAAGAAACATTGATTCATAGCAAAGCTATAAGACAGGATGGGCTTGTCATTTCAATAGTTACTAGTAATCTCACACACACTCATAAACAGTTGTAAAATGCAACATAAAAAGCATGTAACATATCCATTTCATTATCTTCTATTGCTAGCATTTTCTTTTGTTTGTGAGAGTTATATTCTTATACTTGGGTCCTTATTTCATTAAGGGCAGGGTGGTAGCATATCTAACTTGCAGCTGAAGCAGCACCAACTGGATGCTTTTGCAATGGTAGAAAATGCTTGGTGGTAGGAGCACTTCTAACTTCTACCTTTCAAACAGGGAGACAACACAGTGGGAAAAGGGTGCATCTGAATTGAAGGGCACTTGTTGCCACTTCTAATTTTGAATCATCATATATACGTTGGACAACTTGAAAGATGACACATTACTTGCCATCTGTCTAGCGCAATGATCTTTGTTGCAACTTCACTGATCCCATAGTAGCAATATGAAGATATATTGATAGCACTTCTCCTGTCAAGAGGCATTGTAGTGAATAATGATGCAATTTTATATATATATATATATATATATATATATATATATATATATATATATAACTTCAAAAAATAGCTCTTCCTGTGTCTAGCAAACTCTACTAACACCATAACATTCTCAGAATAATCACTTAATACTGCAGGCTCCTTGGTTAGTCCTCGATAGGGTAACATACACAATTCGCAAGAGGGCATGCAGAGTGCAGTGGCAGAAATGCTGACCTTGAAACTAACACATTAACATCATCATCATCTAAGCCTTCTCCCGTCAGAATGAGGTCGGCTATGAAGCATAATAAAGGTCCATAAAAGAACTAAGTTTTCATGATCGGCTGTTGACCCAAAGTCAATCGTCTATGCTAGTACCAAATTCCTAGCTAAGGTACTATGAGCATGAGATGGTCATCTCATAGAACCTAGATGGCCACTTGGCGTGTAGGTATATATACCTACCTTTTGGCTATGCAGGATCAGCTCATTCAACCAAGGAGCACCCTCCAACTTACCCTAAACTATAAAAAGTATGGACCAAGAGCTAAGATGATACAATTTGCTATAGAGAATTGCATTGATCACTATGACACATCAAGCCAAAGAGTGAAAGGAATGGCATTCCCATAATTAAAGTAACAGATGTCAACTCAAATTACTAAGAAAGAATTTCGATATCAGGATATGTCTCAACTAATTCAGGATCTGCCAAATCATTTAGGGAGGTAAAGAGTAGAATCTATTCTTGAGTAACCATCCTAATTGACAACAAGACATTAAAACATCATTAGAAATTACTGCTAAGAAGGATATGTTGTCACTGTGCTAAACACTAACGCCTAATGCAATTTAAGTCATCATAACGAACTAGGTAGCGCTGCAGCTAAAGTTGACAAATACCTTACGCCAAGAAAAGAAGTACCTTTCAGGAACACAGAATCAATATAGGTATTAGCGCAAAAATAAGAAATTTACCGCTAAGAGCTTTCTAAACCAAATGATAGGACAGAAAAGCTTTACCATCAGTCCTAATCCGTGGTCTCTGAGTCCACATTTTCCTCCAAGAACAATCGTACTTGGAGTGGACTATTCTACAGTTTTCTATTGCCCCATACAGCTGCATAAACAGAGGTATATACTATATATGTTTCAGAAGATGACAAAATAAGCAACACAAAGTACGGAGTGTCTGCAGAAACTTATACCTGCCATGTTTTCAGGCATGCAGTTCGCCACAAAGTTGGATTGCGAACAGTATATCTCCATCTACGACAAACACATGCTGCCCTCCCTAAAGTGTATGGATCCATTCGTGCAAAAACCTGTTCCCAGATACCAATATAGCAATTAGACAGAAATCAGCAATGGAAGGATGAATTTGGAATACAGATGAGACTAAAAGATTAGTCTAATACGGTAAAGGTGCCAAACTACAACCAATAAGGATGTAGAAGAGATGATTATATGGGAAAATAAGTACATACATGAACACGCCCACACGCATCATACATATGCAGAAAATTATTTGGGTCAATTGGATTAAATTATGATGGCATCATCAGTTCTAATAATAACTTCCCAGAAAATAAGCATACAATCTGCCACACCCTGCTATAGGAATTATCACCCTGACTTCTTAATACTTATTGCCAAAACTTTGAAACCTAAGCTTTACAAGATCATAGTACCCGAATCAAATTCTTTTGTTAGTAACATGCCATTAGATAAGTATTGTATTTTATCCAAGAATTTTGTTTTGCATATTTATGAACCAAAAGATTTCCATCTGGCATTATGTAATACCTCGGACAGCAGTTCATCTGGCAGAGACCGGTGTATCAGTGCTGGATCATCAAAAGGTCTACTGCTCACACTTCCAAAAGGAGCGACAGGTCGAACTCTTTTTCCATATAGCTCTGATTTGGAAAAACAACAAATAAATATATGAAGTCAGACATCTAAAGTGAAATTTTGGAGGTCACAAACAAAATGTCCAAACACGTAAACTAATACCAATATCATATTTGGACACATATCAGAAAGGGAGGGGAAAGGGGAGGGTATGTAGAAAGATATAAAAGAATGCATTTCATGTAGTCGCCAAATTCAGGCATGGACTTACTCAACCACGGTCTCTCAGTTCCCAAAAACTCCTTGGTTATCAAGCGAGAAAAGATGCCATACTCCAGGGAAATTGAATTGTTGATATCTGCATAAAACAGCAAGCCTAATTTATGCAAATCTGAGAAAATATCTTGTAATCACTTTTTAAAGAAATTGTAAGTATCAATAACACATTAAGAAGTGCATAGCATAGCAATTCTTACTTGGAATCGAGGACTGAAAGATAATACAAGCCTAAAGATTGTACTCATAAATAAATAAGATAATATCTTCCACCATTCTTATTTACCACACACATTTATTCTTCCTTTCATACTAAAACCTTTGTAGCTAATACATACTAAAGTTCCAAGGCTGCTTATAATTCTTACTTAGACAATTATCAACAAACAAGTTATATGCTAACTACATTTACAGGTTGATCAATAATCCTCTTTAACAAGATGCTAGTAACATATATAAAAGAAATCAATATAAACTCTGCACTTTCAATCTTTTGGCGCTTAAACCCCTAGTTCTCCATCTAAGGGCAGCTCAAGAATGTTTTGTATGCAAATACTAAATAGATCTCCATTTGCAATCTATTTTTGCTATATGCATTTCCTACATGCTAGTACATAACTCATGCCTACATATTTCCTTTTCTTTAGTTAAATTGGAAAAAGATAAATAAAATCTATGCAACCGAACATTTAGTCCCTGGAGAAAGTAATTATTTAGTAATACACAACATGTAATATGGATTACTCAAAAATGTTACAGTAGATATACACCATCCTTACCCACACACGCGAACACAACACACCATTTATATCAACACATTCGTGCAATAGTTATCATCATACAAGCTTTTTTCCATTGGAATGGGGTCGGAAATGGAGCAGAGCATAACAGCTCTATAAAAGAACTGACAAAAAAGTATGGCTAATGTCACAGTCATACTAAGAACTGATAATAAAAAAATTATAACTAGATGCCAGTCATACTAACATCAACCCCTGTGCTGGTGACAAGTTCCTAGCCAAGGAAGTAATGAGCAAGAGAATGTCTTGCCACAAAACCTATAACATCAGTAGCTTGTTGGTAACCTAACCTTTTCCACCGTGTAGTTAAGTTCATGCGGCCAAGAAGCATCCTCCAAATTTCCATAGATTAGAAATGGTCTAGTAGGATGATATAACTACTATATGGAATTGCATTCATCTCCATGGCACATTAAGCTAGAGGACGAACAGAAATGACATTCCCATACTGAATTTTAGAATCATATTCACTTACAGATCTACAATCAACAATGAAGTCTTAGTCGAGTTCCAAAAGCTTATCATCCAATCTCCTAACGTTCAAATATCCGGAAGCATGCAACTCACATCACATATAAAAAATATATAATACTATTCATTGAAAAAGACAAAACTATATCATATAACATTCCACGTATTCCTATTGTACAGCCTCATTATACCAATTAGACTCCTATAAACACCCATGTCATATCCAACAGCGGATAAATTATACAACCTGTGACAATTATCTCCCTATGTTTAAAACGCATTCAATCTCCGGACGGTGATCATTGTAGACTTCTTTATTAATTACCAGGAAATACAAGCAACGACCACTCTTATGTTGCTGATTCTTGCATAGTTTGACTGCTTCAGAGAATTCTTTTTAGAGCCCAGCAAACCCGGATATTATGAAAACTATAGATGACTGATCGACTGATTTAATCCATGTACTATAACTTCCTTATCCTATCTTCTGAAATAACAAAGAAAATATTATAATAAATATAAAAAAAATGGAACTTATTAGCACATGAACATAAACACACGAGGCAGTCATACTTTAAACAATTATTTTACAAAGTACTCATTCTCAAACTAAGGGGATGGTAGTCACTTAGGATTTTAAATCATCCTGATTTTAAAGGAGTTTGACGGATGCCTAGTTCCTATAGTTATGTACATGCTCTTTTTGTTGAGAACAATTTGTTGTTAATATGCAGCTGCAGATTACATCAGCTTCGCTTTCCAAAGTAGAATGCATAAATTGGCTTACAATGTTTTAATATTGATATAGAAGTGCGATTATGTCAGACTTGTGCTCGTGTTCACTATAATCTGAAACTTCTCTCCGTCCTTACCACTTGTCTTTGTGTCTACGCTTTAGAATTCCATCTTTCTCATCTTCTTCTTTTTCGTTCCTTTAATCAGATTCACACGACACATTTCTGCCTAAGTTGATGAACAGGATTTTGCAAGAACAGCTACGGCCAGTGCTGATAATGGAGGTCCAACTATGTAATTGTTATCCACTTGATTGATGCTTCACTTCTGCAACTCGTTTATGTCTAATAGCATTTAATGAACTAAGTTGGCATGATTAGATAGTATTTCATCAAACAAAGCAAAAACTAAATCAGGTTCTATTTCATCATCAAATAGACAAAAAGTTCCATAGGTACTAAATGGAAGGTTTGTTAAATAAAGCATTTGTTGTACACAATCTAAGGTTAGGGGTCTGAGAATCAAATAAAAGAAGAATCAAACAAAGAAGAAGAGGACAAGGTTTGATAATGGAGTTACCTTAGGAGACGTTAGGGTTTCGAGAATTCAGTAAAATCTTCCTACTTTGGAGGAGATTGTCAAGGTTTTTCTCTTATATAGTAAGGCAGAAAAAATCCCTCAGAATCCTTAAAACCATAAGTTTGGGAGAAACTCTTGCTAAATCCAGCCTAAATTGATTAACAACGGATTTTATGATATTTTGTTTAAATCCTAATTGAATAATGCTTGAATTTGCAAAAGTCTTTTAAAATTCATAATGACTAACTAACAACGGATTTACTTTTAAAATCATCTGAGTTCCTGATTGACTATGACCCCCAAAGACACATAAAACCCATATCAAAACAACAATTCCCGAATTATACATGCAGATCACTTAACATTGAATCATAACTACATCATAGCCTATAAATCATAGAGTATATTCCAATTTTCTACGCAATTTACCAAAAGAAATAAATGTTAGGTCTACATAAATTGTTGTAGAAATCTATGAATATATACTATTAATAATTTGTTGATGGATTCAAAATTGAAGAAGAGAAATGAAACCTCACCTGAAGCCATCAGAATTAGAAATTCTAATGGGAAGATCGATACCAAGCGCGAGAAGAAAAAGAAGGGGGAGGGAGGAGATGCATTTAATCTGGACTCCGCCCAAAGATGGGCCGTTGGGTTCAGAACGAATGGTTCTGATTCGTCAGACGATCCCGATCACAATTTGAGGCCACAAGACTTCGTTCAAGTGTTTTTTTCTTCAATATTTTGTGCATGGACAATTGTGTTATTTACATTTTCATGGTCCAGTCAGTGTTACTGCCAACTCAAATTTTCTGGATGGATAAGTTAGTTAGGGAGAAATTATTTAGTGGCCGGTCTCATCAGAATTATTTTTCTCTAATAATAATATAACACATAACAATGATTGTGTTTGGTTTTCTCGTGATATGTCATATTGTTATCGGATGAGTGCAAGGGTTCACCACTGCCACGTAGTGGGCAGTGACATAGCCACTTGATCTCGTGAAGGTGCAGCTGCGTATCCTGAAATTTTAAATTTTAGTATATATATATATAATTGGGACACCGAGGAAAAAAAAATTATACTGGTATATAATCAAAATAATGATACTACTAATTTTTTTCGTGCGTACGATCATAGTCGATATGTGAAAATTGACGAAACTTGGATTCGTCGACTGTTCACAATAAATTTGGTCTGAATTTGTCAAATTTTACCGTACCGACATTTTTCGAAAATTTATAATTATTATTCGAGCACACTTCGGATCGTGACATCATTGGATGCGCAACGTCGAACTTGTCATACATTGTAAGTTTAGTCCAATTATGAAATAGAAAATTTGTTGTACAGAAAATATTTTTAAACAAATTAACTAAAACGAAACAATTTGTCAAAAAATTGAAATCACGAAAGCTTTCGCCATCTCTGATGGCGAAAATATGAAATAAATTTTATTTTTTTTCAAATTTTTGCTAACTTGGTTGGCGAAAATCTGACAGTGGTTTTTTTTTTTAGGTTTTTTTTTTTTTTGGTTTTTTAAATTTTTTTGACAATACTAATTTGATTTTTTTTTTCTGTACAGAAAATATTTTGTCAGAAAATTTGTAGTACAATATTAATCTGAAAAATTGTTGTACAGAAAATATTTTTAAACAAATTAACTAAAACGAAATAATTTGTCAAAAATTTGAAATCACAATACTAATTTGGTATTTTAAATTTTCGACCTCCAAAAATTAGTATAGATAACTAAAACAAATAACAAACTAATTATCATTCATATTAGTATAGATAATAACAAATTATTATAGATAATAAAAAAAATCGAAAATAAAATTACCGAAAATAAAATTTGGAGGTCGAAATATCATTTTTTTGCGATTCTAAAAAATTTCAAAGTCCGTCAAACGGTGAAACAGTTTATCCCGTAGTACTTTTCGATACGGTCACTTTGGCACAAACTGGACCTTGTTTCGATCTCTCAGTCAAACGTTATGATACTTTAAAGTTTAAAATTTTATATTTTTGCCTGTAACATGTGCGTCTTGCTTCGGATGAAACTTCTTTCTACACGAATTGTGTTACTCTCGTCGAAAACATACAAATCGACCTAATGTTTCACAAAAAATGATTTCAAAACAAATAGTTATGGCCGCTCGAAGTCTGTTCGACGGCCGACGTAATATTCTTACGACAGATTTTTTTTATTTTTGGTTGTTCAATGATAACATATTTTATTTTGGATGTTAAATTTTATTTTTTCTAATTTATTTAAAAAAAATTTGCTACAACAAATTTTTTTAAAAAGAACTAAACATAAATAAAACTAAACAAAAGGAAATAAAAAAAACTAGAAAAATGTAATATTCTATATATAGGTCTATGTGACACCAGTTCGGACACAGTTTGACATTCATTGCTCTGGACCACAAGCGAGTACATTCTCTGATAGTTTCTATTATTTGATAATTACTATAATGCAAGAATTTAGAAATATTTTACATGACTCTTGACAATTTGGTACACGGACTAGTATACACATGGATCAGTCATGGAATGTTATATATTATTTCATTGTTCCTCGTGTTCTCATATGGTTAAATAGATAATGTTTAATATTAGACAATGTTCAATGTTCAAGGTTTAATGTTTACAATGCCTTAAGTATATATATATAGACAGGTCTCTCTCTCTCTCTCTCTCTCTCTCTCTCTCTCTCTCTCTCTCTCTATATATATATATATATATGTGTGTGTGTGTGTGTGTGTGTGTGTGTGTGTGTGTGTATTTACATAGGTAGATGGTTATATATATATATATATATATATATATATATATATATATATATATATATATATAGTTAGCTAGTTAGTTAGAGTTAGAAACGGGTAAGGTAAGGTATCTCAATACCTTGAGATATCAAGGTATTGAAGGTAGAGGGGTATCGGAGATAAGGTATTGAGGTATAGCCTAAATACTAGGTTATATATATATATATATATATATATATATATATATATATATATATATATATATATATATATATATAGTTAGCTAGCTAGTTAGAGTAGAGAGGGGTAAGGCGAGGTATCGCAATACCTTGAGATACTCAAGGTATTGGGTATCGGGGCAAGGTATTGGGCTTATGCCTAGGTATGGAGTTAGAGTTGCTTATATATATATATATATATACGTGCTAGGATATATATTAGAGGGTATAGGCGGGGTATATAACGTAGGTTGAGATATCGGATACCGAGGGTATCCCGGTATCTCAAAGAGGCGAGTTTGTGGATTTACTAGCTTAATGAGCTAGTTTTGACCTAGAATTTTAGGGGCACCCTAGTTTAACCTAGAGTTGACCGTAGTTGATCCGGTTGACTGCCAAAGTCAATATTTGACCTAGTTTCGGCCTAGAGTTGACTTTTTGGACCCCGGGTTGACTTTTTGACCCAGATTTCACCGGTTTGACCCGTTTGACCTAGAACAACCCTAGAAGCTTGTTTTTAGTTATTTTATATATGTTTATCTCTTTAGAACCCCGTTTAACCTTGCTTTTCGTAATAGGTCCTTGCGACGCCAGTTCGGACCTCGATCCTCGCCAGTTGCTCAGGACGTCAGGCGAGTACATTCTCTAATAGTTTTCATTATCTGATAATTATTATGATTCAGCTTCTAGTATAGTATTATCTGATTTTCTGGCACAAATTTGGCTAGTATTTCTGGATTTATTTACTTGCGACACGTATATTTCATGTTTCTGGCCTCTATTTCTGGAATCACCTACTGGCATCACATCATGACTCACTACAGGCATCACTCATGTTTCTGGCTGGACTCATATTTATATTACGTGTCGGGTCTTAGATTCACTTGTACTAGTCGGGGCAGGAAAATACTCGAGCAGACATGCAAACATTCCCAAATCTGGAATCACTCCCTCTGGTCTAATCTGGAATGATAGCTGCCACACACCCAGTGTGCGGTGAGCCGTACTTACCCCTAGCCGTTTATATGTCGAAACAGGTATTTCAGAGATACTAGTTCATTCTTTCTAGTCTGGTCTCACTTATACTTTATGGACTGGACTCATTATATTTACTCTTGCTGGACTCACTTCACGTCATTGTGCACACACTTGCTCTTAGTTTAGATTTCTTGTATCCTGCAGTCATTATTATCTTACTTCTGATTTTCATGCATCATTACTTTTATGCACCAGTTGACAGATATACATATATATATATATATATATTTTTTCTTATTCATACTTCATTTCCTTCACCTTGTGCTACTTGCTACAACTGCTTTATAGTTTTTATCATTTAACTGGAACTGCTGTTAGAGGTGTACTTGCTCCAATCCTGACTGGATATATTTTTCAGAGGATCCGGAAGATTGGTGTCCGACGTTTTATGGACCTCAGCCTGTCGATGGTGCAGACAGGGACCCCCTAGTTCATGAGTGATTTCGGGGTTGGTAGCCGGGATCACTAGGACCTCAGTTGTATTTATTAGCTTTTTGTACCAGATTTGTCTCCGGCTTTTGGTTTGAGACTTTGTATTGTATTCGATTCAGGATATTGTTGTTATTATTTGTCACGACCCGCCTACGCCGCAGCATCGGCGGTAGAACGCTGTCTAGGTCAACTATCTAGATAACAATCTCACGCAATCAATATATAATCCTGTCAAGATCTCAACTCCAAACGGAGGAGCAATATCATAATGATAATCAAGTACTCAATCACGAATCTAAGCACGATAAGATAACAAGAAGTCTAACAACTATAAAGTCTAACCAACAACAACTACTACAACGACCACAACATCAATAATAATACATCATCCAAAACAATATACAATACAAGGTCTCAATCCAAAACCGGAGACAAATTCGGTGCTAAAAGCTAATAAAAACAATAACAAGGTCCTAGTGATCCCGGCTACCAACCCGAAAATCACCCCTAAACTAGAGGGTCCCTGTCTGCACCATCGACAGGATCAGGTCCATAAAACGTTGGATACCACTCCTCCAGATACTCTGAAAAATATGTCCAGTCAGGACTGGAGCAAGTACATCTCTAACAGCAGTTCCATTTAAATGATAAAAACTATAAAACAGTTATAGCAAGTAGCAAGAAGAATGAAATAAAGTATGGAACAAGAAAATATACATAGCACTGGTGCATAAAGGTAAAGATGCATGAATATCAGAGGCAAGATAATAATGACTGCAAGATACAAGAAATCTACACTAAGAGTAAGTCTGTGCACATGAACGTGTAGTGAGTCCAGCATGAAATACATGTAGTGAGTCAAGTCTAGAAACATGTAAGTGAGACCAGCAAGAAATACAAGAGAGTCCAGACTATAAAAAATGAACTCGGTGTCTTTGAAATACTTGTTTCGACATGTAAACGGCTAAGGGTAAGTACGGCTCACCGCGCACTGGGTGCGCGGCTGCTATCATTCCAAATTAGACCAGAGGGAGTGATTCCTGATGATTCCAGATGGGAATATTTACATGTCTACTCGAGTATTTTTCCGCCCCGACTAATACAAGTGAATCCAAGACCCGACACATAAATCAAGTATGAGTCCAGCCTGAAATATGAGTGAGGCCTGTAGTGATGCCTGTAGGTGATGCCAGTAGGTGATTCCAGAATAGAGGCCAGAAAC